>JADLZL010002388.1:0-434908 GCA_015844335.1 Chrysopogon serrulatus
TGATGATAATTCCTTACGCTTGCGGATTCTTTTCGCATTGCGTTAAGAAATACCAACAACCAAATCTAATGAAAACCAAATCAGGGTCATTTAAAATGAGCAAAGCTTAGTCCCCAAGGAGATGGGCGTGGCTCGACACAATCAAGCAAAACACAGCTAGTTCGTAAGAAGAGAGGGGAAGGGCTCAACACCACTAGCTAAGAAAAGCGAAAATCTCACCATACTTAGAGCAACTCAAAATTGACAAACCAAAGCTATTCATTCAACAAAAGAGGCAAAGGCTCAACACAACTAGCAAATAGCCTCAACACACCAACTCCCCTTGAACCGATGTATATCTCACAAATGTATGCATCGGAACTTGTGTGAAACAGTACTCTCCCCTTTTGTTGATACATACACACATCAAGGTATCCAAAAAACTGCAAGTCCACCTCAAAACATGCTATGGATATCTATGGAATGCAGAATGCAATAACTTTAGGACTAGATCATCCACAACAAAAAAGATGCACTAAGTGATACTATCATGTGAGTATAATAAGTAATCTATCTGGTAGCAAAAGCTCAAACAGATCGTATGATACACCAGAATTGCAATGCATTTTTTAGCCAAATTCATTCTTGATAAAGCCTTCACCACAAAATTAGCACTTAGCATATACAACATACCACAAAATGAACTCAAAATTTGTGATTTTTTGTCAAATTAACATTTCTTTCAGTTTTCACAAGTAAACTAGAAGGCATGTGATTGCGAGGTTGTAAGCACTATCTTGCCTAACTTTTCAATCGAGCTAAGCCTATGTCAAAAGACAATTACAAGCTCAAACCATTGGTTTCGGTCATACACTACATTGCTCCAATTCATCATAAATGCAATGAGAGGCCACAGTCCAATTTTAGCACAAAATGTCATAGTGCAAACCTATCTTGATCTTTCTATTTCAATTGTCTTGAAGTCAAATTTTAGCACAAAATTCATCGGAGTATATCAAGTGGAAACGTAAAGACTCCAAGATTTAGAAATTGCAACCTTGCATAAACATGAGAGCACAAGGATCTCGCACATCCTACACATGCTAGGAGCTAGACACAATGGTGAACTAGTTTTTCAGATTTAACAGTTAGTAATCAAGTTCACATTTTGTCCTATATTTCTCATCTATAACTTTCCTCCAATACACATTCTAATTTAAATGATATCTATTTATTGAATAGTCAAGCAAAGACATAGTTAAATTCCTCAAGTTTGGGATGCCTAGCCCCCAAACTCCTTGTTTTATACCATATATAAAAGCCCAATAATTAGCTTTGCGGGCAATTCTAATGAGAGTTTGATTCGTTTTGAACAAGCTAAGGTGCCATGTAGGCACTTCTGATGTCATGTCATCAGTTTTAGCAGGGATGGGAGAAGCCTCCCTTTGACTCGATTTCCAACTCTATGAGTCTATCAAGAATGTAATTTTTGCATCCAAAGTGTTTGTTTTATCCATCCTTCATACCGCATTGTTGCTAATGTCGGATTCTTAGAAATTTTGAAACTCTTCACAAAAATTAGCTTTATTATGATCATTCTCGAGGTAATTGGAGAAGAATAGCTTGTTTATGAGTTAATGGTTTCTCTACCGACCATTTTGGAAACTACTTAATCTCCAACATTATATAGAAAGGAATAGAAGTTGGTCATGATTTGAGAACAGTTAATTTTTCGCTATATATAAGAGTAATCTCCCTGTTTAGCCTCTACTCTTTTAATAATTTTACCAATAATATATACGTTGTCTCCTCATCAATATAGAGTAATGCAAAGGAAATGTTTGAAAGGAAAGTCACGCCGGAACAGCTTAGCAAACTCGTTAGTCACATCCTCGGCAAGCTTAATTTTCATCGAACACTCTTGACATACCGGCGTCGTGACACATGGTACTTCTTCCATGAAGAAACTAGAATGCAATAATGTCCATTCATACAAAGGAAAAAGTTTTCTATTGATGCACCCTCGAAGTAATAGGCATAACACACTTAGTATGGGCTTGTTGTCTTTCCGCAAACTACCTCTGTAGAGCATGAAAAGGGTTGTTAATCTGCAGGGAAATAAATGTTCAAAACAAGAGCACAAGCATGCATTTCACATTTCTAGCTTTATGGTTGTTCTGCAATCCAGGATTGATTACTCGTGCTACGAGAACAAATAATAATTCCGTGCATGCAACAGAAGGCATTTTCAGGAGCTTGAAACGCACGACACACTCTCGTCTAACTTGTCAGTGTCAGATAACTGGAGTGAGCAGCGGCTTGTTGAGAGCATGCGCCTCCAGATTGGCGAGCACCACGTCCGCCATGGCCTTGCGGGTCTCGCGCGTCCCGCTCCCCATGTGCGGTGCCAGGACGACGTTGTCGAGCGCCTTCAGCGCCTCGGGCACGTCTGGCTCGGCCGCGAACACGTCCAGCCCCGCGCCGCCGAGGCGGCCCTCGGCGAGCGCCGCCACGAGCTCGGGCTCGTCGACGCGCGCCACGCCCGACGTTGACGAGCACGCCCCTTGGGCCGAGGGCCTCGATCACCTCGCGGCTTATGATGCCGCGGCTCTGCTCGTTCGGGGAGCAGGCCACCACAAGGACGTCGCTGTCTGCTGCCAGTTGCACCACGGTCGGGACATAGGTGTAGTTGGGGTAAGCCGCCTGCTGCCTTGTTCTCTGGTAGTAGCTGACTGGGCACCCGAAGCCTTCCACTCGCTTGGCAATGGCAAGCCCTATCCTGCCCAGCCCAATGATGCCAACTCTTTTGCCACTGAACTGCAAACACAAAACCACCCGGAACATGAGAAAATTAAACATCTTTGAAATGCAGAAATTTCACAGGAATTTTAAAGATCAGTTTATTTTTGTACAAAAACGCAGGAAATGAAAAAAATTCCCGCAACCCAACGGGGCCTAATTTGTGTTTGGAACAAATAAACAAGGGAACACTGGCCACCAGTAGTGTGTGCCTCACTATTTGCTTTAAGATTTGTCAAGGGTAGGATCATAACAAGACTTTGAGAGATACTCCGCACGTCTAAACAAATGCATATCGCAATCTTTGAAATGCTGGGTATACTGGAGCCAGTAGCAAGTCGTCTTCGCTATCATGTCATAAACCTAAGATACGCAACATGGTCGGGACCATATGATATACAGTAGTAAAGCCTCTTCACACCACAGGTTTGAGCCATGTAACACCGGCTTTTAGATGTACTAAATATGTCCACGCGTTATAACCGAAAAAAATTATCAAACATTAATAAAAAATGATGATGAGAATGTTACATATCTATTTACATTTTATCCTTCCTATAAAATTCAAAAAATACAATTTATTTTATGATCACCATGGTATCCATAATACAAGTTAATACTGACAATAATATGACAATGTTCTATTAGGTTTGTGTCAAATTAAACTACAACCTTTGGTAGATTTTCTATTTTATTGTAAGGCACACAAATATTTACTCGTCAATATGACAATATATCATGACTTTAATTTGCATATTATATATGTGAGGTCCCATTAAAATATATATGTAATTCTATTATACTGATTAAAATCTACAAGAACCCATAAATATATAAGTAATTCTAATGCCAGATTCTAATATCTGATAAAATCAACAAGAAGTTAGTTGCCATTGAAACCCTGTTGTTGATTTCTGCAGGTCATCAACCCTCATTGTCTCGTCGAGAATTTGACGAGTGTATGCACACAATATAAAGATACCCTTTTTTATCAGATTAGACAAACTTCTTAAGATTTCAGTTCATGATGGTTCAATTAGTTGGACTACCGGTTGATTTAGATTATAATAATAAGTTTTGTCCATATCAATATTAGATCAATAATTTAGTGATGGAAATATTTGTTTATTAGGGAAGCATCAAGGATTCGCTATTGTATTTATTATTTATTTTTATTGTTTATAAGAAATATTCTATTAAAAAAAATTGAAAAAAGTCACAGTACCGAAGTTCTTTTTGAAGTGCACAGAACGGAAGTTGGAAACGGCAAACAAAAAGAGACACAAGTACTGCATATCACTTGACCTGGAGCTGGACATGGAAACACCACATAAATTCACGTTGTTAGCTAGGGGTGACATGGACTAAAAAATTAGGCTGTAATTTTGACTCTTTAATATTAGGTATATAGATGGTTTTTACTATATACATAAATATATTTAGATCATATGTGGATATATAATAAAAAACTATCTACTTATATTAGCTAAAAAACTATAATGAGTTATAATTTGAATAGAGGAAGTAGCTTTCAATTTATATTAATTTATATTAAGCGATCGTATTTATTTTAATACAAGCGATGGAGAGTATGGAACAAATTTAATCTGTTGGCGCCCGGTAAAGCCGTCTGTTACTTTCAACTGAGTCGTCGAGGCATGAGCATGACGCGGTAGTAGTGCAGAAAAGAAATGCATCACGCTGCCGTGCCGCCCTTTCATATACTCTTCACAGGTTATTCGATTCAATCGTGCGGGTGCTGCTAATAACTGCTAAACAGCAACGCTGTGCCGTCGATCAAGGACGACGACGAAATTTCGATCGTGACAGAACGAGAGAGACGGGTCAAAATATACAAGGGACACCAGCAGTGCTTGCCTACTTTAAAAATTTGCCTAGGGTTCGAGGACAACGAGGCTTTAATTTTAAAAATAATATACTCCCTTGTTTTTTGAAAATCACACGTCTCATTTTTCAAAAAAAAATAACTAAATATACAAAATATATATAGTTTTTCAGCAAATATACAAAAGTGACTTGTTAACTCTCTTTTTTAACCCTTGCGGTTAAAATTGAAGGCAGGGTTGATGACGCGCTAAAAGGGTTCTCTACGACAATAGAAACGATCAATCGTCACTCGGCAACGTCACATATAGTCTATATGAGTTTGAACTTCAGCAGCACATATACTCTCTCTCTCTTCGTTCTAAATCGTGAGTTACTCGCTTTTCTAGACCACCGTATATATTTTGATAATTATTGAACGCAAGGGTGAAGGGTTGACGGCGACTAAAAGAGTTTTCTGTAGAGCAATGCGCAACAACAAGAGATGATTTTCACATACGAGGAAAGGATAGTGATCGAATAGAGGAAATTAAATGAAAACAAACCTGAGTGGTGAGATCATAGTGGCCATTATTGGCCGTCCACAGGCCGGCGCGGACGTAGCGGTCGGCGTGTGGGATCCTGCGGAGAGCGGCGATGGCGAGTCCCACGGCGAGGTCCGCGACGTCGTCGGTGAGCACGCCGGGGGTGTTTGTGACCCGGACGCCGCGCTCGCGGCACCTGGCGAGGTCGACGCAGTCGAAGCCGACGGCGTAGCACGCGATGATCTCGAGCCGCGGCAGTGCGTCGATGAGTGCCGCGCCGCCGCCGGCGCCACTGCCGCCGCCTGTGACGACGGCCCGGATCGATGAGGCGTGGGCACGGAGGAATTCGCCACGGCGATCTTGCGGGGCCTCCCAGAAGCGCAGGAGGCGGCAGCGGCGGTCGAGCTCCTGCTCCAGGTACGTGTCCAGCGGGTGCAGGAGCAGCACGCCCAAGGATTCCATCGTCGCTCAGGCTGTCAGCCAAGGAGTAGGGGAGGTTGGGTGGGCGGGTGTACAAAACTACAGACAAGACGGCAGGCAACTGGGGAAGAGTCGGCTTTGTATACGTCTCCAGCGGTTCCCATCTGGAGGAACTTTCAGCGCGGTGAGCTGTGCCCGTTGAATTGGAAGTTTGGAACGCAGCAGCCGGCCAGATCTTCTTTTATTTAGCTGGCATAAGCGTTACCACTTTTATTTAGCTGATGAGGCTGTCTAAAATAACCTCAAAACATGCCATAATTTTAAATTGTTGCAGCGAAGGAACAAAATGAAACAATTTGACCGAGGCTGGAGCGATAATTGTTCTTACTTTTCTCTTTCTAATATCGCAACACAGCAAAATACATGTGTTTTATTATATATATGTCAGTGTTGAATTGATGAGCCAATAAATGGTGTAACCGATGTATATGTTCACATGTATCCGATGTCAATTAATTTATGTTTGAGCTACATTTTTATTACACTAGCTTGCGAGCTAACCAAGTTGTAAATCTCTATTTATTTAGGCTATGTTAATAAATTAAAATAAGAAAGTCGAGCCAATCGATGGGCCTGCTGAGCCCATCCACAAAACTCGCCGAGCCGTCACCGATGCCACTCACTGGATTCATTGAGCACCATCGGATCCGCTTAACCGCCGCCGTTGAAGCAGGACCCATGTGTGCGCCATCGCCGGATAAGCCCATGCTGGACAGATTCACCACCAGTGCAGCCATCGCATATGGCCTGTCATCAGAGAGAACCATGGTTGTCGAATCCACTACCAGAGAGGTGCACGCTCGATGAAGGGCGATGGTCGGAGGGGCTCGCCATGACGGCCTTCCGCTGCTACAATCAGACGGTCAGACCTATCACAGAGGTCACAATCACCTCCAGTTATATTAAAACCAGTTTATATTAAAACCAATGGTGATATTTATCATAGTCGGTTCGTGAGAACAACATTGGGCTTCTGTCTCGCAACGGTATAAATCTATCGCTAGCCCATTTCACCCCTAGTGCCTAAAAATGATTTCTATGATTCTATTGCATAAAAGTTTTGCACCCTAGGTTTCAATTCTACTCTAGCACGGCAATTCTAAAAATGTAAAGACATAATAAAATTTCTCAAAGTAAAGAGAGGGAAAGAAATACGATGATGTTCTTTTGAGGTATGGGAGAGTCGGCACTCTCCACTAGTTCTTGTGGAGTACCTCGCAAAGGTATTGTTCCCCCTTGATCCACGAAAGGATGAAGTGCTCTCTATGGGTTGATTTTTCATCACTCCAATGCCATGAATCACCCACAACCACTCACAAGATGAGTTGGGTCATCCACAATTATCATCGGATGATCAACCAAACTCCCAATCACCACCAAGCCGTCTAGGTGATGTTGATCACTAAGAGTAATAAGCATGAACTCTCATTTGATCATGATAAGCTAGATGAGATGTATGGATGCACACTTCTTACTCTCTTGGTAGTAATGAGGTCCTTAGTCCAATCATGTCCACTCCCTACTTGCACTGACCGAACGCGTCCGATCATGCAAGCACTAGTGTCTGGTCAGTGTAACCTGCCTCAAATCACTTCCAATTTTGCGATCTTTATAAATGGCAATGTCTCCGCTAAACTTTGGGCCATCTTCTAAGCTTTTAGCACTGGAAAAAATAAGTGTGCACCACACCTAACTCATTAGACTTACCTAGGTCAAGCTACCCATTCATACCCCCTTCATAGTATGACCAGAGGAAAAACAAAGTCCTGAACTTCTCTAAGTACCACTCCAACGCCAAATGACACTTAGAACTAGCTGCCTTTAACCTTGTCATCTATCATTTGAAAACCGAAATGACTTCGATCGTAGGGGCATGAAAACCATGGATTACCCAATCAATCAATATTATCGTGACCTAACTCAAATTGCCTCTACAAAACACATGTTAGTCACAATAATCTTATATGTCATTAATCATCGAAACCCACTAGGGGCCAAGATGCCTTTATGGTTGATAACTATCACCGCTTGACTTGACATATCTCAAGCAATGGTGATAGTCCATCATCGTAGCTAGTTTTCACCACCAAATAGCAAAGTGGAAAAGTTTTTCACCGACGACCTTGTTCTTATGATACAATGGTTATAACAATGTTGCAACGCAATAAAATTCATAACTTTTTCAAAAATAGTTGGATTAAAACAAAATTTATATCAAAATTACAACTTTATAGTTTGGTTTTAGCTAATTAATGAAACCTGGGACTAACCCTATTACGAAGTCTCTAACATTCGAGAAAGGGGAGGTCCAAGTCAAGGTGGAGTGCAGCATCAAGACAATGATGGTAGTGGCCACAAGATCAAGTGCTCCACATCTCGAAGAGAAAAGAAGAGGTGAACGAATGGAAATTGAAAGGCAAAGGTAAAGGTAGGGCTTTTTATTTCACCGGCCATAGGAGAGTAGAGAAGTTGATGGCGGTGTAGGATCGATAGCCATACTATTAAGAGCGGCGATCTCATGGTAAAATGGTTGCCTAAGTACCACTTGGTGAGCTTTGACTTTGCATTTGTATTAGAATCTAGTGTGCTAACATCTAACCCTAGCTATGAGCTTTAGAGATTGCTAACTGTTGACACTTGTTAGCGTCAACTTTTACTAGGGCTTTTTACCCGAAGGAAAACAAGAAAACACACTAGTCTAGGGTTTTATCTGACAATTTCCACGAGTTTTGCATATTCTGTATTTTCCAGGGTGATTTTCAGAAAAGCTAAAAAAGAAGGATTCTAGTGCATATTTAGCATGAAAACTTATCCGCCACGGAAATATCACGATTGGGCTCAGGAAGCATCTAGAAGACACCCGAAGCAACGGGACCCCGAGAGGAGGAAAAGTGGGGCCGGCCGGCCCCACCCTGGGGCCGCCGGCGCCCCCCGCGCTAGGGTTTCGGCCCCCTTCTAGAAGCTTCCTCCACCGCCTATGAGGAGTCATCTTGGCCCTTGGTTACGTCGGTTTGATCCTGCGGTGCACGTCAATCCCACCGGGCTATAAATAAAGGGGCAGACCCCCCTCCCTGAAGCATCAAGTCATTTGGAGATCCAGCCATCAAGAGCCTTCTCTAGTTCATTAGAGCCTCTCTAGTTCATAGCTTTAGCCTAGTTAGATTAGAAGTAGAAGAGTTCTAGTTCTTGGCGGGATCAGGAGCCCGGGCGTCTGTCTAGAGCGCGGAGTTCGGTATAGATCTAGTACCTTTCTCTTATTGTATTCATTATGATTCAGGCAACATTGTTCTTAATCTCTTATATATTCTTAATTGCAATAGTCATTGTCTACTTTGATTATATGTCTAGGATAGTTGGTTTGATCTTATTGAATTCATGTAATTGCTCGTATAGCGTTTATCCAAGCGGCCATTTGGGTAGATGGTAGACAATATGTAGACGTGGTGTCTAGATATCTTGTTTATCTGCGAGTGCACCCTGACGTGCCGGGACGTGTGGTTGGTTCCTCTGTAGTCCACCCTCCGTACGTAGGACTAGCATGGGCACGGTCGCGAAGGAGGTGACCCTTGTGTCTTAATACCCTCATTAGTTGATGCCTCTTTACATGTGATAATGATATAGGGTTAACTTAACAATGATTGCTAGATGTAGTTGCACTAATTAGAGTTATTCATTGATGTAGTTATAGAATTACCTTAGTATTTATTCCTGAGTTTATCCATTGGCTAGCTATTGTTATGACTAGAAGAGCTCGATGTTTATCCATTTATGATGACTGATCATTATTATTATTTATCATATATATCTTTTATCATGTGACTTATCCCTATTATGAGTAGGATTTTAGTTATGGTTTGCCTTTCACATCAATAGTATAAGTTATAGTTTATAAGTCCTATATATAGACCTTCCAGTGGTATAAATATAAATCGACAACCTGGTAGACTTCCCTAGGTAAAATGCTACAACGGTATAATTATCGTAAAACGCTTGCGAGAACCCAGTTAGTTTATATTCTTATCTTTATATTCATATCTTTTATTTCTGCCTAGTCATATTGAATACATGTAAATCTATAATTATTTCCTAGCAATATAATTAGGGATGACAACCTACTTCATGTCTAGGAATGTTAGTAATAAAGAAGTGGCTAGTTGCTAATGACAAGTTAATTATATACCGACCATTTCGACGTTGTTGCTAGGGGTAGGATTTATCTACGCTTTTTAGTAGTGACGTTAGAAATGCCAACAAGCATTTTTTGGCGCCGTTGCGGGAAGGTAGCTAGGCAATTAATAACATTGATAGACTTATAATTAAGCATGTCATCGAAATAACCATTAACCCCTGCTCAAGCGGGGATTACCCTTGTTTGTCTACTTTAATATCTTATGCGGGGTAATAAACAACCGGTTTACGACCTTCCGACATACCCCCACAAAATAAGAAGAAACATAACAAATCCAATGTTGGAGAAAGAGGTCGACGTCACAAGACTTTAATTCATATCTCAAGTGACGGGAACAAAGATGTTGCATCACTCATAAATTCCAGCATGTGAGTCATGGTAAGTATGATCAAATAAAGGTGAGGAAGTCTTGCTCATGGACTTTAAATTTGATGAGTAGTTATCTTTTGCATTCCACCTCATGTTTACTTTTTACAATCCAAACATCCATCTCATTTAGTTTAAAGTTTTTCATCCATAACATGTTTAGTTCCATTCATATATCCATCCCAACTTGCATTCTTATAAATAACTTAAAAAAAACTCACCATGATCATATTTTTTCATCTCTACTTGAATAAACTTCTACAGTACTTTCATACTACTTGTATTTGCTATGGTATACTTAGGTTTAGAAGTACCTTCATACACCTTTAAAATTAAGCATTGACTATTTTCCTAAGTTAAAATAGACATGGTGTCTAGTTTAATTTTTGAATCATAAGGTGATCGATCTTACTTCTAAAAGGTTTTTTAAATTAAGCAAGGTGCTTAGGTTAAAATCATTTCCTGATTTAAATTGGACATGAGTCTATGTTGATTCTTGAGCTGATAGTACACTTTAGTAGATGCTAGTTATTTTGTCAGACTAACCCCTATAGGAGAATTCTCAAATTCAATCTGGGTAAGTCAAGAAAAGAATTCACATATGAGATGAATCAAGGCAGATGATAACTTTGCACAAGAAGTCCAGCTTGTGAGTATTAATATTTATTTATCTTTTGTTACAAGTTATCTTTGTCCCGAACCATGCTATATTGCAACAACAACATAAAACACGATAGACATAGTTTATGCTAAATAATCTTAAACCATATATCATCTTGATTAGCATAGAAAATCACAAAAAAAAGAGAAGAAGAGTATGGACAACAAACCCGTATTTCAATCTTGCTATTCCCTTGGGTATGTGTCCATTAACATTTTGCAGGAAAGAACAACCCTAATCTATTGAAGAAGAAGTTTTTAATTTCATTGAATGGTGAAAAGGCGAAGAATAAAAGAAAGGCCTTGCTCGGCAAGACTAGGAGCTCTCACCAATAGATGAACTGAACCCTCTTCCAAGTAAGTATTGTCACCACTTACTTAGAAGGATGAAGACATAAGGATACGTTTGTCCAAGCCTCATGCAACATGTAACTACAATTAACATCTCATACCATGTTGCTAATTTGTCTTGGTCATTTCTACCCTATGCTATGCTAAAACATAACTTGCTAAATATATATATAATAAAATTCTCATGTGGTTCACCATACATATTCTTGGTTCTATATGAATAAATACTTTTAGTCCTATAAACTTTCTTATTCTATTATAAGTATGCTTTACAATATTACTTAAACATTATGAAAATCAAGCATCCTTGTATAAGAATTTAGTTGTACATATAGACTAACTCCTCCTACATAAAAAAATGTTTAAATCATATTAGGAGACTATTCATAGAATCAATTCAAGGTTAAGGGTATGCTTTAAAATCCTCGTTTTAACCTTGATGGAAAAATTTTGAAATAGTGGTGAATCATTGAAAACATGAGCTATAAATTAATCTTTAACTCTTAGGCAAACACTATCCGTACTTTGATAAATAGTATATTCCTTCGGGTATGTGTTGTCCACTAACCCCTTGCAGAGAAGACATAAAGAGAAAAGCAGAAGGTATGAAGAGTGAGAAAGGAGTACAACATACGAGACAAGATGCTAATGAATAACCTATGATCAAGAAAGAAAAAGAGAGACCATTGAAGTTCATTTACCCTTCATCATGCTCTAATAATGGAGGTAACATCTTAAGATAAGTGGTCATTAATTTCCTCTTGATCTTGGTATGCAATAAATAAAAATACAACCATGTTATAGTTACAACTTAATTTGATCAACCTGATTAAACTCAACATGATTTGTTCTCTCGAGTTTGTTCATAGCGTTATTCTTGTAACCTCGGTCTTAACCGAGTAAGCTAGAAATACCTCATCTATTATTCTTGACACATTATAAAGTTGAGCAGTCTTTCTTGTGGTTAAGTGCCTTTACTCTTTATCTCACAAGTTTAAATGCCATATTTATACTTCTAGTCCCCTCACCCATGATAGGAATGAACAATATGAATAATATCAATCTTATTGTGCCCAAGGTTAGAGGATGAATAAATTTCTGGTTCTATTGGTGTTTTCCTACCAACAGAGCCCATGCACTTGATCTCTACCTTGTCTTTATGGGCAGAACACACTTCAATTAAAGTGTGGGGAGACAATCCCCCAAATTCTACAAGTAAAAGTCTCAACTAATAATAATGATGCACATAAGATTGACTTGAGATGCCTACAAAAAAGAAAGAAAGAAGGTGGCACCGCCATTGGAAGCCACTAGTGGAGGCACCACCTCAATCCTTACCCTCAAGAGCAACTCAAAGTACTCAATGAACCACTTTGCAAGGAGAAGTCTAGTTCGAAGGACTATAAATATCGAACCCTCACCGTGAGGTAACATCGGTAGTTATCTATATTTACTTTCTTGCATCGTATGATTTATTCTCTCTTTAGCATGATTACTTTTCTATATTAGCAATACATAGAAATAAAAAAAATAGTCTTGCATTAGGCTACATTCATGCATCTTAAAAACATTAAGCCCCATGTGAAACCCTTGTAGCGTAAAAGCTATAGGAGTTCTCTTTGTGGTGGCCTGAGAATAAAAATATATGTCATACATTTGCACTTTTTACATACAAACCCATAAAAAATTCAAAAATATTAAGCGAGCATCCCTGCTGTAATCTTTGCTATCTTAAAAATACTTTAAAACCTCCACAACACCCAATCCTCTAAAAATGGCTAATCATTAACATTTTATCCTAATAACGTTCCACGAGTTTTGGTGTTTTGTGAGAGCTTTTTCTGAGGATGACTCCAAGAGCCAGCTTACCTAGGAATATTCATCTTCATCACTTGAAGTACACCTTTCCAACATACAAACTTATCTCTATGTGAAGGAAGTAACTTCTTGGGTGATGAGATTGAAGTATTTCCCGGCAACACTTGCTCTTATAAGCATGAGCTCCTCTGTGAGGACCACTCGGCTTCAGCCGATCAACCATAAGCAAACATCTAGCTTGGGGAGAGCATCCCCTAGTTATCAAAGCACGGTTAGAAGCGTGGGAGAAAGAGAATAAAAGCTGAAGAGCTGGAGCCGAGAAAAAGAGAGAAGCAAAAGAGACGTAAACGAGATGGAAGGAGGCAAGTGCGGCATCACCACAAAAGCAGAGAGAGTTGATCGAGGTTACCTCGGGCACGATGAACCCACCGAGTAAGTGTTCTCCTCTCTCTAAGTCATGTCGGTAGACTTTAAAATTCCGTACCCTATCCATAAGGTTAGAATGGTAGTTATCTCATTAAATGCATTTGCAATTTATTTAGTAGCATAATCTTGTTTACACACTAAAAGATATAAAAACAACAAAAGTATTTACTCTATCACTCATGGCATCACAAAGCCCCATGTGTATACCCTATGGTATTTTTCGAAGGAACATCCATTTGTGGTGGCATAAAATAAAATTGACAAAATATAGCATTCATATTTAAATTTCTGCATCATAAATAGAAAATTCAAAAAGAAGATAAAAGTGAAATCCTGCTTAAATTAGGCAACATTAAAGATAACTTATAAAGGTGATCAATTACTCTTTGGCTGAACGCTAACCCATTAACAAATTCGAGCCTCGAGTTTTGGTTTGTCTTTGTGAAGAGTATTTTGTAGGATTAACATCATAGCAAGGAGAGAGTCTATCAGTGGCACCCACTAGGTCCGCTACTGGTTAGCTCACTCTAAAAGACATCTACACCAAGTATTGCAACCATCCAGCTTGGGGGAGGAGCATACCCTAGTTATCAGGTGACTACACCTAGGCGATTATTAAATTTACTTGTTATATATTTATAAAATACCAAAAATATGTGGGCACATGAAGGTCCACGCCTGTTGAGTCTTTTATGAGTCTTTGGTTAAATAAAATCTAAAAACCAATAAAAATAAGTCTTAGTTAGTATTAATTATATTAGAGTGTGTTTAGAGTCAGTCTAGGCTAGAGTTAATTAAAAATTGATGTACATTAAAATTTTGTCTTGGAAATGATGAATAGTTGCTCTATTATAATGCTTACTAAGTACCTACTTGCCAAACTTAAAATCTCTCTGTTTCTAAGCATTGATGTTTTAATTGGAGAATTTATTCTGAACCTTAATTGTGGAGGCATAAGCTTGCGCTAAGTCTAGGTAGTTGATTGATATGATTCATAAAGGTTGAGCTGCTATTTATCTTATTCCTAGCATTGCTAAGTTCTGGAGGTTTATTTTGAAAATCTAAAAAATTACATGATGAGCTCTTGTATGACAAATGTGAATTTCTACCAAAGCTAAAATTAATATCTTAGAGGATAGAAAAAGCTTTTCACATTCAAGCTGCTTACTTTGCATTGAGTTCAGTCAACCTGTGTTGTATACCTTATGAGAGTCTTATCATGCTTTTAAAACCAAGAAACACTTGCACACTCCAGTCCACATATGCATTATTCCTACTTTAGGGGTAATCGCAATCATTCACCATATTTTCATACATGTTCATCATAAAATGTTCACCTCCTACACCGAGGGAGAGGACACAAAAATATACAATCACCCTATAGGATAACCCCCTGTCTTTAATGCTCTAAGTCCCGATTATATCTCTCAATCCATTTATTGTATTCAAAGGATGCATGTGGCTATGCAAAAGAAAAGAAAAGAAAAAAGAAAAAAAGAAAAAAAGAAAAAAAAGGGAGTAAAAGATGGACAAGTGTCCCAGCAATTAAAACAATGGGTACTAAATGCCCGCCTCTCTAAATAAAGAACGAATAAAAAAGAAATAATAAAGATAGCCCATGACTTTTTCGAGAAAAATTTCAAATAGAGAGTTATTTTCAAAGAGCAACCCTAGAATTAGAAATTAGCCATAAATAACACATATTCACCTAGCCACCATATTCCATACACATGCACGTCTTGGTTTGATTGTATGCCTTGATTCTCTGTGGATCCACTAGTTGACTTTACAATACATGTTTTGCAAGTATGCCTATCCTTGTTATTGCCACCCCTATGAGCTCCACCATATATACCTTTAGCTATAGGAGGCATAATATCATTAATGCCTCAAGAGAGAACCACAAATACCACATACATTGAGAGACTTGAGGGAGTCATACAATTAAGCTCGAGTTTTATTCTGAAAACTTATGAAAAAAACTCGGAATATTGTTATTGCAAAGAATTTGAGACATAGTGCTTAGCTTGATTGTTCTATCTTTCGATTGCTCAAGACTTATGCAAAAAGCTGTGAAGCCCCATATTACAGGTAAAATGAGTAAGTTTGAAGGTTAGAGCATACATTGTTTGATCAGGAGGAAATTCTCATTTGAAAGCATGTGTCTTGGAAGGTATAATAACATTGTAGCAACTCCGATCCAAATGTAATAACAACTAGGTTTAGTTTGTTTGCCAAGGGACTGGCAAAAGGAAGCTTGGGGGTATTGTTGACACTCGTTAGCGTCAACTTTTACTAGGGCTCTTTACCCGAAGGAAAACAAGAAAACACACTAGTCTAGGGTTTTATCGACAATTTCCACGAGTTTTGCATATTCTGTATTTTCTAGGGTGATTTTCGAGGAAAAGCTAAAAAAAGAAGGATTCTAGTGCATATTTAGCACGAAAACTTATCCGCCACGGAAATATCACGATTGGGCTCGGGGAAGCATCTAGAAGACACCGAAGCAACGGGACCCCGAGAGGAGGAAAAGTGGGGCCGGCCGGCCCCACCCAGGCCGCCCGGCCCCCCCCGCTAGGGTTTCGCCCCCCCTTCTAGAAGCTTCCTCCACCGCCTATGAGGAGTCATCTTGGCCCTTGGTTACGTCGGTTTGATCTGCGGCGCACGTCAATCCCACTTAGGGCTATAAATAAAGGGGGTAGACGCCCCTCCCTGAAAGCATCAAGTCATTTGGAGATCCAGCCATCAAGAGCCTTCTCTAGTTCATCGAGCCTCTCTAGTTCATAGCTTTAGCCTAGTTAGATTAGAAGTAGAAGAGTTCTAGTTCTTCACGGGATCAGGAGGGCCACGGCGTCATGCGGAGCGCGGAGTTCGGTATAGATCTAGTACCTTTCTCTTATTGTATTCATTATGATTCAGGCAACATTGTTCTTAATCTCTTATATATTCTTAATTGCAATAGTCATTGTCTACTTTGATTATATGTCTAGGATAGTTGGTTTGATCTTATTGAATTCATGTAATTGCTCGTATAGCGTTTATCCAAGCGCCATTTGGGTAGATGGTAGACAATATGTAGACATGGTGTCTAGATATCTTGTTTATCTGCTTGAGTGCACCCCCGACGTGCGGGGACGTGTGGTAGTCCGCGCAGTGACATTTGCGTTGGTTCCTCGTAGTCCACCCTCCGCACGTAGGACTAGCATGGGCACGGTCGCGAAGGAGGTGACCCTTGTGTCTTAATACCCTCATTAGTTGATGCCTCTTTACATGTGATAATGATATAGGGTTAACTTAACAATGATTGCTAGATGTAGTTGCACTAATTAGAGTTATTCATTGATGTAGTTATAGAATTACCTTAGTATTTATTCCCGAGTTTATCCATTGGCTAGCTATTGTTATGACTAGAAGAGCTCGATGTTTATCTATTTATGATGGTGATCATTATTATTATTTATCATATATATCTTTTATCATGTGACTTATCCCTGTTATGTGTAGGATTTTAGTTATGGTTTGCCTTTCACATCAATAGTATAAGTTATAGTTTATAAGTCCTATATATAGACCTTCCCAAGTGGTATAAATATAAATCGACAACCTGGTAGACTTCCCTAGGTAAAATGCTACAACGGTATAATTATCCGTCCGCTTGCGTAACCCGGTTAGTTTATATTCTTATCTTTATATTCATATCTTTTATTTCTGCCTAGTCATATTGAATACATGTAAATCTATAATTATTTCCTAGCAATATAATTAGGGATGACAACCTACTTCATGTCTAGGAATGTTAGTAATAAAGAAGTGGCTAGTTGCTAATGACAAGTTAATTATATACCGACCATTTCTGACGTTGTTGCTAGGGGTAGGATTTATCTCTGCTTTTTAGTAGTGACGTTAGAAATGCCAACACTAACCTAAGTGCTTGAGAGCTAGACTTGAAGTGGTTACCAATTTAGAAGCAAGGGTGGCGAGAAACGCAAGTAAGAGAGGGTCACAGAGGTGACCGGATGCTGTTCTCATGTGGACCTGACTTATCTGGTCAGTGGAGGCATCCTGAGTGTTTCCTGGAGTGACCTAATGCTCGGCAACCAAACCGGTCAGTGCCACATCCAGTCACAGGACGCTGGTGAGGCTGAGTGTGGACTAGACGCAGGGCATATACAGTCAGGAGCAAGGGACGTGTTTGATTGCAGTTTTTGCGTTCTAGACCTCTCTAGAATTGGATCAGACCCTCAGGGTCATGCGTCCAGTCAAATTAGAGGACGCATCCAGTCAGTTTGGAAAGGTTCACGCAAGTGCTTGACTGTTGGCATGAAATGGCTACTTTGAAACGGGAGTGACACATGGTAGAGTGTGAGTGACCAGATGCCAGGCTGAAGGTGACCGGGCGTGTCTGGTCGGTACTTAAACATCATCCAGTCATCTGGTCCATTGAGTTGTTTTGAGGGTAACGGTTGAGTGTCTTTTGGGGCACCTATTTAAGGTGTTCAGTCGGCTTTAGGGAGTCTCTCTTAGCTCTTTGCATGGATGTCCCTTAGAGTTGAGCAAATCTTCTCCCTCACAGGAGAGCTTCCATGCATTTGACAAGTGATTGATCATCTAGTGAAACTAGAGAGCATTCTTGTTGCGTGTGAGCTTGTAACTCTTGATGGTGCCCACCACCTAGACGGTTGGAGCAATGGAAAAAGGAATTGAGCAAAATTGGAGGTTGTTCTTGGCCACTCCGGTTATTTGTGAGAGGTTCTTGACCTTATCCCCATGGGCCGGAAGATCGTAAAATGTACTCTAGTAGATTTCTCATGACTTGTGTTGCCCTCATCTTGTGGTGATTCTTGTGGTGCCCATTGGAGGTTTGATGTGGTGACAATTAGCCACTAAATACCAAGTGAGTGTGTCATCACAATGAGACATAGCACATAGGCAAGAACATGAACCTCAGTAAAAATCGGTGTCTTTCTTATGGATGATCCATCGAGATCACTTCGTGTCTATTGATTGATAGGATCAACCCACTAGATCACTATTGAATTGATCAAGACATTGTTTGATACGACATCCCAAAGGTAAGGTTTGCGTCTCCTTGGTTCCCTACTCGCAAATTACTTTATTGCAAGTAGTATATTAGGTTGTGATTGTGTGCATTAGTTGCTAGAACACTAGCATGTGGTAGGATGGCTTGCAACCCCCACTAGGCTATCACAATACTTGCTCACCATCTTAATTACTAACCGGTGTGGCTAGTGATTTTGTAGAAATTTTTATAGGCCATTCACCCTCTCTAGCCATACCAGACCTATCAATTGGTATCAGATATGTGGTCACTGCTTGCTAAGGCTTCACATCCTTTAGTGTTGAAATGGATCAAATCAATCATATGGGGAACCACCGGCTTTAAATGGCTCAGGCTATGATCATTGGAAGAGGAAGATATGTGCTCACTTAAAATCAATGAATAAAAGAGTATGGAAAGTTGTGTCAAATGACTTTGCAATGATTGATCTCACCAATCCCGTCGCAAGAGACGAAGAGAAGCTCCAATTCAATGGTATTACTCTCAATGCATTATATGAAGCTTTGGACTCCAAAGTGTTTGAGCAAGTCAAGAATTTGATGAGAGCTCATGAAGTGTGAGAGAGACTTGAGGAATCTTATGAGGGCATCAAGGCCATAAAGAGTGCCAAGTTGTACATCCTCAAGGAGAAGTATGAAAGCTTCAAGATGAAAGATGAAGAAAGTGTGTCGAAGATGTTTCACCGCTTGCAAGTGATTATCAATGACTTGAAGAGCTTGGATGAGAAAGTGGAAGATCTAGACTTTTCTCACAAGTTCCTTGGAAGCTTGCCACCAATATTTGATATCTTGGTCACTATGATGGTGAGAGAAGGCTTGGACAAGCGAACCAGATGGTCACCCATGACAACCTACTGTTGTGGAACAGGATGAGGGCTCCTAAGAAGAAGAAAAGAAGAAGACCGTAGCATTCAAAGATCCATCATCCAAGTGCAAGGGCAAAGCAAAGAAGCACGAATCAAGTGATGATGGTAACCTAAGCTCAAGTGAAATTGATGTTGAAGCAAAGACTCCTTTGTGCGCAAGTATAGCAAATTCATAAAGAAGGGCTATGGTGCAAGAAAGAGAAGAGATACAACCAAGGCCAAGAGGTGTTTTAGGTGCAAGAGCAAGGATCACTTTATTACGGATTGTCCATTCAATAGTGACAATGATAGTGGCAATGACAAAAAGAAGAAAGAAGGACGAGATGGAGAAGGAGAAAAAGATTAAGTACAAGAAGAAGAAGAAGGGGCAATCATATTGTATCACATGGGATAGTGATACTTCTTCATCAAGTGATAATGTTGATGAGAGTGAAGATGACAAGAAGTCCAAGAAGAAGATGCTTGCAAGTCTCACCATCTCCAATAAGCCTTCACTCTTTGATCCTCTATCAACATTCTTAATGACTATACAGTCTAAGGTATAATCCGATGATGAGAGCGTTAGTGAGAGTGATGATGATGAGGAGTACTTAAAGAAGGACCTCATTGGCAATGCTATAAGATGCTCCCTCTTACATTAAGAAGAAGAGAAAGAAGTGCAAAGAGTTGTGTAAGAGCAAGCTAGCTCTTAAGCAATCCTTTGATGAGCTCAATACTACTCATGAGAGGCTAATAGAAACCCATGAGAAACTTAAGAAAGCTCACACTAAGCTTAAAAAGGCTCACTCCTTCCTTCTTGATCAAGCTAAGATTGAGGATGTTTTAGACACATGCAACATAGGAGTAACTTGTGATATTCTTGATGAATCTTTCTATACACGTATGTTATTGGTTCCACTAACCCTTCTTGTAGCTCAGCAATGCCACTTCTATTATTAGTGATGGTTTCACTTATGATGCCTTACTCGTGGTGGAAAATAGGACTCTCAAGAGAGGTGGATGAGCTCACTCATGCCTTAGGCAAGGCCTATGGTGGTGAGGCCTACTTGCTAAATTGCTTGGGCAGCCAATGGTTTTCTATCAATAGAGAGGGATTAGGCTATATCCCTAAGAATGGCAAGGCGACCTTTATCACTCACAAGACTAGTTTTGTGAAGGGCAATGGTTGATTTTGCTTTAGATGCATGCAAGTTGGGCACATAGAGCAAACATGCAAGAACAAGAATGCTGATGTATCCTCTATCAAGTTTGATTCTTGTTATTTCCTATCCAAGGTTGCTAATGGTGTGAAGGATAAGTTTATTGGTGCTCTCATCGCAAAGAAGAAGAGAATTTGGATGCTCAAAATCTTAGTGACTAACCTTAGAGGATCCAAGTAAGTTTGGGTACCTAAGAAGAATTGATTTGTTTTTGTAGGTCACTTATAAACATGAAGAAAGGCATTGAGTGCTCGATAGTGGGCGTACTCAATATATGATCAGAGATTCTAGAATGTTCAAATCAATCTTATCAAGTGATAATAATGGTGTTGATAGTATTACTTTTGGTGATAATGAAAAAGGCAAGGTCAAAGGCTTGAGAAAGATTGCAGTCACAAATGATATATCCATCTCAAATGTATTGTTAGTGGAATCTCTTAAATTCAACCTCTTGTCTATAGCTCAATTTTATGATCTTGGATTCAAATACATATTCAGTGTTGATGGAAGCAATTTGATATTCAAAGGCTTTAGATATGAGAATCTCTACCTAGTGGACTTCAATACTAGTGATGCTTAATTGACATCATATTTGTTCTCTAATCAAGCATAGGTTAGTTATGGTATAGAAGACTTGGACATGTAGGCATGAAGCAACTCAACCGTCTCACCAAGCATGATCTAGTTAGAGAGTTGAAAGATATGGTGTTCGACAAATACAAGCTATGTAGTTCATGTCAAATAGGGTAAGCAACTTGGCAATACTCATCCCAATACGAGCATGATGAGCACAAGTAAGACATTCGAGCTATTGCATATGGATCTATTTGGACTAACCAAGTATGGAGCTGAGTGTGAGTGACCGAACGCTAGGCTAAAGGCGACCAGACACGTTCAGTCGGTACTTAAATAGTGTCTGGTCAGCTCATGCAGTGAGCTGTTTTGAGGGTAACAGTTGGGTGTCTTTTCGGACGCCTATTTAAGGTGTTTGGCCGGCTTGGGGGTCTCCCTTGGCATTTTGCATCCTTAGATATCCCTTAGAGATGAGCAAACCTTCTCCCTCACTTTCCATGCATATTGCTTGATCTAGAGGTGACTAGGAGAGATTCTAGTGCATTTGATAAGTGATTGATCATCTAGTGGCACTAGAGAGCATTCTTGTTGTATGTGAGATTGTTACTCTTAATGGTTGCCACCACCTAGACAGTTGGAGCAGCGGATATGGAGTTGAGTAAGATTGGAGGTTGTTTTTGGCCACTCCGATTATTTGTGAGGGATTCTTGTCTTCTTGACCTTGTCCCCATGCGAGATCACAAAAGTATAGTGAATTGCTCGTGACTTATGTTGCCCTCATCTTGTGGTGATTCTTGCGGTGCCCGTTGGAGGATTGATGTGGTGCCAATTTACCACTGAATTCCAAGTGAGCGTGCCATCACAACAAAGACGAAGCGTGTTGGCAAGCGGTAAAAATCGATATCTTGGCTTTCTTTTGGATGATCCATCGAGATCACTTGGTGTGTTGATTGATTGGATCAAATCACCGGATCACTATTGAATTGACCAAGATCTTGATTGGTAAGACATAATGAAGGCAAGGTTTGCGTCTCCTCGGTTCTCTACTCATGAATTACCTTATTGCAAGTAGTATATTAGGTTGTGATCGTATGCATTAGTTGCTAGGACACTAGCATGTGGTAGGACGGCTTGCAAACCCCACTAGGCTAGCGCAACACCACTCCGCCATCTTAATTACCAACTGGGGTGCCTAGTGATTCTGTAGAAGTTTTTATAGGCTATTCACCCCCTCTAACTATATTGGACCTATCAATCCGTCAAATGACATCGAAAACCAATAAAATCAAATTTATATAAGTTAACATTTTAGTTGATGACTTTTATCTAAAGTAGTTTAGGGCCCTAAATATTTATTTCAAAAATTTTAGAGGTAATACTATGAAAATGAATATGCCATATAAGATACAAGTGACGTAGAGGTGAAATGGCTAGAGTAGCTATACACAAGGACAAATGTATTAGGTTTAAATCCTAACACCATGCAACGCATGAGAAATCATGTGGAGCTAGCTAGTGAGGGCTTCTTGGGATTAAATCAATTTTTTTTTTTTTTTTAACTGTTTTTAGAATTTTTGGAAATCCTAACCACTATCGTCCGGTAAGACAATTCAACGGTGATAAGACTATCTTCAACAATACAACCTATACCTAAAATTAAGTCATTTACAATGTATTTTCTAAAATATGCTCCAACAGATGACCCAAATAAATGAACCATTTTGGGTACGGACAGAAAAGGTACGTATAAAGTGTCTTCTAAGAGAGAGGACGCAAACCTGGGCCAGTAGTGTGGGCCCACGGTGAGTCCACGGCTGGCTTCTTCCTCTTCCTCGATCCGAAGTTGGGCTTGCCGGAGGGGAGCGGCCAAGGCTGAGCTCGGCCGCGGAGGCAGACAGGACTGCCGCCCTTCCTCTCCCCAGTGAATTGGGTGCGGGGTGCGCGGGTCCATGGCGCATGCGACCAGAGCGCGAAGCCAAGGCTCGCCGGAGGGGAGCAGCTAGGGAGGAGCGCAGGGCCAGGGCTCGGTTGAGACAGAGTTGCCGTCGGCAAGGCCTCCTCGGACCAAATAGAGCTGCCAAATCGGCTGCCGCCCCTTCGGTGCCCTGTTTTCTTTTTTTGAAGCTGGTGCCCTGTTTTCTGTTCGTGAAGAAACAGGGAGGGGGACCTAAGGGGAGAAACAAAAATTTTCCTAAGGTTCCCAATGCAAAAATGCCAGAGAGAAAGAAAAGATGAGAGAATCCGGTTTGAGTTACGAAAAAGAGAGTTCCAATGAAAAACACGTTTCTTCCTCTCTGCTCTATACGAGCACGTGGAGAAGGCCGAGCAATAACCCACGGACGAAGATGGCTTTACTATGAATCTTGGATTTAGGTTGCTACTGTTGAAGATAGCCTAATAAAGAGCAAAAAAAGAGTTGCTCTTGATTATAAGGCACAGATTACACAACGACATAAGGAATAAGTATGCATACCATAAGTCACGACTGATGATATTTGATAGTCTCATCCTCACATAATACAACAAATTTATAAACACCCCCATTATTCCTTGGTGGCTTGCATGTAAATTGTGAAGTTTTTTATACTATGTTTTTGTGTTAGGAAGATGAAATGAGAGCAGAAAATAGTGAAAAAGAAAAGGTAAGCCTAGTTCTAGCAGAATCTTCTGTACAAGACAAGAAACATATCAACAAATAATTCCGTTTCAGAGCAAGCAAAATGATTGTTGTATTTACAGTAGGCAGTAGGCATTATTGGAAAATCTGTTGGATAACTGTCTCTGCATTTCCATTGTACTGTACGAGGAGTTGGATGGCATCCGCCCTTGGCAACGCAAGGAATTCCTAAATAAAGAACATACAGAAAGAATAGTGAATAATGCGTAAAACAGTAATACGATGATAGATAGCTAATTAAATTCAATCTGAGTTGGATTGCATCCGCCTTTGGCAACACAAGGAATTCCTAAATACAGAACATACAGACATAATAGTGAGTAACTCCTAGAACAGTAAGATGATAAATAGCTAATTTCAATCTCACAGGTTACTTATATCAATCTTAGGTGCTGACATTAACATATTCTGCTGATTTCTGCAGAAAGTGACAAAAGGTGCAATAAACTCCGCTATTTTGACACTTGACGCAAAACCATCTCACCATGAATGCCCATAGTGTACTTTCAAAGAAACAGCTGCACCTTTGTTACATTAGAAACTACAATGACCAAAGGAGGCCACAATTAACCCTCCTGTGATAACCTAATGAATCTCAAACATAATGGTTTTTTTTTCCTATGCACTTCATCCCAATCTATAAGACGTTTGACTTTTTTGACACCAAATTTGACCATTCGTCTTATTCAAAAAATTTTGCAAAATATAATTTCTTTTGTCGTGGCTTGCTTTATTTTTATTAATAAAAGTTCTTCAAGAATAACTTAAAATTTTTCTATTTTTGCACAAATTTTTTGAATAAGACAAGTGGTCAAACTTAAGGCAGAAAGATAGCAACAATTATCCTCGCTGAGAGATAGGACATGTTTGGTGTTGTCCCTACAAGAGGGGCAAGAGAAACTGCTCGTGGAGATTCAGTCCACTGCCTGTAAAGGCAAGATCCGTGCTCACCTTGCCAAAACAAAGGCCCAAGGATAGAGAAACAAATCGACACTTGTCCTAATTGTGGTAATCTAGGAAACCAAACATCATCATGTATTACTTACCATAACTTTCAGTATGGCATTTTCATCACATGCAACTTCTGATGAGACTTGAGGGCTACTACCTTCATCTGGCACCTTGCCACTTGAACATGTTGTGATTTGAGATGATCCATTTCCACATTCATCTGTAAGGACCTTGGACATACTGTGACTCCCAAATGATGGATCAACCTCTTTCAGAGAATCAATCTTCAAAAAGTGCTCAAAACGGTCCTTGCACATCTGAAGCTTAAACCATTCAGTGTGTGTATGGATTGTTGTTCTGATTATCTTCATTAGCTGAGGCTCTTCAATACCAAGCCTTCTACTCATTGCAACCTACAAAAGACAATATGCCTGATACAATCCCACATCACTCTAAATAAACATAAGAAAACTCATGCTCATTTCTTTGATTAAGGTATAGTCTATCACAGAAGCCATATTGACTTGCAATATGCAAGCGAACAAACCTGGAGAGAACTGGCAAGTACTGGCAGTGATAATGCATTCATGAGTACATCTTCATTGGGTTGAATTAGTGTCACCAAGGTTTCCTTCAAGGGCTTCAGTAGAGCTTCATTATTGGCAGCAAGTGGTCCCAGATGAGTGGATGCAACCTTGAGAGCAGATACATGATCACCAGCAGCTACCAGCTTAAGAAATTCAACCTGAAATGGACAAATATATCAAGTAGGCATTGTTCCTATCAGAGCCGCAGATTAGTAGTGGTGTTAGGTTGGGCTTACCTGTTTCAGTTGAAACAGAAGAGTAGGGTTCTGTTGAAAGAAATCAGGATCTATACTGCTTATTTCCTCAACAACTTTGGAAGCCATCCCTTTTCGTGTGAGGTCCCGCATCTCCAAAATAATTTCATATTTTTGATCTTCCATGTCCTAGAGAAGCGCATAAATACATCAATCACTATTTATCAATAATATAGTTTTCATGCAAGAAAAAATTATGAAAGCTCACCTGTTTTTCAACCATACTATCTTCATCCATATCAAGGGTATGAGACAAACTATCATGCTTATTGGAATCCAACAACGCGTCACAAGCATAATCAAGATCATCTAGCCGTCCTCTCCATCTCTTTCGTCTTCGCTGCCCAGACGTATTATTTCTAACCCTATGTAACCTCCTGGACCAAGAATCATCACGAGTGATACTGCTGGTGCTACAATGTCCATTCTGACTATTGGTCATTTCACACTCGAGCTGTGTTTCATTATTAACATCACTATTTTGAGTACGTTTCAAGTCAGCAGTTCCTACAAAATAAAATAAAAAACAGTTTTTATCAATGCTAGGCACCCAAAAAAGCTATTTCTAAGAGTTAGCTCAGCAATAGAGCAATACAGAAAATTGCTTATTTGCAGTAAACAAACTTTTTCTTTTAGCCTGTAGTACAGGTTCAGCCATTTACCAGAAAGAACATGTGAACTGCCTTCAACTATTCCCCTGTATACACAATACTCGTGTACAAGTTTATCCAGAAGTTTCAGGTCCAGCTTCATCCGGCACAATTCATTCTGGAATTTTCACACAGATAAACTTACATCATGAGCTCAAACCAAGGAAGCAATAAGGGAACACTTGTTGAAACATAAGCAAGTTCATGCCATATCAAATAACAATCCAACAAGCGATGATTGGGACATCCATTTTCTTATATTTAGTCAATGGAGAAGGTGCAAACAACAACGGGCCAGGAGATATGCCTTCAAATATAACATACGATACAGGAAAACAGGACTCCAACTTATTTATACTGTTGTACTGCTGTTCCCTTCCCTATTTCATGATGATCATCTTAGACAAACCTAACCAGAATGCATACATATTGGTGAACCACAAACTGGTTGTGCAGAGCAGAAACAGAGGTAACAGAAATAATCAACTTGAGGCAAAACCAGAAGCAGACCCCAAAAAATGTTGATAGAAATGCAAAACAACTCTCAGAAAGGTATGATTCCCAGGACTCCCGTGAGCATATCAGACATGATCAAACAAAAGAGAAAATTCCAGAGTACGACATGTCAACTGGACACCTTTGAAAACTGACAGGATAAGCTGGCCAATTGTAAGCCCAAGAGGCAGTGTTGGGAAATGAAAAGAGTGGCAATATGCCCCTCATGACAGGTATGGATTTGCGTTTCGCGACAAAAGGGGTGACCTATTTTGATTTGTTGTTCTCAATCAGGTATAATAGTACACCAGTAAGGTCCCCTGCACCACTAACTCCTCTGTATAACACTAGCAAGACTACACATGTCAGAGAAGGCTGTCAATGCTGAGATATTGGCAGGTAAGATACAGAAAGCAGCATGAGATAGCCTAAGACAGTACCTGGTGCGATGAAGGCAGTGAGGGTAATTTAGTATTTATATATGAGAGTATGGTTATGGCTTCAACAGTGAAACCATGTTAACATGATGAAAGGGACTGAAAATGGGAAAATAACAAACAAAAATGGACTACAAGGCCACTAGTGAAAATGTAAAGATGCAAAATTCAGTGGCAAGTTTAGATAGGATCTGCCTTCATTGAAGAAACAAAGCAATGTCTTCTATGAAGATATCGAGTTTCCACTGGGATTTTCGAGGAACTTTGGTGTCTAGCATTCCAGAACTTTCCGCTTTTTTTATTCAAGCAGCCACTTATTGTCTGGTATATATCATCAAAAGCTTGAAACTTGATGCTTATGACAGTGGTGAAAAGTTCAACATAAATGAAGCTTTGGAAGGGAAATTCGGATTCACAGCATAGAAAAGGAAATGTCTATTACCAAAATTTCAGGCTAAGACCAAATAGTTATGTAATCCCTCCGTCCGGAAAAGAATGCAATCCTAGCATACTATTGAATCAGACATTCTGAGTTTGACAAAGTTTATACCAAAAAACATCAATATTTATGATACTAAATAAGTGTCATTTGACTCATCATAATATATATTATCATAGCATACCTAATTTCTGTTATAAACATTCATACAACTATAAACTAGGTTAAACTTTAAAAATTTCACTAGGGGTAGAGCTAAAGTTGCATCCTTTTCTGGACGGTGGTAATATTTATAGCAGTGCTTAAAATGCACCAAGCCATTAACAAGATTAATAATGCTGCTTAAGTTGCATGAAAAATAAATTTGCATGTTTCACAGGAACTATTAAAAATTACGTGTCTTTCCAGTTAAGAAATCAGCATAAATGGCAACAAAAATTCCATGGTCATGGTTGAATACTTTTATACCAAAATTTATAATTACAATACAACCTGAAATGCTTGGTATAAATTTCCTTTTGCAAACTTCAAGCTATCCACAGCACCTTGTCTTGTCAACTCCACAGCATGCGCTAGGGCTTGAACATCAACCTAATATCCAAATATCAAAAGCTGGTGCAACGAATATAGTATATTTATATCTAATGATTACTATGGAATCTTGCCTCATCGAATGGTGGTGCTTCGAAAGTGAGCATTCCTGAGGAGCGACAGGGGGGGTCACGATCCTCAAGTAGCAGTCGCTCAGAAAGATCAGATATAGGTGATGGAATTCCTTGGCGTGTGCAAAATGCCTTGTGAATGCTATTCATGTGTTGTAAAATTGTCAGAATGGCATAGAACGTAATTTGATCAAAATATCAAATATGACTGGAAGAGAGCGTATGTACCGATACCTTATTAAGTATCTTAATGTGAGCGATAGAATAGGGTCATAAGCTTCTAAATGAGCTCTTAGTATAGATGATAGTAAACCAGCAAGTTCAAACCTCCTATTTATAGACCACTGCAGAGCAAAGGGTTTCAGAAGGAAGAAACGATTCATACCAGAAACATTAAGAAATGTATTGTGTATATCGTGGAGTGCTGAAAGATGTAACATAGCAATAGCAATTAGCAACCTCTCAAAAGTTTGAGAAACATGTATCTTCCAAGAAGCAATAGAAAAACTTGACTAGCAAGGGGTAAAACAGCCCCCGGGCATTGTATTAAGAAGAAGAGCTTCTCATGTAGGTCAGGAAAACCCCTGAACCTCTGCCCCACCAATACATCCAAGAAGCAATAAGCAGAGTATTGCCTAACATATAAGTTCTAACATGCAAAAAGTAGTGTTTTTCTATTGGTCATAACTGTTTTGCTCATGGTCTCTCATGTGGTTAAACTATTGGTTAATGCCTTTTGTAACTTCTTTGCCCCTATAGGGTTTGTACAAGTCATCTAGACTCCTTTCTTCTTCTGAATATAATGGCGTGCAGTTCTCCTGAGTGTTCGAGGAAAAAACAAGTAGTATTTTAATGTTAAGGCACTCATGGGCAAGTGCAAAGCAGTGTATTGTAAAATAATTCAATGATAATCGAAGTCTTAAACCTTGGAGAAGTTAATACAATACCAAGAAATATTATAATCTGTCTGCTTGAGTGTATTAATTGCTCAATGTTGCCATGCAGTATTTAAAGAAGTAAAGTCACAAATATACAATGTACGAATAATTAACATATCCATGAAATTATTATTACCTGAGCTCATGATGCAGAATATGGACATAGGGGTGGGTGGGTGTGTGTGTTGGGGGGGGGGGGGGGGGGGGTGGGGCTGCATACCTCATTAATGACTGGGGAAGATTGATCATCTTTGTCATATATCAACACAAGCATTATATGCTTGAACTCCTCATAAGCTTCCTTCAGGGCATATTAACATATCAATATTCAGTAAGCAACCTCCAAACAAGCACAAAAGAAACTCAATTCAACATGCTAGGATAAATGTGTTCATTCATGTTTAGCTGTCTAATATAGCTAGGTGCTGCATGATGCTCTTTTTAGTGTTTGGCTTTTTAATACATTTAAAATTTTCCCTCCCAAGGATTGAATTAAATGAGCACTGTAACCTTATCAAACAGGAACAGGAGTAGAGAAACCCAAGAAGCGTATCCATTCATTGTGAATTAAATTGGAACTGTAAAATGCACCGACAGTCCCTACGGCCTCAACTAATTGGATAAATTGGAAACTTTGAATCCAAACCAGATTCTGAAGACTATATCTGACTCCAAACTAGGCCATTTCGCACAGCCATATTTATTTGTCAAACTCCTCAATGCATGTGCCATTAGAGACAAGGGATCCTCACCATCTAGGGCCATCAGCTGGGGGGTTGAGGTGGCAAGCTGCACAGGCCCCAAAAATCTTAAGACACTTCTTTTTTCAACACCCACTAATACTAGGAAACACACAAAACAAAAACATTTATCCAATACATGAACATTGAGAATATCAACTGTCACCACCCACCCAGTGAGGCACAATACAACCCCTGCCAGTTTCCAATGCAGTGCCATAATTCCGAAGTGGCAATGCGGTGATGGAGGATGCACCCTATCGCTGCTGCAGTGCCAAACCTACTGACAACCGACACATCATGGCAAGTGGTAACCTGAGCCTGCTAGTCGATACTAGTATACAGGGTGCAAAAAATGGAACAGCTTAATTTGTAATGTGATTTCTTCTTATGATTAGGATTCAATAAATTTATTGATGTTGTATAATTAAGTGAAAGTATGATTTGATATATGATTTTCTTTTTCCAATTTTAGGGCCCCATCTTGCATTTTCTATCAGGGCCACAAATTCCTAGACAGCCCTGCTGACAGAACCAGTTCCTCTAACTTATGTTAGAGGAGACATCCCCCGCTATTACCAAAACCACAATTGTGGGTTCAACCCATTCAGGCCAAACAACAGGACTGACAATTCCCACAATTTCCACCACTTCATGACCCACTACTCGTATCATTAACTAGCCTATGCATGCTTAACTTGTTGCTCAATTTGGAGCCACTGAATATCCATTCAACACTATTTTCGGAATGGTATGAGCCACCACGCAGGTTTAGTACACAGTCACAATACTTGATCTGCATGGAGTATACATTAGTTTGACGCTTGAACATCTCAGCTTGAATCAGAGCCTCAGGTCAGGCGTGAGGGGGGAGTCGCAGCACCAGCAGCACTCACCGGGTAGGCATCGAGCGCACAGGGCGCGAGCGCCGTGCGGAGGCAGTCGAGCGCGGCCTCCCTGCCCGCATCCGTGCCCCTCCTCACCAGCTCCACAAACCTCTGCACCGCCAAGCAAACTCAATCGTGTCTCAGTTTGAGACCACAAGCGCCGGAGGTATCTGGAGAAGGAGGGAACGGCACGCACCTGCTTGTGGAGGTGGAAGAGGAGGCGGTGGTCGGCGAGCGCGGCGGGCGCGTGGGCCCGGAGGAGCGCAAGGGCCGCGTCGACGTCTCCCAGCTCGAGCGCGCGGCGCGCGCAGCGGATGAGGAGGCGCGACCGGTAGGACGAGGAAGAGGACGACGAAGACGAGGACGGGGCCGAGGAGGTGACGGTGGTAGTAGAGGAGGAGGAGGGTGAGGACGGCGGCGAGGGGGAGGCGGGGGCAGGAGGAGCGGAGACGAGGCGGTCGGATCTGGCGAAGTCGAGGATAAGGGCGTCCAGTGCGTCCCAATTCACCGGTGGAGGAGAATTCGGCTGCGGCCAGTCCATCGGCGGCGAGGCAGTAGCGGGCGGTGGCGCGGGGATTAGGGGGAGGAGCAGTTGGGGTGGTCGGGACTCGGGTGGAGGTCGTTGAGACGGCAGCGGCACGATGAAGTCGGTGGAGGGCAGCGTGCGTGCGTACGTGTAGCGAATCGGCGTGAGGCGTGATAACTTGATACGCATTGAATGAAGGCAGTAGATAGATAGGGTAAACAGAGCATGATCGTTCCTTTAACAGGGACGGAGTCCTGCACCGTTTACATGAGATTCATTTAGGATACTGGGGTACACTTTCTCTGTCCAAAAATAGATCGCCCTTTTAACTTACCAAATATGTTCGGGCATTGCAACTTACCAAATATGTTCGGGTAAGAGAAAACTATAAAAGTTTATAGCAAAGCGATGACGGTAATGTTTAATTAAAATCAGCAAGCAAGAGTTAGTTTCTAGGGTGTCAAAGATTGATTTCCTTTTTTAACACGGTTAAGATTATTTTGAGATATCATGTAAGATTTAACGGTAATGCTCCTACTAAGGCGTCCGGCACCCAACCTCCATTTGGACGCGCGTCCTGCACGTACCCGCTCCCAGCGTGTGGTTGCTCCCTCTCCTTCTCCCTCCCCGGCGACGACGGCGCTCCTCCTCCCCTCACGCTCATTCCCGCTCCTTCCCGCCCCACCGCGCCATGGCGGCGACCACCTCCGCCGGCGAGCTCCACCCCCCTTCTTCTCCAATTCCGGGTGGGTTGTAGATTGTCCCGGTTGGGGGAGGAAGGGAAGACGGGGGCGGTTGGGAGGTTGAAGGGCGGTTTAGGGGCAGGCAGTGGCGGGGGCAGTGTGGGCCAGGTCTAGGGCGGGGGGCGAGGCTGCCGGAGTTGGAGAAGGAGGTGGCGGGGAAAGGGAAGAGGGTGGCCGCCGCCGGGGGGTTATTTGGGCTCAGGCAAACCACCGCGGCCGGCGGGGCTGGGGCGCCGGAGTGCCGCGTCGTGAGTCGGCGGGCGAGGCGGCCGGACGCCAGCGTCCGGACAACCGGGGGAGTCATTACTGAAAATTTAAGTGAGTCATACAAGTGGGCATCTATTCTTCTTTGCACCCGAATACAAAGCGAGATGGTTTGAGCGGACTCGAGAACATGTCTACCAAGGAAAGCGGTAATGCTCGGGGTCGGTCGTCCGCCACGCGTCGAGGCTTCCGGACGCGTGTCGAAGGCCCACTGGACCGCCCCGCGCCTGCTCACCTTTTTCCTCCTTTCTCTCGTGTTCTCCGCCTCACCTCACCCTTCTTTCTCCATGTTGCTAGGCTGCTTTGCTACCGCACGACGGTATTTCTTTGCTCCCCTCTTGTCTCGCGCGCTCCCTCGCTGCCGCCGCTGCTCGCCCCCTCCTCCCTCCCTGCTCTCTCTCCCTCCCTCGCTGCACGCTCTCTCTTCCTCCTTGGTCTCTCTATGCGAGCCCGGAGTGGGGGTCGACGGTGGTATCTTCCGGCGAACAGCTCGCCTCCCCTCCCCCTCCCCCTCCCCCCTGCTCTCTCTCCCTCGTTTTCTCACCTCCATGCACCTGGAGACAACGATGGTGGCGTGGATCGGCGAAGTAGGTGGATCCCATGGGGGCGGTGCAGATCCAACTGCTTGGTGGAGTCCTCCACCCCCCGGCGTGCCTTCCCACCTCGGACGGTGGCATGGGGGCCTCCCCACGTGGTGGATTTATGGAGCGGTGATGCCCCGTGGTGGATCCATGGGAGGGACGATGCAGATCTGGCGATACATTTTCTTCTTTCTCCCTGTTTCAGTAGTATGTCTCTCTTGTTTCAATTTCATTGAAAGGTATATTTCAATAGAACCATTTTAGATGTTGCGGAAGCAGATCGGGTGCATGTTGTATGAGTTTTCCTCCCTTTCTCCTCCCCTCGCTCCTCACCCTTGTTGCAATGTTTGTTTTCATTTGTTCTGATAGTTTCGATGTTTTTGGTGCAGCGGGGTTTCGTGTCTATTGAAATTCTTTCCCCTGTTTTTTAATAGCATGTTTCTCTTGTTTCAATTTCGATTTGAAAGCTATGTTTCACTAGAACCATTTGGATGTTGCGAGAAGCAAATTGGGGTGCATGTTGTATGACCTTACAAGAAATGTTTTTGCAATGTTGCATTAGTAATTCTTGAGATGTTCTTTGTAGTACTTCTCGAGATGTTGCAGTATGTTTCGGTTCCTCCAATCTCATGTTGCAACTATTGTTTCTTTTTGTTGTTGCAGTAACATGTTCTTTAGTGTTTCAGTTGCTTCACCCTAATGTTTGTAGCCGGTGTTCCTTCTTTGTTGTTGCAGTAGTATCTCCATTATGTTTTCAGCTGCGTCAGCTTATCTGTTGCAGTAGGTTTTTCCGCATAGTTGCATGTTTATATTTTGCAGCTTTTATTTGTTCAGCCGGGGGTGGGGGTGAAGGGGCTAGATCTCGCCGGATGGATAGTGGATGTTAGTGTAGCGGGGTCCAGTGGGGGTGCTGTTGTCGAGGGAGCAACTGGGCATGCTTATACGTGGGGGGCGGTGCAAAGGCGTGACCGGCAAGCGAGGGGCTAGGCTGGGGGGTGGCATGCGGGGGGATGAGCTAGCGGCGGTTGTGGGGGACAGAGCTCTTTGGGCGCGAGCTAGGGGGCGCAGGGGGGGGCTACAGGGGCGGGCTGCAGGGAGGGGGGACGAGCTAGCGTGGTGTGTAGGGGACGGGCTGTGAGGGTAAGCTAGCGGGGGTGGAGCAGAGGGCAATCCGGGCGGGGGGTCGCAGCAGAGGCGGGTGGGGTGTCCGGACTTTTGTAGCATCCGGACGTCCGTCAGCTGGCTCAACCCCCAAGGAAAACTCACGCACGATAGGCACACTACTCGATACATGCTATAGATAATATAAGGTATAGAAAAAGTATATTATCTTTTTTTTAGAAACATATTATTCTAATAGCTTAGGAAACATATGGATGAGAAAATTCAATCAAATAAATATGGTGTTTTCTATCATCTCACAAACTCAACTTATACATGTGAACAATAGTAAAGATAAATCTTGTCCAAATGTAAATTAGACGCAATTGAAAATGAGGGTGTTTGCATCGACCCAACATTAATTTTTGGGTTGCATTAACATGGGTTTGCAAAAAAAACTAATTTTGGTAATCCGATCTCAACGGATGGAATTGGAATCGATGATGTCACCCAAGCTACCAACTTTCCATTTTACTTTATTTTTCAATTATATATGATACTCACATTTTACCAAATCTACCTCCTTTACATTTTTGTCACAACATATCATTATCATTAGTCTAGAATTGAACCTTAACCCATGCAAAGACAGTAGTGAAGGAATCATGGACGACAATGCATCCTAGGCGAATCGGCACACGAACTGCAAGCATCGAAGGGGACAACATCCTACGAAAATGTGTCGGTGAGAATACATAACGTGCCATTGAAGCTAGTGTCGGACCACCCATGACAAGCCTTCAATATCAGCATGTGGAGGTTAACGCATAAAAGCCGTTCAATGCTTCGGTCAATCCTTGTAGAGGGCATCAATTGTCGTGCGCTTCATCTCTTTGAAATTCTCCAGCCACTTAGAATTCCCAAACAGAACTTCATCGTGGTCAAGGCGGTTAGCAAGTTTCTCAAAAAGCTCCACATCTTCGGGATGCAACACATTCATATACGGCTCACCATCTCTACCACCATCGTTTATGCGCCATGTCGTCTTGTAGCAGATCAACCATCTTGATGTAATCATGATTTGCATCATCGTTTTAATTATTGTTGCTGCTAATGATGACGGTTCTCGATGTCCTTTGTCATTCACCGTCGCCGTCGATGTCGTCAACAAGTTTCCTCTAGACGAACTAATGGTACTCAAATCTGCTTTACCATGGTAATTCTAGATAGTGTAATCCTTGATGAAATCAAATTGCATCAAGTGATATTGTACCATGTTATCTTCCTAGACAAGCAAATTCTTGCAGCTATTGCATGGACAAATCTTGAGTTCCTGACCCAGACTCAGACGATACTTTTTTCACAGTGGCAATGGAGTTTTTCCTCAGATGATTCAGTAAAGACAAATCTAGTCTTGGTGTCTTGTACATCCGTTCCCTGTCCATGAATATGACCTTGCACAGTGCAACGAAAAGTCATATAAAAATATATAGCGGTATAAGAAGATACATTCAAGTACATCTAGATCTGATTTTCTCCCCCCTCCCATTTAGATCTAGATTTGGATCTAGAGAAAAGCACCTAAATCATGAAAAGAGAAAATGGGGGTTGAAGAATAAGAATCAACCTCTTGCGGTGTCCTTCGATAAATCGAAGAGCAAAACTTCTTCCCTTATGAAATGGCCAATTTTGAGTTTTTGGAGCTCAAAACCCTCCGCCCCTGTTCCGCCGCCGACGGTCGTCCGTTGCTTGTACAGTCGCTTCGACTTCTAGGGGATGGAGACCGGGTAGGGTTCTGGCTTGCCACCACGCCCACCGGGCACGCCTGATGAGGACATGACACATTCAGATACAACCATTGATTATAAGGTGAGCTTGTTTAGTGATTTTTGGTGCAACTCACTTGGTTCCACATGTACATGTTCCTATTTGCTTATAGGTACAAATTTTCCTCAAGGTGCAAGTCAATCAAGGTTCGTCGGTGACCCGACAAAGTACCTCCTTTGGAAAGGCCATAACTCAACCATCCGGAGTGCGATTGAGGTCAATGAACACTTGATGGAAAGCTTATTTGATAAGCTTTCAAATAGATCTGGTCCTATCTCAATATCACGTTGGCAAGGCCTCCAAATCATCAATACATGTTGTTTGCTGTTTTCGCGGGAGCTACATCGTCATCGTGGGCTTGTTATTCATCCTTGGGACCCTGGCCCAAGTTGGAGCACACCCCGAGAAGATGGAGAACATACCAAGGAAGCCCTTGGACGTCCTCCTCCTTGGCCACCACCTTAGAGGGCCAGCAAGGGCGTCCAAGCCAAGCCAGAGGCCCAGTCCAACTCGAGTTCGCGTCAGTCTCGGCCTTCAGGACCAGCGAGCGATAAATCGGATGCCCAGGACACATCCGAACTCCGTTTTTGATGATCCATATATGGATGGAAAGATAATTTCATAAGCTAACTAATGGCTTTGGTTTGAGGTCCAAATTCCATCGGAGTCAACGGGAATCATCAAAACAAGTGAGCGTCCAGAATCTGTTTAGGCGTTGCATTGCTATCTTTTGGGCCGTTGGGCCATGTAACGTATAGGCCCATGAGGAGGACGTGAATGAGGGTGCTTGCACGTCCCTTAGACCATATAATTAGTAGCCGCCACCTATGTTAGGGTTTGGGTTTTGCTTTAGATCAATCTGTCATCGAACAGTCGCCGTTATCGGTTTGTGAAACCCCACGTTGAGATCTTAATCATATATCTGCAATTGTCACTTCACTTGAGTTGCGTATTATCTTGTTCTTGCTTGTGTTCTTCGATTCGCAGCAGGGATTAGCCTTCTTGGCGAGGTCAACCGGGTTGTGACACGGTTGATAACCAGAGGAGACGTGGTGCTAAGGTTGCAGGGTTCAGGTCTTTGTGATCTGAAGCCGAATCGGTGTGTCGCTCTCCGACCAAATCGATAGTTATCTTGAACCTGACGGAAGATCGGAGCCCCCTCCTTCCTTGCTGCGTCAGCTGCAGGCTACCGTACCCTAGGTGCGGTCGCTGCTCGGGCGCCCGCCTTGCCCCATGAATGCGCTGATCCTGCCCGCCCAATCCAGCCAGAGTTGGACAGCCAATCTGCTGCACTGGCTCACAGCTCACAACAGCTTTTGCAAAAGCCACAGATCAACTAAACACACCCTTAGCCTTTAGGATCCGCAACTCAAGAACGAAATGTAGCACCGTCCAGTGTGTTGAAGAACCCTTTCCAATATCATTCAAAGTCTCATTCAATGCTTTTTTCACCTTCTCTAAATTTTATAGACCTTTCACGCTCTTTAAAATAATCTTTATGCCCGACATGTTCACCAACCATTATTGTGGCCACCAGCTTTGTCATTACAACCCAACCACTAGCACCTTGTTCATGGCCACCGTCATATATATTTGTGCATCCAAGATCTGCTACATATTTGTCCATGCAATCGATGTCTTCTACAGATGGGTGCAGGGAATCGTGGTTTGCCTCTTTAGGTAAATCAAAGTTAGCAGATGTTTCACCATGATGAACCCACATTATGTAGTCCTTAACAAATCCTCTCATAATCAAATGTGATATGATAATAGTCACATATTTCCATACGATATGGTTTTTGCAATCGTTACATGGGCAAATAATTTTAGTGCCCTTTTAGTTTGATAATGCATGGTTCTCCACAACTTCAAGAAATTTATCCACTTCATCACGGAAAGTTGCCTTCCACTTGAGTGCACCGTACATCCAAGAGGCCCTATGCTCCATCTTTTAGCCCAAAAATATATACAAGATTTAAATTAGTATATATTAGAAACAATATATAACACTAGCGGTTTAGCAAAAAATAAATATATATTTATCCATGACACTTTAAAAATATATATTTCTCCATTTCATCATTACAATAAATAAATTTAAAGAAAACAATTACGAACGATTAATATTTAACCCCCACCATCGTTCGTGCCATCCTTTGCCTAAAAAAAAATATATAGGAGATTCAAATTAATATATACTAGAAAATATCATTAGCAATTTAGCAAACATAAATATATTTTTATCTATAACAACTTCAAAATTTATATCCATAACAAATTTAGCGAAAACAATTAGCAACAATTAATATTAGTATGATGCCTTGGCGTTCTGCGGGTATAAAATAGAAATATAAGAAGTTTATAATGATTGAAACTTTGAATTAATAGATATATATGGATGTAGTAGATCAATTGCGGAGGTTATATCCATTGGCATACATGGTATAGATTATTTGAACTGGGCATCACCAAATCTCATTGTGGCAGAACCGCCTAAATTAATATCCTCACAAGAGTACTTGTCTTCCATTAGACACTAAGTACTCAAGGGAGCGCACTAATTTAATCGATTCTGTCGAGCACACCCCAACGGGAGAACTCGATAAACCACAAATTTAACTAGGATACAATCGAGTACGGAACTTACATCACTTAATTCATTTCATACAATAAGAGTCTTAAAAATTTATTCATTACAAAACCAGAGTTCAGAGTGCGGAATTTAAAACAGCGGAACTGAAATAAACTTCTAGCGGAACGCGATACAAGGATTCCGTCTGTGCCCACCAGATGAATCCTCCACACAAAGCTACTCCTCAAGCTGAACCTGCAACAGGGGAAATAAACCCTGAGTACACAATGTACTCGCAAGACTTACCCGACTGGGAATTATATATATCCCGACTCTCAAGGATATGAGTAGGCTATATGGCTTACTGGTTTAGTTTATTTGCGAAAAGCATTACTAAGCATAAATCCTTACTTCAAGTTATTAGCCGTATTTTAGTTCAATAGCTAATCATACTATGTAAGCACCTGTCTATTTGCAAGCATGTGGTAAGCAATCAGATACATCTTTAACCTCTTTTCCAACTTCCATTTCTTACTACGATGCCAGAATAAAGCCCTCGCCGTACCGTTCATTGAACGGCGATTCGCGAATCAATTTGCCCAGCTGGGTGCCCCGAGAGACACACTCCCCCCTTTTGCATCCTAGACACGAGGCGAGAACAACTTGCTTTCCCCCGCCCGGGGCTCAGGTCCCCGTCCGAACTTGGACTCCAAGCCCCCCGACATTACCAGCTGGCCGTGTAATGCGGTGCAAGGACCTCCACCATCCCCGCCCCCATACAGCCGGTCCAGACGAGCCGGAACCCAAGACAAGAGAGAGCAAGCCTTCCGAGCTCCCATAAACACGTATGTGTTCGGGACAAGGAGATCTGTGGCTTAACCTTCAACCCTTAGCAACGATTGGTCCTTAACCGACGCGGACAGGGAAACCGTGTAACAAAATTAAGCCTGTGGCCGCAGGACATAACTTGTTACACACCACCAAGACCCATACCATATCCCTGTCCGGTCAATATATTTCCTTTCCACCACTTTATCCATGTGAGTAAAATAATAAATCCTGTTGTGAGTAACGGCAGGTTACTCACGCTACCGATATCCTAACCATAGCAGCTACATCGAACCTAAACTAGTAGGACTCATAGGATAGATATATATATGCATGTGGGTTTCATAAAATTCCTGCAACGTAAATCCACAATATATATATCTTAATAGATTCATAAAAATAGGGGTTATGCACCGGGGCTTGCCTTGGGCAAAGGCGGGTCACCTGAGTCGTCACCCACAGCTCCTAGAACTCCCGAGACTCTGGGACGCCTCGGTCCGGGAAACTCCTCCACGTACTCCTCGATCACCTCCTCGTACTCGACGTCGTCGGGATCGACAATACGGACTCGTTCTCTACATGCATGCGATAATAATGCAATAAATAAAGGCAACAGCAACTCTTAAAATAAAACACCCATAAACTAAGCTACCAGCTAGCTCTAACGACTAACATGTTTAGCTAAGTATTATCATTTCAAGTCAAGCAATTATAATTAGCTTTCTTATTTCTTTAGCATATACTCTAAGTAAGGTACTACTTTAGCCACCTTATTAAATTAATTATTTAGAGCTACGGCCACTACAGAGAGCACATACGTAAAACTTCTAAAGCTAACTAATGTACCAACCAGCAAGCAAGCTTTGACTCTACCCATATTACGAACTCACGGACTACCAGCACCAGGTATAGGGAACTGTTTAATAAACTATCAATTTTATACTCATGCTATTAATTAAATATCGAGAGCCAGAACAATTACGGAAGCCCATTGTTATTTATTGCAGACCTAAATCATTAAGCACTAGACTAATTAATCTACTCTAGCACCAAGCAGAGAACACCTGGGGTCTATCAAAATTAGAATCATGATTTTAGGACTTATCTTCGAATTTATATAAATTCTACGAAGTCAAGTAAATTTGATGCACAACTGAAAGAAGAAGCTAATAAGCTTTTGACGGTGGAAACCTCAGCTCGGAGATGGTGTTGGCCGAAGCAGAGGCTGACCAGACGACGCTGGCCACGAGTGACCGAGCGGCTCGGCAACGTCCTGCGGAGGACGCGGCCGTAGCAACGCTCGAGGGGTTTAGCAGGGGTGCGCAAGGTGGAGAGTGAATTAAAGCCGAGACGGAGGTGCCATGGAATTGGAGGCTGAGACTCTGGGTAGCTGGTGTCTTAAGGCGCGGCGCTCTCGGCCTCAAATGGACGGACGATGAAGAAAACTCCAAATATTAAATGGAGCCTGACACGGCACGGGTTAAGTGAGAGAGGTACTGGTGACTCATTGTATTGATGGCGAAGTACAGGATGTGAGGCTTGAGGTGATCTCTCCCTGCCGAAATTAATGGCGCGTCCAAGCGGCCATGGTGGCAGGAAAGATCAGGGAGCGGCAAGCACGCTCGGCTTGTTCTTGCTTTGGCGGAACGCTAATCAAAACAAGGTGATGTCGGATGGCTTAGGGATTTGATAGCTGAGTACTAGACATGATAAAGGCTTGAGATGACCTCTCCCTGCCGAACGTAATTAAGCCATGGTGGCAGGGAAGAACAGGGAGAGACAAATTGTTCTAGTACACAACGTGCTTGAGGCTGTAGTTCCAGGTTTGGCCACGTACTGAACCTACTGGTGCAGCAAGCATGAGCACGTACGTGCTTGCAGTGATGATTTAGGAGAAAAGCCCGTGCGGCAGAAGTGCCATCATTTGCAAGACGACGGCGAGCACGGCCACTTGTGCACGAACGACGCGACGGCAGCGGACGCCAGGACGATGCTGTGGCGAGGCGAGCAGATAGGGCTGCCCTGGAGCTACCGCTACGTAGCTCTGGTGAACGTGGACGCCGCAGTGGCGATGCGACGGCAGCTGCAGCGTAACTAGTGATCAGCGAAGCGGGCAGAGCAGCGCTCGCGTGGCCTCATGCCGCTCAGCGGCACACAACGCGTCGACCGCGAGGGCAGAAAAGCCAAAGGCAGAGCCGAGCACGTCCGGTGTCCTGTCGTGCATGGCTGTGCGGTGCATGCTTCCAACAAGTAGGCAGCGTCTCGAAGTGCATGTGTACGTATGTGTTGCTGGATGAGCATGTACGTGTGCATGCTTGCAATTGCAAGCTGCAGTAGCCAGATGCGTGTGTGCGTGTGTGTACGTGACTTGGGGATGAATACGTGAATGTGTGGTGGGTGGTTTTGCTTTTCATTTTATTTTGTTTTCTTTTCCTTTAAGCATAACACATAGAAAACTTATATTTATTTACAGCAAATACTTTAAGTTGAACATCAACGTTCAACTGCATTTATTATCTAAACTCAGTTAAGCCACTTGCTAAGCATGAAATATTAATTATTTAATACTGACATTCATTTTTCTAGTGTTTAGACGCGACATGCATTAAAGGCAACAAACTTGATTAAGACAACACAGCATGCAATACAGATTAATATGATGCTATTTTAGCAAATGATTTGGCGCGTAACACCGAGGGTGTTACACTCATCTACCCGAATCCCTGCGCCTACTATACCTGAGGGTCATCCCTCCTCCTAAAATTTTAGGAGTTTTCCTTCATAAAATTATACATATTTTGGAGGACCACATGTAATACATGTGATATGTAGTTTTGCTAGGTTTTAATTACAAACAGGTTTTTACTTACAAACAGTTTAAATTTTTATAAAAAGTTATCGAAATATATCCATGTAGGGTTCTTGTTTTGAAGAGTTTATTGTGAGGAACACCATGGTGCAATTGAATTTTAATTACGGTACTTGATTTATGTGCTAAGACTTTTTTTCTATTTCAAAAGTCATCTACTCGAACCCCCACCCCTACTATACCTGAGGGTCATCCCTTCTCCCAAAATTTTAGAAGTTTTCCTTCATAAAATTATGCATATTTTAGAGGACCACACATGATATGCAGTTTTGCTAGATTTTAATTGCAAACAGGTTTTTGCTTACAAACAGTTTAAATTTTTACAAAAAGGTTATCGAAATATATCCATGTGGGGTCTTGTTTTGAAGAGTTTATTGCGAGGAACACCATGGTGCAATTGGATTTTAATTACGATACTTGATTTAGGTGCTAAGACTTTTTTCTATTTCAAAAGAAATGGCTAGTGGGAAATAAATGAACTTTAGTGGGAGTAACTTTTTGATGATGTCGCCTAACATCACTTTGAAGCCTCAACCAATCACAACCAAGAGAATTAGCTTAGTGGGGTTCAACCTTATAGTAATTATAGATTCAACTCTCCTAATATCCTACTTTGTTAAACAAAAATTATCAAAGTTATAATTAACAAAGCAGACCCTATTTCTACATCTAGATCTAGATGTGGATGAAATCTTCATAAAACTAACTAATAGTCCACTAAAATCATGGAAGAACAACTAAATAAGGGCACAATCTTTACAAACTTAAGTTAACTTTGCATCACAAATTGCTCAAGCACCATAGAAGAGAGAGAAAAACAAAACTCTAATTAAGCACTAACCAACTAATAAAAGTAAAATAAATGTTTGGAATAGCATTTCCTTACCTTCTACCACCTCTCCACCAAAGGAAATGAAATCAAAAGCTCTCCTCTCCAAATGGTGATTTTTGGCAGGTAGCCCAAGTACCCCTTTCCTTTCTTCTCGGATTGACCCAAGGAGGAAGAAGAGAACGCAGGCTTTATAAGTGGAACATTTGTGGGAGCAGTTGGTGAATCAACCGCCACTGCAAAAAAAACTGATAAGAGCGGTTAGTTATTTAACCATCTCTACAAATAGATCAATTTATAGAGACGGTTATAGTACCACTGTCTCTGCTATTCTATTTCTAGGGCGATTGAACCAGTGGGACCTTGGTGTGCCCACTTTAGGGGCGACTCTTGATCAAACCGTCCCTATCTAGAAAATATAGTGTTGCTAAAAAAAATTATTATTGTAGTAGTGTTGTCATGGCGTCCATAGAATTTATTAGAATAGCTGGAGTTGACTGTTGTGTGTTTACTTGCTCATATTATATTCCCTGAGGCATAATCTGCACTTTCCTATCCAATCACGCATGCATGCAAGCCAACTAAGGCCATGTTTGCTTTTTTCAAAACAAGTTGAGCATCTCCAAGAATTTGGCAAAATTCATTTGGCAAATCTTATGATTTAGCAACTCTCTAAAATATATGGCAAGTGAAAAAAGATAACTCTCCAATAGTATGGTATAATTCACTTGCCAAATCCAGATCAAACTTACATCAGGAACCCTGGGACAGAAACAAAATTATGTTTGTGCCCTCCCACCTCTTGAAAACTTACATCAGGAACCCTGAGACAGAAACAAAATTGTTTTTATACCCTTCCACCTCTTCTAATACGGTCGGATGTGTGTGAGTCGGCGTGCATATATCTTGTGGCGTGGAGGCTCTTTTTCTCAACTTGGGATAAATGACAACCTGAGATGGGGAACTGTTGGAGAAGGTTTTTTATGTTTTTGCCAAAAAAAATAATAATAGCAACCTACGATAGGGAACTGTTGAAGATGGCTGAAATTATTATGGTTGTTATACAAATTAATGTAACAAATGCGGTCGGACAAGGCCTAAATATTTCTAGAAAACTCTTCTTGGACTCCTATTGCTTCTTTAATCACGTGGGCATGTATGTAACAAATAACCATCAGCCATCTTATCCAATTCCATTACATTCATGTAAAGTCGTTTGTTTAATTATTTTGTACTCTGTGTGTCTTTTTTAAATGTCGCTATGGTACCTATCTTAAGTTTGACTCAATTTATAAAAATATTAACAACATTTGACATTTGTATCGTCAAATATGTGTACTACAAAAATAGATTCAACGATCTCTCTAATGTCTAATGATATTAATTACTAACTCTATTCTAAATTATAATTGTTTGTTATCTTAAGTTTAACTACTCATTTTATTAAAATTAAAAATTATGCAAAATATCACATTTTTTGTTGTGGTTTACTTTATTAATAAAAGATCTTTAAAAGTGACTTAAATTTGACTATTTATATAAACTTTTGAATAAGACGAGCAGTTAAACAAATTATAATTTGGAACAGTAGAAGTATGTACTATACATATTAACATTTTTCTTATATATTTTGTTAAAGTTAAGTATATTTAACTTGTGTGAAAATAAGAAAGTTTAAAAAAAACGGAGGATTACTTTCTCTTCCTTACCCTTCACGGGTGGACATGTGAATATGCCACGCGTGGTTGGTATGGCAGCTGGACTCCGTATTAGACAATTGATCTCCCGTACACCAGACCTGTAAGTCTCTCTGTATACAGCAGACAAAACCCTGGTAAGGCCAGACAACTCAGTCGAAATGGCTCTCGAAAAGCGCAAATAAAATCACCCGGAGCAGGTGGACAGAGCAGACTAGAAAATCCATACAAATATGGTGGAAGTTATTGGAATCTGAGTTGATCCGGAGAAATCGGTAACAACGCGGCCAACCAAGCCGAGCGAATAGACATACACGGCCATTCATTCATCCAAGCTGACTGTGTATTAGGACAAATTTGAACCTCAACACCTCTTCTAGAGCTTCATTTGCAGTGCTACATGTTTTCTTGTCCACCTTTTTCCAACTTATTTACTGATATAAAATTCTAGATAAATTTTCTTCTTCTAAAACAATAACTTTTCTCTGATAAGGACTGTCCTGGACCACCCTTATTCCAGATTCCCAGCTGACTATTCTAATGTTCCTTGGTGGTTTTTTTCTTCTTCTGAAACAAGGGGCACTACTTTCTCAGACGATAATGACACTGCTTGACTAACTGGTGATACCTTCAACTGTAAGTTTTAGGGCCCTGGCAGACTATAAGTATGATCGAAGGTCAAGCTCCCTATACTCAGTTCAGGAAGATCTCCCTAGAATGGCTGACGAGTCATGGAGGGTGCCAACCCCAGTGCAAGAACTGGCGGCAGGCGTGGTGGAACCACCGAGCCAGTTCGTGCTGCAGGAGCAGGATCGTCCTGAAAGCCTGCTATTCGCCGCTGCCATGCCGGAGCCCATTCCCGTGATAGATCTCAGCAGGCTGCCAGCTGCCGATGAGGCTTCCAAGCTCCGGTCGGCACTGCAGACCTGGGGACTCTTCCTGGTGAGCCGTTGAGTTCATTATATCTTCCCGTTTCAATCATGCAGTGCTTGCTCAGCCATGGTGTGTAACAAGCAGCATCGTCTACATATATTCTGCAGGTTACCAACCATGGGATAGAAGCATCTCTGATGGACGATGTGATGGCCGCGTCACGAGATTTTTTCCACCAGCCGCTCCAAGGGAAGCAGAAATGCAGTAACTTGATAGGCGGTAAGAGGTTCCAGATGGAAGGTTATGGTAATGACATGGTAACATCCCAAGATCAGATACTGGACTGGCAAGATCGGCTGCAACTCAGGGTGGAACCAGAAGAGGAGAGGAACCTTGCTTATTGGCCCAAACACCCTGATTCTTTCAGGTTATCTACTCGTCGTTTACTCGAAATTTCTTCTCCATGTGTCATTGAAGTAAATAATAATACAGCACATACTAGCTAGCATAGAAAAAAAAACTTGAATGAACTATTCTACGCCCTTTGTTTGCAGGGATCTTCTGCACGAGTATGCATCGAAAACCAAGAAAATTAGGGACAACCTCCTACGAGCGATGGGCAAACTTTTGAAGCTTGGTGAAGATTATTTCATCAGCCAGATTGGTGACAAGGCCACAGCAATTGCCAGGTTCAACTACTACCCTCCCTGTCCAAGGCCGGAGCTCGTCTTTGGCATTAAGCCTCACTCTGACGGTGGCGCTGTTACGATACTTCTCGTTGACAATGATGTTGGGGGCCTGCAAGTTCAAAAAGATGGCATCTGGTACACTGTTCCATCCGAACCTCACGCGTTGGTTGTCAACTTGGGAGACTCCATGGAGGTAAGCATCTGAAAATCCAAGTCGCTTCCTCACCAGAATCTTCAGAGATTCAGTTATTCTTTTGTTAACAGAAACAAATAGTCTGTAATTATGCATATGCGAGTTCCTAAATACAGTGCGGAAGCTGAATTCGAGTGTGAAATTCTGACACAGATAATGAACAATGGGATCTTCAAAAGTCCGGTGCACAGGGTTGTGACGAATGCAGAGAAGGAGAGGCTCTCACTGGCCATGTTCTACGGCGTGGAAGGTCACAAAGTGCTTGAGCCAGCGCCTGGTTTGCTGGGCGAGGAGAGTCCAGCACGGTACAGGAAAATTAAGGCCGCAGACTACATTGTTGGCCTCCGTCAAGGAATTGCCAAAGGAAACAGGTTTATCGAGACTTTGAAGATCTAAGTTATTAATATCTTTGTCAGTGAATGGTGAATGCACAAGGATAATAAAGAGCTTTTTTGCTGATTTTGTGAAGGTGGGAGTCCTAGTTCAATGTCCAATTGTGGAAAATATGTAATCCTGCTCGTGTTATTAATTTTGGGGCATTAATAAATTGATAAAAAAAATTTGAAGGTAATAAATTGATAAAATGAACACGCATGCATGGTGAGATGAAAAGGTTGAGATGTACCCTTGACATTGCGGATGATGATTGCTTTCAAAAAAACATTGTGGATGGTGAGTAATTGTTGAGGTGAGATGATCGAGTTGGTTCTAGCATGAGTCTAACCAATGCGTCGAATTAGTATCTGCGGTGCAATATGGGTCTGTTTGGATGTGACCCTGATTGAGTTTTGCCTAGAAAAATCTGTTGCCTATAATCTACCGGCCTGTAGGGTATTTGGTTGGAGCCCTGCAAAGCAGCTTGGACCAGGCAGATGCTTCTTCCCCAGGCAACCAAAATCGACTGCTGTCTCTTGCAGCTGCCTGGCCAAGCGAAAGCAAATGCATTTTGTAATGCCCTAGTAGCTTAATTAGGACATAGACAGTCTTTTCTATCCACTTTGTCCTCACTTATGCGCTCCTTCGCAACTCAAGTGAAGTGACAATTGCAGATATATGATTGATGACAGATTGGGAATGACATATGTGGATTTTCCGGTCGGTCGCCTATCGCTCCGCACCAAGTCAAGGGCTTCCTTGGTGTGTTTTTCCACGTTTAACCTCGTGAATATCTAGCCCAGATGTTTAACCTCGATAATTTGGAGTTCTTTCAAGATGAGCTTTTGGAAAGGAAGTTGTAACTTGTTGACATGAGTATCCTATTAATCCCTAGGGCCATATGGAACCAAGTGGTTACACCAAAAATGGTATTACATATTTACAGGCAATATCTTTCTTCAGGCAAATGATTCAAGGCTGCAACCAAACAAGTCCTATGTGACTATGTCCCTTGGTTGTGTATGTGTAGGTGTTAGAGAAAACTTGATGGTTGATAGCGAGGAGAAGGTCAAAAGAAGATTCATGCCAATGTATTATTTGAGCGGTGAAGGGCAGACAAAAAAAGCTTTGGATTGAGAAACAACTGGCTAATTAGACCATGAGTACATGATCCATATCAAGTACAAGGACGACGTGAGGATGTGTGAAAAGAATGAAACATTGTAAACAAAAGTTAAGGAATGATAAGACCAAGTCAAGTGAGGGCCAGCCCGTGATAAAGGATTTGATGATCACCTTGTTAGGACAGATTAGGACAGAGTGGACACATGTCGATAGTGGGTGGTTTGGTGGTTTTAATCTCAAAATTGCAAGTGCAAAGGTTTCTCAATTTTGATCTCAACAAAGGGGCCGACAAACAGGAAGACCTGTGCCATCATCATGGCTTGTGTCTATGTGAAGCAAGGTCGTGAAGGCATAAGGACATTGCCATTTGGCGACAAACAGCAACACGGCAAGACAGAAAAAAACTGCCATACTTTGGCACCACCTGCGGCCGGAACAAAATATTGAACGGACCACACCCAAGCTGCAGCAAGCCAAACAAGCCTGTACGGCACTCTGTATCATATAGAGGAAGCAACGGTATTTCAAAACTAGGTCATTCTGGTTTTGTCCGTCATTCTTAAAATGCACCAAAATCTACAGTGTCATATCAAACTGGTTTCATTCAAACCACCTAAACACTCATAGTTAGAGAAGTCTGACTAAGGATAAAGCTAGAACGACATACATATCAAAATAAAGGGGCCAGTGGAATACGTGACAACGACGTTGATATGTTATAACCAGATAATTACACTAGCATTTCTTGGATTTATCAACTGTGGGTTGACTTGCAAGTGACGTCCAATTGCAATATAGAACAATGCTGCTTTTCTAGCTGTTTATTCTATCTTCCAATTGAACAGCCAGTCCCTAAATGCCAAGTCCTTTCACCATCCCAACACAAATGCATCTTGGTAGTTGCCATGCTTGTGACTTTGCTATGGTAGCGATAAACTGAAACGAGGCATTTGGATTTAGGGATAGGGATACAATATCCCACCCTCTAGCCATTCATTTTTCACACCCATTTAATCCTAGCCATTTGTTTATTTCCCTTTCTCTATCCCAGTATCCAAACGCCACCAAAAGGGATTCCATGTCACTTATGAAGAGAAATTCTAAATCCAATGCAAATGATAGCCATAATAAAGTAATTTAAAAGAGACAATCAGAAAAAGAAAGGCAACAATACAGTCAACTAACAGAGAAGGCCTAACCCTTTTTTTTGTTAAAGCTTCAGCTTAACTAACATCCTATCACATCCCTCAAAAATAAGCAACTGTGAACAATACAGAAAACTATTTCAGTCTTTCGATAATAGACATGGAGACATACAAAATGGTCCATGCAATTCTTGAGCTTCCGTCTCATGTAAAAATGTACTTTGCTACATTTAAAAATGGGAGTAAGCTAGATGATTTGTCTAATTATGTTTCTGCATAAATTCAAAGCCCATGAAAGTTTACTTGACAGAGATATGGAGTGGTTAGTGGTTACAAATGATCAAAGTAGCATTTTTTATATCTCTTCGCATTTTTGGTCTTTATGCCGAAAGTTATGAGTTTCTTACTGCTAGTGTTCAAAATGTGGACTTGGTGGCTGTGTGTTGTGTTTATAAAACCTCTCTTCTTTATGCAATGATACACAGCTCTCGTGCATATTCGAGAAAAGAAATAGATTTTGACACATGGCACGTAAAATGCCATGTATTATTTCATTAACTTTAGGGTTCTGTTTATTTGAAAGTTGAAACAATTTCCAAATGGATAAGAATCCACAATGAACATGTTAGATGATGCCAACAAGACATTAGAACCAGAGGCAATCCCATTTGTTTAGCAAAACTATTTAGCATAATTCCATTGTTATTATTTCTCTAGTTGTGACATATGATGATGACAGTACCATTGTGCAGTCTACAAAGCTGCAGATTTCCTTATATCTATATGGCAAGAGGTTGGTGGCGCCATATGAATATCGTTATCACTTTCTGTATTTTTCCAATACAACAATCATGTAATTTCCTTTTGCCTTTTTTGCATTATTTTTACTTTTTAATGTAATTCTTTTACCAAAGTGAAAGTTGGGTATAACACAGAGCACAAAATGTTCACTAGACAACTGTGAAAACACCAGTTTATTAGATTATCATACAACCTACTATAGTTCCAACTTGAAGTATACACTAGAGCATTCCATAGCAACATTCTGTGGCACCTATCTTTCTTTGTGACTCAACCATTGATCTGGTAAGAACTAATGATAAGCATTCCATATCTGTTTGCTTCAGCTTATCAGCTACATAGAACAATGTTAAGTTGCCTTTGTACATGGATTTGTGCGCATCAACATAGAAAAATGCACATAGTGAAAGAATCATATTACTGGCTGTTGAACCATGACTATATTCTATTATTTCTTAGGGCGAGGAAAATAGAAAGCATTAGTCTAATTCTTTAGAGATCTAATTTGAGGAACAATCTGTATCATGAAAAGCAATCCAAAATCAAAGTAGCAGAAGTAAAACCACGAGTAGATAGTGTGGAACTAGAACAGTAACTTCTGAAATGTTGTAAAATTGGGACTATCATAGTATCTCTGAAACCTGCATATCAAATATTTAAGTTTAAACATAAGAGGATATTAGATGATAGTAAAATGAATAATAGTGTATATCTTACATGTATTGGCATCTCGGCAATGAGCAAACCACTGTTCTCTTCTAAAGCCTTGAGTGTAGCCACCTCACCACCAACAACCATGTTAATCACAATTCCGTCTGCACCATCAAAGGCCATCAGCTACATGAAGGAGCATAAGAGGTGGATTGAATGAATATTATCTTAATATACCTGCTGCCAAACATGTTGACATGCGCCTTAAGTAAGCTTCCTGCAAAACGTCAAATTTAATCTTCAGGCATGCAAGACATCAGAAAAGTAGAACTGGAAGAGCAAGTGAAACTGCGTGATAGAAAATATATTTATATAGGGAAAATCATGGGTTGTGCAGCAAATGGGCTAAAAGCAACAAATATGCACAAAAATATTGGTAAAGCTCACTTTTTTTTTGTGGGAAGTCATAATTTATCAGCACTCGAGCCATAAGGGATGCCTCTGCCATCGCTGCCTGAGGCAAGCAAGCATCTGTTGCAACTATAATGCTTAGTTTTGAGCCCGTACTTTCAAGGTTAGAACTTTGGGCAATATTGGTAGCTTTAGACGTTTGATTCCACTGTACTGTTTCTTGCCGGAACTTCTCAAGAATAGATGCACGCTCTGCCTCAGCTTGATCACTATACTGTAAAGAAGACCCATTAGTAATATGTTGAGGTTGATGTGAGCATTTTAATAGGGATCATAGACCTTTTAGACCTTGTGCAACAATTTCTGGGCACATAACAATATTTATGATGGTAAACCTAATAAATTTTCAGAGAAAACATGCTAGATGATGGCATATTACTTCCAAGCCACCAAGAATTTTCAGAGAAAAATGAACAAATGGAAATATGTAGAACAAGTTACAACTAGATGGTAAAATTGTGTTTGAATTACCAGCGGTGACATTGACACAAAGGAGAGGTTGGCGACGGCAGCACAGACGGCATCAAGCCCATCACGGGAGGAAACACATGTCGCAATTGGCAGCCCACCACGGCGATCGGCGACAACACCCAGGAGCTCCAAGAGTGTCCTCTGCCCACAAAGACAACAATAAATCATCACAAATCGAGACTAACCAACAGTGATAATCGCAAAATCGGGCACAATCACTCAAATTAGCAACGGAGAGATGAAATCCAACCGCAACTGCAACGAAGCGAAGGGGGAGGGGAAAATAGATACGCACCATCTTGAACTGAGTGCGGTCGACGGCAAGGTAGTAGTGGCGACTGGGGCTGGGGACGAAGAGGATGCCAGGAAGGTCAGTTACATATATAAAACGGGGCGCGCTGTTGAATCGAGGAAGCGACAGGTGCAGCTCCCTCACCTGGACTGGCATGGGGCTGCCACAGGGGAGGCTGGGGAGGGCAGAGCGTCGGACAAATCTGGGGCGGAGCCAGCGACGGCGGCGGTCGGAGACCTCATTGCGGTTTGCCGGGGAGGAGGGGATGTGAAGTAATTCCTCAACGAGGCAACTGCCTTGGGAAGGGAAAAACTGACTGGGCCTGTTCGGCTGCTTGTCTTATGATAAGCTTTGCGCTCGATCCTGGAGCAGAGGACGACGCCGACGATCCCCGGGCGGATGACGCACCACCCGCGGCGACGGCGACGGCGACGGCGCCGGCCCGCGCTCGATCCCGTGGAGGAGGAAGGCACCAGAGGACGCGCCACCCGCGGAGGACGTCGGGGTCGGGGCCGGGGCTGGAGGACGCGCCACCCCGGGGCTGCGCCGGGAAGGATGCGCTGGGATGGAGTTCGGGGCCGCGTGTAGAAATAGCGATGCGGGAGAAGATTGGCCGAGGGGAAAGAAAGGAAATGAGAAATAAATAAATAATACTATTAAATATTAACTGACAGGTGGGGCCACATAATTTCGGACAGATAATTAGTGATCCATTATAGCACATCCCCAATAATACTGCACATCTCCAATAATCCAAAAATATCACTAACTCCATTATAAATTATAGTTCGTTTGACCGCCTTATTCAGAAAATGATGGTAGATATTATATTTTTTGTTGTGGCTTGCTTAATAGAAATTCTTTAAGAATGACTTAAATTTGTCTATATTTACACAAAGTTTTAAATAAAACAAGTGTCAAACTTAGGGGCAAAAAAATTGAACTAACTATAATTTAGAATAGGAGTATTAGGCTACCTGCAATCCTATTTTATTAGAGGATTTATATTGAAGGGCTCTGGAGATGCTCTTGAGCATCTCGACTTAGAGATAGATTTGGTTTTGCTAACTCTACACGGATATGATTTCACGTACTATTACTTATTGAATTTTAATTTGTATTGAATACGAATATGAATATTGTCAAGTACTAATGCAAAACATATGTCTTGAATTTACATTCGAATTCGGATATTTACTTGATTTCGAAGATAATATGTACTCTCTCTAGCCCAAATTATAAGTCATTCCAAGAACCTTGAAGAGTCATTTTTTTTTTTAATTTGACCAAATTTATCTAATAAAATAATAAGATTTATGGTACCAACTAAGTATGATTAGAATTTTTATTAGTTATAGTTTATGGTATACCTATTTGATATCATAAATCTTTATGTTTCTCTCTATAGTTTTAGTTAAACTTAAAAAATGACTCTTCAAGATTCTTAAAATGCCTTATAATTTGAAATTGAGAAAATATTTATTTTCTTATCGATAGTTTCATAGCATAATAAAATCATTATGGATGAAGCGATTTAAAGTATAGCCATATAACACCGTGGATAAAGACAACTACCAAAAATAAAATATTTTAATTAATATTTCAATAGTTAAATATATAAATATAAGTAAAGTATTATAGATAATAGATATTAATTACTGAATTCTAATATATTAAAAATAAATTATAAAAGTACATAAATAAAAAAATGCTAAATAATATGAACAATCATTCGGTCATATTAAAATTAATTAGACTTAAGATTTATACTAGTAAATATGTCCATATGTTGCTAGGGAAGTCAATACAGAGAATCATATTGTATCATTGTTAGGCGCAAGTTGTTCTAACTTATATGAGCGCTACGGGTCATGAGTCCGAATCAATATGAGATACGTAGGACACAAGCCAATACATATTGGATATCAAACTTTGTATTCATCAACGTTAGACATGAGTCGTTCTAATTTGTATGAGCATATAAAAATCCGTACCATGGTTGTACATGTGCTATTCTAACTTGTATAGACATCATGAGTTCTAGCCACAAATAGGATAAAACAAAGCACTTATTACTCTAATATCTATTCATCATGTTAGTAATAAAATGGTTAGGATTCATGCTTGGGAGAATAGAGGGGCACACAATGGCACAGGGAGAGAGTATGATGAGCTAAAATTTGGAGTATTTTGCATGTGATATTGGATTTTTAGATATATAAGAAAAAGTAAATGTTACTAATCATATTTATATGAAACAATGGGTGCAATTAGCCATTTAATTTAGGTAATATATCAATTAACTATAGTTTTAGATTCAAAACTTACATGCACTTAGGACTTGTCCATTTAGACCATTTTTGACCCAGGATTTATTTGAGGTTCACATGCATATACAAATTAAGCTAACTATTCTAGGTGGAATTTTTCGAGGGATTCATTCCCCTTTAACCGAACAAGCCCTTAGGGAATCCAGCTCCCCCTTTTGCATGATTCGCTGACATGCCTAAGATTGGTTGTGCTTGTAATTCATCGCATTTCTTCGGAGTTGGCTAGAGCAATGCATTATATATAGGACCTGTGTCGCATACTTGCAACTGGAAGAGGTGTGCAACTGCGCAAGGAGAGGCCATAGGAGTGATTCATGCAACACCCAAATTGTGGGGTTAGTGTGTGATGCTAGTTATTGCGTGAATCACTCGCTGGTAGACTCGGTACAATGGGATTAAGTTAACATTAAGCAACCCAACTTCGAGAGAAAAGTTGATTGTGTCATCTATCTCTTGAACAGTTTTGTGAATTTGTGTTTTGTAGAGAAATTTTAGGCTATTTGCTCCTCTCTAGCTATCTAAATCTTTTTTAGCCATCTAAATCCTTTCAGTACTTAGGCAGTTGTTCTCTCAGTGCTAGCTGTTATTCTTCCTCTCACTGACCTCTTCCTTCATACTTGGTCCCATCCAGCTCTAGAAGAGTGGATCGCGGGAGCCAGGGCCGTTGGACCAAGCGAGCACCGCACGATCCAATAGGTGCGTTCGTCTGAGTTGCTGGACGCATGGTGCTGGTTTCCCTCGTCGATCGTCTTCGTCGATGAAGGCAAAGGTCGAGAGCGCGATGATGTGAGGGTGTAATTATTGACGATTATGGCTGGGTTGGATCCATGGTCGACAACGTCCTGCAATCGAGCTATATGTGGCACTAGCTACGCGAGCTGCTGCAAAAAGCCACAAAATCGAGCGACGTTATGCGGTCAGCCACATTTGCCCACGAGCTCTTTATAGCTAAATAAACTTCAAAAAGAGTTTGACTCTTTGATAAATAAGATAAGCACTTATTTCGTTGTTTCAAAAAAAAAAAATAAGCACTTATTTCGGGATGGAGAAAGTATATATACAGGGCTTTTTATATGGTTCATTACATGTAGGTAAATAAAAGGCCTATGTCGCAGGTACATGGACATCTCTACAATATAGCGACATAGATAGCGCACGCCACTACATATACTACACTATCTATCATGAATGATGTGTGAATGACATTATATTTCTCAAAACCCTATAGATGTATTCCACCAGTCATATATATGTACCGTGACCGTTGAACGATGGAATATTGGGATCGATCGATAGGTTCCGACTAATAAATTAATTAGATGCCAGAGCCAAAGTTGGTATATTTTCATCATCTTCATGAACTCGTCGAGGTCGATCTAATTACAATATCATAGACTGTTGTCATGGAATTTCAGGGATAAATTTAGATGAACAATGAATAATCGTGGATATAACATAGTAACAACTAATTTATTGGTCTAATAATGGACCATGGCAGTATCTAGATGAAAATAGGATAGGAAAAATAAAATATTGTTGGGCGTCCTGGTCGAATGATATCGGATTGCCTTGTGGAGGCAAAAATCACAGGGCGTCCTGGAACTCATCGCCCATCTGGTGCCGTGCCAACCTAAGTAGCACGAACTCGGGGAATTGGTGCCGATCAGAACTTTATCGTTTATCTATGATCCACTTTGTAATTTGTAATCAAAATCTGGCATACCAATTACCATAAAAAAGGAGCGGATCGGCATACATGGACAGCTGCCTCCATTTCGTTTCATCTTTCTTTCTCAGTATTTCTTCGGGCTTCCACCGCATTAATATTATAGGTCAACACGCATATACCGCTCAACCTTTCCATGGATAGATTACTTCCATATCTCCACGTTTGCCGTCGAAGCTTCTTTTCTCAACATTCTGCTTCAGACTCCAAAGGGATCGAACAGCCATCACCCGCAGGAGATGAAAACATGCCTTGTTCGTTGAAGTCCTCAGCTGCTGTGGGGGCGTCCAGAGGTAGACGGTGAGTAGAACAGGTGATGAGCTGCCACACGCTGGCTCTCCATCGGTCACCTCATCGCGACGTTATGCCCACGCGCAGCATCAGCACATGCCTGCCAATGGATTGCAGGTGCCCTGCAGCAACAAAACGCCGGCCTCAATTTTATTTTATAGAAGAAATGCTGGATTGTCCGTTTCATATTTTGACATGCTGCAAACAAATTGGAGGCAGTGGTGCAGGAGCCGAAGATGCAAACGACACAGCATGGTGGCTCTGCGATGGAGCAGTTTCTTCAGCATCCAGTGAAGCCGGATCGCATCATAAATTGTGCAGTATGTTGCAGTAGTCCGGATTGTGCGGAGAAGTGGAAGAGACAGTGGGGAGGCATGCAGGTTCCGGTGTTCGTGTGGGTGAGAGCCTGCGAGGAATGACCGAACATTCAGATTTTCAGCTGACGCTTTTTCATCAGAAGGGAAAATACAGTGGGTTCAATCCGATTTAGGTATATATATTAGAAGCCAGAGCCAAAGTTGGTCTTTTCATCATCTTCATGAACTCGTCGAGGTCGATCTCGCCGTCCCCCGTTCTCGTCGGCGGCCTCGATCATCTCCCTGACCTCGTCGAGCGTGAAGTGCTCGCCGGTCTCGATGGCCAGGCGCTGGATGTCCATGTCGGAGATCTTGCCGTTGGCGTCCTGGTCGATGATGCGGAAAGCCTTGTGGAACTCGTCCCGGGCGTCCCGCTCGCCCATCTTGTCCGTCATCATGTGCACGAACTCGTCGAAGTCGATGGTGCCGCTGCCGTCCTTGTCCACCTCAGCGATCATCTGGCTGATTTGCTGCAGCGGATGCATACATGCGAGATGCCATACCATTTCAGATTTCAGTTGTAGTATTTCATCAGTCACCACCCACCTTAAGGGTACAACTATATATAGAGCCTCTCTCTATCTTGTTGTCATTAATTATTACTAATTAACACGTCACGTACGTACCTCCGGTGTCATCTCGAATCCAAGGGCTCTGCAAACACATTACATATGCGCATTAGGTAACATGCCTAGTTCGTTGCAAACAACTACTGCTCAGCTACTCCTATGTATGAAGTAGAACAGAAGCAGAGCTGCACACACAGACGGTACGGTACCTCATCGCGACGTTGAGCTCCCTTGCATCAATGGTGCCTGGAATGGATGCAGGTGAAAGACAAAAACGTAAGCCACACCGCCATAGGCGAATTGATCAGCAGCTAGCTAGCATGCGTGATGTGTAAACAAAACACTATCACCGACCGGAGCCGTCGATGTCGAAGAGATCGAACGCCTCCTTGATCTCTTTCTTCTTCTGCGCCGTCAGCCGCTTCCGCCGGACTTTGTCTGTCCGGTAGCCGGAGGAGTTGGAAGGAGGATCGGAGGCCTTGTCGTACGTGCCCGCCTGCATCCCCCACCTCAACATTCAGTTTTCAGCGATGCTTTTTTTTCAGAGGGGAAAACACAGGCTTCCAATCCGATGAAGCATATATATATATATCAGATGTAAACTACTGTACTACGTCTCAGCCTGTCTCAAACCTCTGTTTCTAGAACCTTTTTTAAGAAATATACAAACTTACTATTAATCATGTTCAGAAATACTAGGCTGCTTCTGGTGCTGTTCTCTGAATCCCTATTTCTATCCATTTATGTACAGAAGCAGAACAATTGGGCTTTGCCAAGATTTGGTGATTCTGACTGAAAAGTGAAAACTATCTGTTCGCTCGAATTTATTTCGGCTTATTCTCTCTCACAGAGAGCAGGGTTTACAGATGCATTGGTTCCTCTATTTGCTTCCTAAGTCAAGTCAACTGAAACCTTAAACTGACCGGTGTTGCATGTTACAGGAGTAGCACTTAATTTTCCGAACCAAACCTACATGAGCATCTAGAACCCACTACTGTCACTAGGATAATCGGGCAGCTAGTGAAATCAATCTGATAGATTTCCTTATATATAACAGAGCCTGAATAACATAGTTGAGCTTCAGGAAGGAACACGTGCCGAGCCAAGTGGCCAAAAAAGGCAATCAAATAGCTCGTCGCGGCATCCAACTATTGCTCTTTGCTCATGAGAAATTGAAGCAAACAACAGCTGGGTACTTGCCATGGAACGACCAACACGGTTGATCCGACAATCGGCCTCGACTTCAATCAATCAGTAACAAACTGAAGTAGAGCAGAGCAGAGTCTGAGTTGAGAAAGCAAAGGCATCAACCATCAATAGTCACGTACCATTTGGGGCGCAAATTGGCGTTGAACCACAAGCAAGGCCAAAGGGCGGCGATGGAAGCTGAAGCTGATCGGGCAGAAGAGAATGAATTCTGTTTCTCAAGCCTTCTCAAATCAGTCGTTGGGTTGGGTCTGCTGACAGGAGTTGCTGGCGCAGCTGGGTTTCTTGAAGCAAGTGGAAGAAGGAAGCCGCGGCAGCAGAAAGGCGAATGAAATGAAAGGAAGAATGGTTTCTTCTGGCACCTTCACTACTCTCACCAAGGAGACGAGGACAGCGACGTAAAGAAAGTTTGACAAGGGACAGGACAGGGACGTGGGTGCGTTGCAACGCAGCTAGAAGGAACAAAGGCTATCCGCACCGCGTCCGGGAAAGTCATCCGGTACGCGGGCGTCAGCCGATACAGGATGGAAACGCCCGCAGCGCTGTTCGGATCAGCGCTCCGGAACGATGCTGCGTCCGTCGGATAAGATAAAGCAGTTTGCTTCCAGGATGCACACGGGGCATGCAGCGGTTGACACAGAGGAGAGAGAAGAGAATATGGCGCTACTATGGGGCCCCACTAGTTCAAGTCATAAAAAATGTTATAACTAAACAAATTAAAACACCAAATTAAATTTTAATTGTACTGCATGCCCATTAAATTTCGACGGATTTCAATAAATCCTTCAAAAAACAAGATGTCACATGGATATATTTAGATAAAGTAACAAGTGGGTCCCATAGTGGATAAAGGATGATATAGAGGATGAATGAGTGCGGAGAATTAAGTATATAGAGGAGAGAATCTTGATGACCATGATGTATAGAGAATGAAAATAGAGGATGATGGGTGCGGATAGCCTAAGGAAGCCGCCCCCTTTACCTTATCCACGCCACTACTCACCAAGTACTCGCTGGATTACGGCCATTCATCCGTGCGTTCGAGCGAGATGATACCGTGTATCTGACCATATAATTCTTGCCGCAGACAATGCTATGAAGCGTTCCAATAGTTGCCAAATAGGCAGTCTACCAAGAATTCTCTTGACTATTAAGAAGAAAGATTAAATAGCTAGCGACTACCAAATAGCTAGTCTAACACGATCTCTAGAAACAATTTCCGTAGATCACAGGCAAGTTTGGATCCACTAAGATTATAATAATCAGTTAAAACCATTTAGTTATGATCCAAACATGCTAGATTTATTATGAGGTGAACTAGTATATATAATTAAAGCATGTGCTTTCCTTTTTGTGATTATTATGAGTATTTTTCACTTGAATTAAGAATAATCCCACCATAATAATCCAGCCATCCAGGAAAGCACATGCTTTAATTATGATTCTTTATAATCTAGATTATAATGATGATATATATGATCCAAATTATCGCCAAACACGGTCTTATTGGAATCGGTCTAAAAAGGGTCCTTAGCTATACATTGTACACTATTTAATTTTTGTTTTGAGTTCCTTATTACACACAGGAAGAATTGGCGCCCAAGTAACCGAATGAAGAACGATGCATCTCTGAAAAACGTATGTACAATCCAGCAGACACTTTTTCGATCGAGCTACGCACAGAAGCTTGGCCAAGCCACGTGCTTGATTAGGAATTAGGAAGTAGTAGCTAGCAGCAGGCTTGCCCGCGACGAAACGTTTGCTCAGACGGTCTCCTCCTCCGCGGCTCCGCCTCCTCCTCCCTCCTCCTCCTCCTCCTCCTCCTCCTTATATAACACTAGTTATTTATAGCTCCCAACTCTACTTCGTCTCCTTCAATTTAATTTTCTCTAGTTACTACAAGCCTGCTCTGCTCTGTCAAATATTTCTTCAGCTGGTCTATTTTCTTCACGCCCTGCCTCTGCCCCTGCCTGATCCTTCCAGGATATATCATTAATTTGTTACCTTATATTTGGTTTAATTTTTCGCGAGCAGCCATGCTGAGTTTTGAGGCAGCAGCTTCGGTCATCAATTCTTGCTTTTCCGGTGGCCGGCATTTGGTTTCTTTCATTCGTTCGCCAATGTATAGTTACTGCTGTTCTTCGTTCTTATAAGTTTCTGAATTCCGTGTTAATTTGTTTTGTTTTAATGAAGTTTCCACGCGCCAGTGACGAACCCAAAATATACTAGGTTGAATAATGATGGGCCTGCATGCGGCGGTGCCTGTGTGGTGCTACCACATGGTCCATTTGATTACCTGTGTTCCTCTCATCTGAGGCGTGCTGGAAACTACTCTACCTCTCAAGCTTGTTGGTTTTATCATTGATCGAGCAAATGACTCACCATTTGCCTTTGCTAATAAGAGATCGACCAAAAGGATGCATTTCCACTCCGTTCCTGATGAGGGCCACATAAATTCGATTATTTTCCCTTCGTTATCTGCGTTTCCATGTCAAAGTTTTATCTGCCAATGTACTATCTTATTATATGTATGTATTTTATCTGGCACTTTATATCCCCTTTTAATCTTAAAGTCGACGATTCAATTAAGAATTCCTGACTATGTTTTAGTGGATTTCTGCAACTGTCTATCTATTTTTTTTTATCACAATTTTCTTTTGTAGAATGCCACCGGAAATCTTAATGCAAAATCAATCCGATCAAGTCAATGACAGGTACACTTTATTCACCATTTTAGTATGGTCAATTTTATGGTTTTATCATGTGCCTAGCTAGAACTAGATTTCATCGCTGTGTGTGCAAAATCTTGTCTTGCATTGCAGTACGCAGTAGCTCTTTTTTTCCTGCTTTACACAGTGAAGTGAATGTATGTATAGTAGCTCTTTACAATGCCATACTATTTTATATTTTTATTCCCTCTGTTCCAATTTGAAACCTAGTACATGCAAACTTGTTTATGAGATCAGCGTGCTGATTAATTGGTTCATTGTCATTTGTTACGCAAATCAATAGCAATTGTGCTATACAACATCCAGGCATCAATATCTACTATAACTAAATAGAAGGAACCCACTACGGGTGTGTTTGGTTGGCTGGGTAAGAGCCTAACCTGGCTTGCACAATGCAAATTTCACTTGTTTGGTTTTCTGAACAGGGGTGTAAGCCAGGCCCAACTAGTGCAAAATGGACCTCTTAGCCTGGCTTCCTGGGAATGCCCGGGTCGCCGGTTTCCAACAAGCCAGGATTGGCTTAGCTCTCAGTGCCGCTTTTGGCATGGGTCTGGCTGGCCACGCGAACGCAGGGAATAAAAGCATGTCGTATATTTATCATCAAAATACAATTGCAGTGCACTTGAGTGTTACGAGCAAATGGATGGATGGTGAGGTCACCCAATATGAAAGGCCAGCACACCGTATCGTACACATGCAAAGGAGTGGTAAGGTCACCCATTCTGCTGCATGGTGAGACCAAGACAGAAGATAGCAGCCAACCAAACACTCCACTTCCTGCTAACTGAATGCAAGCCAAGTGATACGCAAGCAACCAAACACAAACTTCACCTAGCACGGGTTAGATAGAACAGCCAACCAAACATACCATACTTGCATTGCAAAGACCTGGCCATAGCTAGCCTGGCTTGTGCAACTTATCCAGGCTAGGTGAATCCACCCAACCAAACACACCCTATAGGAATTTTCTGAAATCTCAGAGAGCCACGTCACCCTGCGGCCTGCAGTTCTCTCACACCTCCTTCCAGGATGCCACCGCCTATTGCCCCTTCTGATCAATGCATCCGTTGCAAAGACTGAAGCGCTGAAAACCCAAGCATCATTAGTGGTTAGTGCGTCCATTGCGCTTCACCTCCTGCAATCCCCACTCATAGCTCCACATTTATTAGATTGGAAACTGACAATCTCTCCCCTATAAAATGAGAAGTTCGCACCTAAATCAGCCATTTTATCGCCGTCCACCTCCTCATGCCGCCGCCCCTTTCCATCGCATCCACAGTTGCTGCCAAGGCACCTTGGCCCGTAGCAACCAGTTCCTACGACATGGAGTTGCTCAACCATGAGGACCATCACCATCCTAGATCATGCCTACGGCGGGGGCATCGGAGGAAGATGACGTCGCTAGAGGGCTACGGGATCGAGGCGGGGACACAGCTGGAGAAGGATGCAGTCGGGTCCAGTGCGTGGGAGGCGAGGGCCACCGGCCACGTGACCGCCTCCACTTCATGGCCACGGGGTCAGTGCTCTTCGGCTCCGGATATTCGATGGTTGAGGAAAGAAGCTTTGATGGAAATTGTGGGAGCTGCGGGAGTTCTCCCCGAAGCGGCGGAGGATACGATGATGTTGATTCCTTGTGATGTTATTTGGATTCTCTCATAACTTTTTGTATTTACAAAGTTTGTTTATTATAAAGTGTACATAAGGGATACATCTAAGACATAGTGGTGCATATGTCATTTAAAGACAAAAAAGACACATGGTCTTACACAATGCATAGACATAATTCAGGGAGGGCGGTGGGCATCATCATCTAGTACTATATAGTTTGAGCAACTCCAAATGTACTCTAAACCAACCCCTAAAACCTATGTTTATGCTTTATAATATGCATTTTTTGTTAAAAAAAGATCCTGTCAAAAACACTTCTGCGGATACCGCTTGTCATGATGGGCTGTCTCGTGCTTTGTCTCCATTCCATCTGTCTCTGGGGGTGAAACCTCGGATGGTTCATGAATCCCATGCAAGATTTTTGTTTTTTCTAGTTTTGGTGGGTGCATAAGTTTCAAGATTCATCTGTCAGATGTTTGTATTTACAATGATTTGATTCAAATTGTTACATGATTTGTTGTTAGGGATTCATGTTTTTTTTTTTGAAAACGTATAGTTTTTCATGATTTTACAGTTTGTGTTAGAAGGGAGAAAGAAAGACCCATTATAAAGTCTCAGAATATAACTGGGCTGGGATTTTTCCATTCCATTTGCATTGTGCATATTATCCGTAAAATGACAAAATCATTACACATCATCTTATGTGCAGTTTCAATATAATTCATATTTGTGATGTTTGATCTTCGGGTTTACTGGATTTGATCTGAAAGGCATACACAGCTAGCTTTGTTTATTTTGAGCAATGAATCAGGTTCCACAACAACTTTCTTAAAACAAAACCAATTTAAAACCTATGACAACAAATACAAATTACTTTAAACCAACCCAAAATTTAACATTTATAAAATTTTTTGTTAAAAGGATCCTGTCTTATATTTCCCTGCTGTGTCATGATCGGGGTCTCGTGCTTTGTCTCCATTCCATCTGTCTTGGGGGTGAAACCTCGGAATGTTCGAATCCCATGCACTTGTTTTTTCTACTGGTTCTGATCCTTAAGTTTCAAGATTCATCTGTCAGATGTTTGGTCTTCTGGATTTTTCTTAAGTTACATCAACAGCTAATTTATTCATGTTTTTATTTTTTTTAAATACGAGTTGCTTAGATTATACTCCATCTGCAGAATATGTTATTTTTCCCTTTGCATTTATCATTATCCTGTACCTAGGCCTGGATATCGAGCCAATTTGGCTGTTACAGCTTGGCTTGTTATAGCTTCGTTAATATTCTGGCTCGGCTCGGCTCGTAATACTAACGAGCTATAAGAGCAGCTCGGCTCGGCTCGCTAAGCAGCTCGAGCTGACTCGTTTGGCTCGCGAGCCAAATCATAAAAACATATTATAGAGAGATTATAAAAATCACGTGGACAACAAATACAAATTACTTATAAATTTAACATTGGAGAATATAATTGAAGAACGAAGCAAAATAAATAAGCAATATATGAGCCGAGGCCACCAAAAAATGTATGGTTATATGGGCTGAGCTAATTTTAGTTTGTTAACTTGTGAATTGACTGGGTTGTTCGAGCTAACGAGCAGCTTGCGAGCCAGCTCGAGCTGGCTCGTTATAAATCGAGCTAGCTCGTTATAAAACGAGCTGGCTCATTATAAAACGAGTTGAGTTTGAGCCGAGCCATTAACGAGCGAGTTGAGCGAGCTAGCGAGTTTCGAGTTTTTCGTCCAGGCTTACCTGTACCTGTCCTTTGTAGTTGTAGACAAGGGACAGGTGTGGTGAACTGCTCTTGGGTTGTACAGTGGGCAACACAAACGTAAATACAATAAAGCTGTAACCGTTATTAGTGGGATGGAGATTTGATCTAAGTCCAATTGCATTTAAGTTACTAACAGACGCACAGGCACGGTTGATCTCCCTGCAATGTACTCATGGATCACAAATTTGTTCAGTACGGATGGAATTTTATGCAACAAATGTATCGGTTCAAAAAAAATGTTCAAAAAAATGCCCTGCTTTTCACGAGGAATGACAATAGGATAAACATGTCATTGAAATATAATTTTTGTGAATCAAGGAAATTTGTGTGGCTATGTGTTAATTTGTATGTTAAGACAAGTGAAGTTTTTATCTATATCTGGATCTTGTATTAGCAAAATCAGATCTAGTCGGACAATATTTATAGGCTAACTATTTGGTCAGAACAATTCTAGAGTCAATTCTTTCTCTCTCTGTTCTTGTTTGTAGTCATATCCTTTGTCAATATTTATAGGCTAACGATTTGGTCAGAACAATTCTGGTCAGAACAATTCTAGAGTCAATTCTTTCTCTTTGTTCTTGTTTGTAGTCATATCCTTTGTCTTTAACAGACTTCAACGTTTGCTATTTGTACTTCAATTTAGCTTCAACTTTCTATGAAAAATTTTTATGACATGGAGCCTCGTTTGGAGATCGAAAAACATAGGAAGGTGGTGTAGAGAGTATTGAATATTTTTTTTAGAAGTTTGTTATCCATCTCCAAGACTATTTTAGTTTGTTTCTAAAAATTTTGGTTATTCATCTCCACGACTACAAAGAATATAAACTGATTTTGTGAAAAAACAAAAGGCTGGTTTTGTGAAAATAGCTATGAGCCTATGACCAGTTTTTCTAGAAACTAGTTTTCCGCATTATTTTTTTTTCACATGATATTGAATGTTCACGCTACCCATGGACATATCTAAGCATCGTAATCTGTAAATGGATCACCGGGAGTTCTATTCATTCAAAATTAAAGTGTTCTTTCTTGCCGTATAACTTTGCAAACAAACAAATGATATTCCTAGAGCATCAAGTTTGTTCAGGGCGTGCTGGAGCAGCTTGAGTTTGTTAAGCACACCTTTAGTTGCTCTCATAGCTCCGCATTTTTTTTTTTCTAAAGCTATGTGTGTGAAGCTAAACTTGTTTGAATAAAAAATATGGAGCGGAGTAGTCTCAAACACCCTCGTATTTAGGGAGATCCTTCTTTGGCCATCCAGTTATACCCTTAGTTTTGCCTTGGCATAAAAAACAAGATCTTAGACCATGAAACTTGGAACAAATATGCTTTTGTCATCGTACTAGTGCCTAGTCTCTGCACGTTAATTTTTTTGGGATATTATGATTCATTTAAATTAAAAAAACTAATGACCCTTGCGTCGCTTATAATGGGGCGACTCGGATGGAGCCCCGTGCCTTCGCCGCATTCCATGTCTTCCTCGCACGTCCTCGCCACCACCTGAGCACGTTGCCGGAGGCCATGCGGCCGCAGTGAAGGTGGCGGCAGGGTGCTGCCCACTCCATCCCCTTCCCTCCCTCTCTTCCTTTTCGCAAGGGTGTTCAGCTTCCACAACACGATGACTTCTCCAGCCAGGGTCCTCTGGATTCGGGGTTTTGAGGCTTGGATCCGTGCATTGGCTGCCTGCCTAGGTAGTGGCCAGCTCCGCTAGAACTCGTCCTAAGCTCGGCAGTGAATCCGCGCCTGTAGTTGTCTGGAAGCCAGATCCATGCGGGGGTGGCAGCCTCGAGTGGTCAGCGACCAGATTTTAGAGCCCGGCGTTCAAGGCTGTGTGGAGGTCGGCTGGGTGTGACGAGGGCCGAGTGTCAGCAAGTTGGGTGGTTAGGTCTTCTACCTCTACTTCCATGGCCCCGTTCTCCTCCTCGTCATATCTCTCCTCCCTTTGTTGTTGTCCTATTTGGCTTGCTGCCGGCTTTGGTGGCTTCAGCTGGTTCTGGTAGCCATGGTGGCTTGGGTTACTGCAGAGGCTGCTGGGCCGTGCACGGCGTGGTGGATGCAGAGCTGACTAGGTAGGGGTTGGGATGCTGGTGGGCTGGGTGACTGGGGCTTTTTCTGATTCCGACCCTCTTGTCCCTGCCATCTGCCTTCCCCCTTCCTTAGGTTGGCTTTTGTGGCGGAGCTAGTTTCTTTGATGGGATTCTCCTAGCGATGTTCTAGACCGACGTCTCTAGGGGCGATGGTCAGGTGGGGCTATCACTGATCCTTCACCGCACCCTGCCTCCTTGGTAGGGTTTGGTCTCTAGTGGTGACAGTATGGAGGTTGTTCAAGGTCGAGGCGAAAGCTTGAACAATGATGTCTATGGATGCGATTTCCTTCTTGAAGGCGTCTTTTTCCTACCTCTCCTCCTGTCATTCCGGGTATTGCATGTGAAAACCTTCCCTTGATGGGGTATATTGTCGGTGCTTTTAACGTCGTTTCCTCCTTGGAGACATTGTTAGGCTTTTCAGTTCCATCGGTCGCGTCTGGCCATCTGGCCATGGTGGTTCCTAGGCTGTGATGTCTGGAGTTGCCCGGTAGGTCATCGTGTTTCTTCAACCCTTGTTAGTTGTTATCTTGAGTTGCTAGTTGGGTCTATTCGACCAATTTAGAATATAGTGGCAATAGTAGATGGTTGTGCAGTTGATGTATCTAAGTTTTATAGGATGAGTGGTGCACTCTCTTTAGTTGTATGTTTTTTTTGCCTAGTTTCAATTCAAAAAACTGAGCGGACACTTGCCATTAATTCTACTTTTGTCGTCTAATAGAAATCATGGCAAAGCTTTTATCATCTTTTCTTAAAAAAAATTAAATGTTAAAAATGTTAAAAATAATGTTTTTATTCGTTTAAACTATGATTTTATGTAAAGTCTCATCTGGTTGGTCAAGTTTGAAGTTACCACTCATATTAATCTAATAATTCATTTGGACCATACTTGTCTCACCCTTAGTCTATGGAGCTAGTTCTTCAAGGTAGCTAGGTTGGTTCAAACTTATTAGTGAGAGAGCATCAAAATGTTACTGCTTTTGATTGACTTAGATGCAATGCATTTTGTGTTTGAGTTTACCCAACAGGATATTGTTTTGAATCGTCACAAGTGTCTCTCGCATCAAAGTACCTTGACCCATTCACCTTCTTTGTAGTAACTAGAACATGGTGGTTGTATGATGATGAGAACTGAAACTAGATATTTTATGATACCGTTGATACTTAGCTTATATTGATGTTTATGTTTAATGTGAACATGTCTAGACTTAGCATTGGATGCAAACTTAGTCAACATGGTTTGAGAACTTACTACTGATATCATTTTCCACTATGTTATAGCCCCATTTAGTTGAGTAAACCTTGCAGGAGTATATATTGCAGGGGAGAAGATCCGAGTGTAGCATAGCCACATCGAATGCTAGCCGATTGGTGTAGACTCTATCCCATTTGGTTGATTTCAATGTTTATTCGAGAGTCAATAAGGGTGGAATGGTATGGTAATGTATATTCTTTGATTGCAGCTATCATTTTTTGAGTCCCTCAAGACATTATCTTTATGATGATCCCAACCTTCGCCTTTAAACTTTGCCTTCTGTTGAACCTTGATACACAATTTATCTGTTCAAATGTACTTGGTTATGTATTGGAATGTAATTGGTTTCCTGTAAATCTTCAATACACAATTTATCTGTGCTTTCTTGTAATTGGTTATATTCAAATACACAAATTATCTATGCTTTCCTGTAAATGTTCAATAAAATGTATTGAAGATTTACAAGAAAGCAGAGATGTTTCAGGTCTTCCCTTGGGGTGGCCGGATAAACTACCTGGCGAGTCTTGAGTCAGACATGTCTAAGAGCTGAGTGGACAGCAAATGTCGAATGCAGTTAGATTGGATGGTTCTACCAAATTTATTTCTTGTGTGGCCAAGTACATGACATCTACTCACCATATGCTATATCCAAACAAACAATGTTGCTTTGAGAATCATGCTTGGGAAAACTACCATGAAGACTTTCCAAAGTGCTAGATTGTATCTTCTTCTCCTGTCGCCCATTATGTTTATGTTATATTTTTTATCAAGACTTTGAGTCTTTGTAATAGGTTATTTGATATATGTATGTGAATTGATTGTGGCGTACATATAATATGCACTGGCCACTGGGTTTTGCCCTTAAAACCAATTCTTACATTGACTTAGTTCACCAACCCCAAAAGTTAATTTCTAAGGGCAATTGGTGTAAGAAAATGCTCCTAAAAGAATTTTTATTGGTAAGTTTTATGTTAACTGCCCTTGAAGAATAGCTAGATATATGGACCATTTTATTAAGTCAATTAGTCCAACAAATTGATTTCTAGAGACAATGTGCACAATTATTCTAGAGATGGCTTACATTGAAAAATGGGTATGTGAGAGCAAAAATTATATAGTTAGTAGTGCTCTTAGCAAAATCATATACCACATTGTTTATCATGACCTAATTGAAACCAAACACCACTCTAAAAATTCAACTTTCCTGCAGTTTAAACCAATTATGATGCTCCTTAGTCGTTCATATTTTAATTGGTTTATAAACTGCAGGAAATTTGAAGTTTTTAAAAAGGAAGAATCATCAAAACAATACATTTTAGTCTTTTGAAAACCTAAAAAATCTAGATTGTGATATATGATAAAATTAGCAAGAGTAACTCCAACAGAAGCCTTTAAGTCAAGGTCCTTTAGATCCATTCCAACAAGCACTAGCGTGTAGGACCAACTCGCCATTAAGCCATATTCACCATTGTTCCAATCGACTAAGCTATAGGAATGCCACCGCCATTCCAATCAACTGGGCTATGGGGCATGAGAGCGACAAACACTAGAGACAATATGGTGGGGTTGGGCGCTTCGCAAGGCTCAAGGAACACTGGAGATGCGACATGTGCCTTGCCAGGTGACAGGATGGGCGCCGGGAGGGGAAGGCACACTGGATCGGGGGCTTTGTTGGGAAGTTGTACTAGGAGGGGAAGAAGATGGAATAGCGACAAAGAGGGGGATATGGCCAAAATACGGAGAGGGAATGAAAAAGACATGCAATACTGAGTTGACTCAGAAAAAATTTCTTAGATCAGGAAGAAATAGGGAGCTCCCTACACCCCATTTGAAGATGGGGCTTAGGGCAAAAATATGAGTACCTCCATAAATTTGGGTTGGCTGGATTGGATTTTATTATTCTAGCACCAAAAAGTAGTTAAATCTCCGTTGCAGATCATATAAGAGGAACTCCAACAGAGGCCTAAAATCAATGCCACTATATTTGGTTTGAGGGCTCTCCTTGATTTTAGGGGTTGCTTCTTTTTTTTTTTTTGCATCTACTCCAATAGAACCCCTCAACTTTGGACCTACTCATTATTCAGTTATTCCACCGTCTTTCTAATAGGGCAATGAGAACCACTCTGTTTTTGCCATATTTAATGCCGCTCCAATTGAGCTATGATGATGTGACGAGGAGAGTGAGGAGCATCATAGATGGCACGAGGAGAGGAGCCACACAAACGACATGAGGAGAGGGTCTGTGGGGGTGAGGGGTGGGGCGCCTGTAGGAAAGGAAACCCGTTGAATGGACCTTGCTAGGGGATGAGAGGGCATCCGGCAAGAGGCTTCATTGAGGTATGGTGGTAGGGGGATAGAGTGGCGATGCGAGAGAGAATTGGGAGAGAAATAGATGTGGGAGTAAGTTGGTGCAAAGAAAATAGAAGTACCACGAGATTGAGTCGATGGTCGAGATTTGGGGATTATACAAAATGAGGACTCAAGTTAGAGCCTCGTTGAAGTTTTTTTCTAGCATAAAAAAGTAGGTTCGAGATCATATTTATGGTTGCTAGCTGCTCTACTGTAACGACCCAATTTGCTTTGGCCTCTCACGTTCCAAAATACAATCCATAAAAAATGATCACACGAAAACATCATAATATTTATATATTGTGTGCATCCTATGAGTCAATTAGGACATCTAATAGGCTTTAGAAACTTGCACAACTGAACCTAAGCATTAACCTAGCTGGTCATCTACCATAGGTACACGTAGGCATCAACGAAGGGATCAACCAAGGGATCGGGAGACTGTGTTGCAAGGCGTCACGGCAATTACCGAACCGATTACCTGAAATTGCGGAACAGACGATCCGTTGTGGGGGTCAAGTAATGCGAATTGTAAAGGGTCAAGCCAGCGCCCGGACGTCCGGACGGATGCAGCGTCCGGACGCCCCTCACTACCCGCACCAGTCCGCCTCGCAACACCGAGGCGCCCCCACCACCGGGTTTTTTTGTGTATTGCGCCAGCTGCGAAGTGCATAGGGCCCATCCCCGCGCTGCTGGGGACCGCCTTTGCCTTCCTTCGTCTGACACCGAGGCGAAACAACAGAAAGGCGAGAAGATAGATGCAGCGCTCGATCTGATTTTGAAACATCCAGGAACAACGATTGCGACATAAGTTTGAAAACAAATGAAACATTTGAAACACGTTGCTGAAACACTAGGAAAACACTTGAAAACAGCATCGGAGGAGAAACAGGGGTCGCGCGGATGTCCAGCGAGTGCCCTGAGACGAGGTAGCAGAAAAAAGCGACGAGGGAGATGCAACATCCGATTTACTTTTGAAACATCGAGGTACAACACTAGCAACATATATAAAAAGACAGATGAAACACTTCAAAACTTGCTACTGCAACATGAAGAAGAAGTTAAAGCAACATGGAGAAAAAAGCTACTGAAAAACAAAAGGAGAAGCAACTACTGCAACATAGAGAAGAAGCTACTGCAACATAGAGAAGAACCTACTGAAAACAATAGAACAAGCTACTGAAACAAAAGGAGAAGTAGGAAAAGAAGCTACTGCACCGTGGAAAAGAGTCTACTGAAATATGGAGAAGCAACATGGAGAAGAAGACACTGAAACAAACAGAAAAAAAACTAATAAAAACGGTGATAAACATGGGAGATCTTGCTGCAAAACAAAGCAAAAAAGCTATTGAAACATCACAAAAATAGCTACTGCAACATCAGAGATTTTCGTGCAAAAAGCAGTTTACATCATTTGTTGCTTGTAGATCTGAATCGGTATAAACCCAATCCACCATCAAACCTTAGATCCAGAGGGGGGAGGGAAAGAGAAGGGAAGAGGAGGTGGAGAGGAGAGAAAGAGGAAGGACTAGATCGAGATCCAGAGGGGAGTAGGGGGAGAGAAATCTCAGATCTAAATCCCTCCTCACCTACCTCGTCGGAGCAGCGGCGTGAGAGAGAGAAGGAAGGAGAGCTTAGATCCAGATCTAGAGGCGGAAGAGAAGGCCTTAGATCCGGATCCCTCACCACCTACTTCGCCCGGGCCGCTCTCGTCATCCTCGTTCCAGATGCACGGAGGTGAGGTGCGAGGAAGAGAGAGCAGGGAGGGAAGGAGAGAGAGAGAGGAGGGGAGGAGTGCGCTCTCCTCGCCAGCCGCCACTGTCGCGCCCCTACTCCAAGAAGGGAAGGAGGGCAGCTCGCTGGAAGGAGGCGCGAGGGCGCAGCGCGGCAGGAAGCCCATGGCGTGCGACGCGCAGTGGCAGGCGAGCGATGGGGAATGGGGAGTGGGTCACGGGGGAGGTGCGCGGGCGCGTGGGTCACGAGAGAGTGCAGGGCAGTGGGCGACGGGCGATCCAATCTGCTTATGCCACGTCCGGAAACAGCCAAAAGCGACGGACGTCAGGATAGAATCATTGCCGAATTGCGAAGTTGTTGGCGTGCCGCGGATCTGTTGTCCGCGTTAGACGGATCGGAGGGAATCATCATCGTCTCTCTGCTGCCGCTGATACGACGGGGCAGCGGTGTGTCAATCTCGGCCGTCCGTCCCGTGGCCGCCAGGCTATTTATTGAGGCTACTACCGCCTGCCAATACCACCCTTCCAGGTCCGCCTCTCCACCACCGCTCGTTTTGCTTTTTTGGTGGAAAAATTGGCAAGCAGTACCATTTATCATGTTCTGTTGTTCTTGCTTCTTGGTGTGGCCAATCTTCATCTCCTTTTGGTGGGGTTCTTGCACATCCGTTCCAACCTGGTTTTCTGGTTCAGTTCTCGATGAGTCTCTATGTCTCGTTCTTGTTCTGCTTCCTCTTGTACTATTTCCTTTGGCTCGCGAGAACGAACGACCTGAGAGGATTCTGCAAGCCTTAATTCGTCTCCAGATCGATCTGCAGCACGATTTGTTCAGAGTTCGTCTCTTTTTCTAACACCCCTTTGGTTGGTGTGCCAGTGATGATTCACGCAATTGGTGAATTCTGGATGAATGTCCTGCTGCACAGGCATGGTGATATGCACTTCCAAAGCGTTCATCTGAGGCACTCGTTAAATTTAAGTTTCTCTTTTTTCTATCTGCAGCATGGATTCCCAGCTGCAGTTTTACCTTAAAAACTTTTTTTTTGCCTTTGATCTCGTATTTACACTTTGCAGTCAAACTCTCTCCCCTGTGGACTTTGGTGTTGCCTTTCTTAACTTTGGGGTTGCCTTTCTTTTTCATGTCTCCCATGAGGACAAAGATTCAATAAAAATTAAGCTGTCAAACCACATTACAACTCCATGTAAAATCTCATAACAAACCCAAAGTGATTACGAACTCAGTTCTGGCTAGAATTCCAGCTAGACTTCTCGTTTCCTTTTATACTTCGAAGATACTTGGACGTCTTATCCTCAATCATTTGACTACTCCGAAAACAATATGAATTCACACATTGAATTCAAAAACCCGTCCATGCAATGGAGCACAACCGCAACAACAACATGCACGAGTACAAACCGTTGAGAATGTGACAATTTTTTTTCTAGGGATTCTTGACGTATTATCGTGCACAATTATATACATACGTGAATTTAATTGGGCAAACAAAATTTCATCAAAGTCAAACTCCAAAAGTGCAGTCCAGCAAATGCATAACCGGAATGGCTGTTCAAGCCGTCTTTGGATAAAGGAATTTCGTAGGAAAAGAAATCATGCACGTGTGATTTTATCAAACATACATTGCTAACCTTAGCCTTTTATCAAACTAGTCCCAGCATCACATGTTACCGTGAGTTAAATGCATCTGAGCTTTCAGGAGTTGGGGCTTTGACATGGAACAACTGGTTGTTTCATTTATGATATACACAGGACAAGATGCGCTAAAATACAAAGCTCCATTCAATACAGCAGGAACAGCTTACTAGGAACTCTGTGATGACACTCTGTTCCTAGAAACCTGGTCCTAACATTTGATCATCTTCACCTACATAGCTCGCTTTCATCAATTTCAGTTATCACTTGGCAGTATATACACAACTGATCACATATACTTTCAGTTGTTCAAACAAGAGGGTTTATGGACCCATAACAATGTATCTCTACAGTAAATTAAGTACATGCTTGTATTTATGAATGACTTAGGGCTCTTGTACACCAAAGGCCTTACGAATTTCAGTTATGACCCGACTAGACACATCTGGACCAAACATCCTCGGAAGATTTGCAGTCAGATCGACCTCAATCGATTTCGATCTTACAATCCTGTCCCTCTTGAGCAAACACTCCCTCTCCACCTCATCCATTTCTGTGGTGGAATTAGCACAGTTGTCAAGCCAAATCTGAAGAACCTCCTGAATGACTGTTGCTAATTGTCCATGCATTATCTCTTCCAAGGCTTTCTCACCTCCTTGTCCACAGTCAATGGTGACCATTATTGCTGTAGGTGAGAATGCGCTGCGCACAAAGAGTGACGGAGATCTGTATGGACGAGTCTGTGGTAGCTCTTCAATCTTTCCACGCTGCTCATCCATTCGAGTTTCTTCATAGTACTTCTGCAAGTAGTCTGGGTGGAACGCGAGGTCTTTCCGGGGAAGCAGGTCCAGAATCACCACGATTGAAGTTGAGCTGCCTTGTATAAGCTCCAATAGGAAATGTGGTGCGTCTGTGGAGGCATTCAGGAAAATAAGAATTGAGGTGATGTCAATGGCACCATTTGGGACTTTGCAGTGAAGTGAGGACTGCAGCATGAAATCAATCTGTACACAAGGAAAGTAGGAAACACACATGAGGTCCGGTCATTATTTCTTTTTACATCTTACAACAGTAGCAAACAGTGGACTTTGCAGTGAAGTGAGGACTGCAGCATGAAATCAATCTGTACACAAGGAAAGTAGGAAACACACATGAGGTCCGGTCATTATTTCTTTTTACATCTTACAACAGTAGCAAACAGTGCAAGCATTTTGATAAAAAGAGATTGTTCTTCCATTCTCAATGACATTGTTATTTTCAATGACTGAAATCACATTTTCAGATTGAACTATCAGCTCAGGGACAACAGCAGATATGTCAGTGATATTCAGATAGGATTGCACTTACAGTTTTCAGTTTTGACAAGAACAAGGATGGATCATTGCTGGTGTCAATTTTCAGCAGTTCTTTCTTTATCAGGAAATCAGCAACCTCACAACAATACTCTAAAACTCAAATGGACAAGTGTTAATCTATAATTTGACAAGATGCTTTGGTACTGTTGTATTAGCAATATTTGCATCTGAAACATTCAGAATCCTCTTTGAATGGATCAGTGGACAACAATTACCCAAGGCAAATACCCTCCCACAATCCTGTGGAGAAGTAGGCGGTCAGCAAGTGCCCCAAACCATATGAAACACAAGCAATGTATTGCCATTCACTACAGATGCCATATCATGAGGTGGACAGGTGGTTGTATGTATTGCATATATACCAAGGAAAAAATGGTGCAGTGCATACTTTGCGATGCCAAGCTACACTGCAGATCCAACGAACCGTATTACGCACTTACTACACTACTGCTGAACTTTGGATAACATATATGAGTTCTTGAATATCTTACAGAGCAGTATAGTAGTAGGTCCTACAAGAAAAATGAAACAGGAGCACTAAAGAACTGTACCGACGAGCCAGGCGAGCCCCGGCGCACGTCGAGAGAGCCGACGGCGTTCCCGGCGCCGTTACGGAACTCGGCGACGTCTGCAGGCACGGCGGACGGCAGCAGCCGCGCGCCCAAACGCGCCACCGCCTGATCCGCGACCGCCCGCGCCACCTCCCGCTGGGCCATCTCGGGCGCGCGTTCCACCGTAGCGTCCGGCAGCGCCGAGGCGCGCACGGCGCTCGACGTTTTGCTCCTGAGCGGGGAGGACGCAAGCGGGCAAGCCGGAGGGAGCTGAGGTTAGGGAGGGTACAGGGAGGGAAGAGGAACACGAGATCAACGCGGGCGCTGTGGCGTGGGTGGTCGCCGGCAGCAACCGGAGATATTGTTCCAGCCGGAGCATGGAGGGGAAGCTGATGCCTGTCCCGGCGTCGGATGGGGAGAGTGGGATGCGGACAGGTGATGTGAGGAGTGGCAGCTTCGAGCCTTCGACGATGAAGTAGCGCTAGCGTGTACGCACGGATAAAGAAGGATTTACGTGATTTGTATTTACACGAGTAATCATAAAGCAAGTCCATATTTTGTATGGGAGTTTGAAAATGCAAAATATGTTCAATGCAGTTGAGGTTGTAAATTGTTTCTTTTCATTTTCTTACCTTTAAACAAAAAAAATATATATTTGAATATGATTTTTCCTTTCTTTATTAGTTTATTAGGTGAGCTTGAGACTATATTTAATAAACGAAGATACACACCTCTATAAATCCATGTAAATACATCCAATATTATTATGAACAACTTGAGACCAAGATCGATAAAATGGTCTATTTGGTTTATGACCACAGTCTATTACACCATATATTAGTGGAGCCACAATTTTCTTGGTAGTTGTTTTATTCACTACAAAACTATGACATGCCACATTTTTTAACACTTTATCTTACTTTTGACATAAGTCCGATTTCACACCCAGCAGAACTATGGCATGCCACATATTTTTCAGCACTCTGTCTTACACGTTATAGACTCTGTCTTGCTGAAAGGCCTTAAGATTGATTGGAGATTTACGTGTCTGTTTGGTTGGTGACCAAAACTTACCACACCTAACCTTCGGCAAACTGTGGCTGCCAAAGAAAGTGTGGCGAGCAAAAACGGTGCCAAACTTTTGGCAAGCCTTGCACGAAAATGAGTCTATGACATGTGGGGCAGGGTGCTAATAAAGTTTGGCACGCCATAACTACGGCAATAAACCAAACAACTGCCAAAAAAACTTTAGCACGACTAACCTTTGGCGTGGTAACCTTTGGTCACCAACCAAACACGCCCGTAAATTATGAGCCCTAAGGTATCTCTTGCTCATTTTAGTTAAAAAATCATTACTGGTATTGCCAAATAAGATTTGATTTTGAAAAAGATATACTTATGTGTCCCCGAGCTTGGTATATATGAAAAACTTAGAGATTCCTTGCTCTCTAAAGGTTTGAAGATGTGTAAAGTTGACACCACTTACTCACCAAGAAAATTGGTAAAGACCTATTTATATATCAAATATATATTGATGATATCATATTCAGGATAACAAAATGATATTTTTTTCTTGAACCACAAAGGAGAGCTACATATCATTTCATTAAGATAGAAAAGATTTAGCAAAAGTGTGAGCCAAATGTAAAGCTTTATATTCATCCAGATTAACGGGCACTAAAGAAAGATTTAGCAAAATTAATGTGTAGCCCTATAGAATCTGCATATGATCTTAAAATCTTAAAAGACCCTTCAGAAGAATAACTCCCTAGCATTGCATATTGAACAATGGGAGTAAGAAGCCCCCTTCTTGCTGTGGAATTAATAATCACCTTGGACACAAAATATTGAGAACCGAGAACTGAACCGTAAATATCAAAACCGAATTATTTGGTGCCCTATTTGGTTTCTAATTCCTAGGAACCAAATTTACTTCTTTACCTCGAGTAGCGAATTTACTGAAATTACAGAACTATGTGAAATATGCTGAATTGAGTGATGTTGTATTATTGATTGCACTATCATAGATTATTATAATATTTGTGGTGCTCTACTCTTATAATCTCTGTGAAATTTATATGTATGTATTTAGCACTATTATTCTCTATGAAATTATATCAAAATTAGCTTTTAAACATACTATTACATGTCTTTATTATCAGTTTGGTATTTTTTTGGTAAATACTGAAACCGAACCGAAAGTACCAAAACTGAAATTCCTCATTGCTAATTTTTGGAAGGAATGAATCGGTACCTATTTTCTGAGGAACCAAACTTGTGTTGGAACCGAAGTGCAGTAATAATGAATGCCTAGGGTGAGAAGATCTACATCAATCACAAATAAAGAGGAGAGATTGTGTCTCCTTGCTTGACCCCTCTTCCACGGTGGAAGAAGTTTCCTGGGACATTTACAAGAACTGCCGATAGCTTATCCACCTTTGAGGAAAAACCCATGTGAAGAAACATGTCCAAAATAACTTGATGCTACCTTATCAAAAGCTTTCTCAAGATCAAGCTTGAGACTGATCATCTCTTTTCTAGATTAGTGTTAGACATGCAATAATATAATTGAAAGGCCCATGCTAAACAATCTTTGATGCTTCTGTCCTTGATGAAGCCAAATTGATCTAAAAGCAAAGCACAACTCTGGTCATCACTAACTGAAGTCTATAAGTCTTTGGGTTGGACTTTTTGGGGATAAGAGTGATGAAGAAGCTATTGATGGTCTACAGATTTGTTCTGTACAAAAATGGTCACAAAGCCTCTTAAAATTTTTGGTATGGTCTAGTCAGACCGCCATAAGCCAGTGAAAGTGGCCATGCATGAATAATGCTAATGATGCTCATAACATGGTATTAGCATGCTAAATACAATTACAGCTCTAACACAATCACAGCTAAAAATTAACTTGGTACTGGTAGTTTCCTGGTTCCCGAAAAAAATACTGGTAGTTTCCTGATGAGACAATACACTTTATTCAAAGGATAATGCATGAGGTTCTTAATTATTAGGTGCTCCGATACTGTCAGATACAAAATACATCTGTAAAAGTACATGGAAAACTGCAACCAAAATATGTAAGGTTAGAGAGCATGTTCTAATTTAGCTTCATATGAAATCTATGTTTAAACAAAATCTTGTGCCAAGAGGAAAAAAATGATAAACCAGAATATATGAAGAATAATATTGAATTGTAGACTTATATGAATAATTGCAGCCCGCAACCAATCATAGCCTGTTATCTTCTTTTTTTCTCTTTGCAGAAGTTTTTGTCTAAGCTACAATTTTGCACGAAGCTAGATTAGTGCGTGCTCTTTATCATCCACCGATATTTTAGGTGCACTTTTGTGCTTGTATTTTGTATACGGGAGCATGGGAACACCTGATATATTCAAGAGCTCTATTTCCTTGGTGTATCAGCATGCTTCCATGTAGTATGTGCAAAGCATATGTGTGCTCTTTCACCTCTGATATCTTCTTCACGTATGTGGCTGGCAATTTCTTTCAGGTCCTTATCTGTGAACCTCACCTTCAATGAGTCAATGTTCGCATCCAGATTTTTTATCTTCGTTGTCCCTGCTTAATTTTATAGAATACTTATCAGTAACTAATTGTTTCTCTATGATTGGGCGTATAATTAAGCAATAACCTTGTCTACACATAATGATGACATATATCAAAGTGAATAGAAAAACCTGATATAACAAAAAATAGTCAAGTTTGAAACAACCACATGAATTTCTAGGCCAGCAAAGCAGAATATATGCAAGCCAAATTTTCATGTGGTTACATTATCATGTTATTCTTTTTGACCTGTTGTTCCTCTGCCAAAGCAAATTAGACCATTATAAGAGAAATGTCTATGGCCAATGAAATCGACACATTCCACTCCTTTCTGAATGCATTATTAATAGAGTAGTCAGAAGTGTTTCTGCTAATAAGGTCATCTGTTCCATGCAATGTATCAAGATGACAATTTGATGATTGTTAACTTTGCGTTGATTAAACACTGAATGCTACATCTACAATTTTGGGATGTGCTTTTGAAGGTGACCTGGTATAGGAACCACATCATCCCCTTGATGTAGAACCCAAGCTAAAGCCAGCTGAGCGCAGCTGCACTGGTGCTTCTTGGCAAGGTTTTCCATCTCGTGATATATTTTCTTGTTCTTCTCCAAATTTTGTGCTAGAAACCTTGGATACCCAAGCTGAGAAAGCCAAAGCTGAAAAGCCTCAGTATATAAAAGTACGAACTGCATTCAAAGTAGACAAAAATTGTCCATAATTCTGTACCAGATTAGAGACAGCAGACACTGGTTCTGTGGCACCTCTGCCACCGAAAAACCCGTGGCCAATTGGGCTGTACGAAACGATTCCAATGCCCAGCTCTCTTGAGTCCATACACAGTATATAGTAGATAGAACAAATTAAATCTCATTGCCTTATATAGAGAATTCTTGAGGAGTCGGCCGAAAACAGTGTCCGTGATCGTCCAGATCACATTAGTTGAAGATGAACTCACCTGCAGAGTGGCACAATCTCAGGCTCGATATCACGAGACCAGAGAGACCATTCCATCTGCACCGCGGAGATGGGGTGCACGGCGTGCGCACGCCGGATCGTGTCGGGGCTCGCCTCCGATAGCCCGATGTACCTGACCTTGCCCTCCTCCACCAGCTTCTTGAGCTCACCAATCTGCACCAGTATGATCTAGCTATTACATATTATACGTACGTACCAGTAAATAAAGGAATTCACGGCACCAACATGATCGAGCTAGATGCTGAACCATGCATTCAGAGAGAGAGAGACAGAGACCGTGTCCTCGATAGGCACGGTGGTGTCGACGCGATGCTGGTAGTAGAGGTCGATGTAATCAAGACCGAGGCGGTGCAGGCTGGCCTCGCAGCAGGCACGCACGTACTCTGGCTGGCCGCAGACGCCCCACGAACCGCTAGCATGCTCCCACCGCATCCCAAACTTGGTGGCCACCTGCACTTGCTCTCGTGGCAGCAGCTTCAGCGCCTGGACAAACATACAACAAATATATATGTTATACACTACGATAAAAATGATTTTCTAGAATAGGATCACTAGTACTATAGAGGTGGCACTTGATTGAGCCGTCTCTATGGTGCCCTCCAGAACAATTCGTCTCTGTAGATGCATCGTCACGCTATCCAATCCAGTCGCCTATATAGATCCCATTGTAGAGCAGGCTGGACAGCGAGCTGCTTCTGGTTTTACTGTATATATAGTATGACCGTCCTCGCTCACTCCACCTCCTCTCCCAAACCGTCACCCACTCCACCTCCTCCTCTCCAAACCCCATCGTTTGCCTCCTCTCCCCTAGCATGCGCTAAAGGAATGTTGTCGTGGCTGGAACACGAAAATGTAGATGCACAACGCCAAAGGAATGTTGTTGAACCTCGAGTGGTGGCACTGGCTGGATCCCGTTGCATGGCGAGGCTGTTGCCGTTGCTCAAGAAGACGGCTCCTTTGAGCACCAGAGTCAAAAGGCTAACAATTAATGACAACGAAAGGCGGTGGACGGTGCTCCGACAAGAAGGTACTAGTCTATACCTCTCATGTGTTTGGGGTTCATCAGATGCAAATGTTTGCTTTAATTTACTACTTCTTCAGACTTGCTATAATTTATTAATTTGTCGTAGTTGAATTGTCTTTATGTTGATAAAAACATGAATAATGTATGATGTTTAAAATCTCATGTTGGAATTTCATAGCATAATTTATTAATTTACTATAGTTCAATTGCCTATTATAGATGGTGTGCTTTAATTGTGTGATGTTGTAGTTGGTTGAAGGCTTCTTTAATTTGCCATTTTGAGAAGAAAAAAATTATGTTTTACTTTTTACCATTGAGAGAAGGAGAGATATAGAACCTAGATTGGTAGAGTAATGTTTATGATGTAGAAGGGCCACATTTCATTGCTTTAGTAGATGAAGAGAGTTAAAACACATGGACATGCTAGTTTATTATTATGTGTTCATAGTTCCCTTATCTATACTTCCCAGTTTATCTAAAATTTGTTGATAACTACCTAAGACTTACCTGTAGTTTGAGACTTAAACTGTAGTTTGATGATAACTAGATGATAACAAGATGACTTAACTATAATTTGGTGATAACTAGGTAACATTTAACTATACGGAATTTGATGATAACTAGATAAGACTTCACTGTAATTTGATAATAACTTCTTATGACAACTACAATTTGATGATGACTTCTTATGAGTTAACCGTAATTTGTTTGATGATGACCTCCTATGAGTTAGCTATAATTTGTTGATAAGTTGATGGTGTTGTTCTTCGACCTTTAATGTTTTGGCCTTTGATGATACATTCAAATGGACTAAGTGTCCCTAGAAATGATATTCTACCCTTCTCATATTGAGCCTCTCTTCCAGAAACTTGCTATGACTTAACTAAAATTTGATGATAACTTGAACTTGCTAAGTATCATTCTTTATTTATCTGAGGCCAAAAGTAATTAGCTTTCTTCCATTTGATTCATGCATATGAGACATTTTTAGTGTAATTTGTGAAAACTAAACTAAAACTTTATGCTTGATTATAACTTGTTGTAAACTATCTAGAATTTGTTGCCTTACTTGTTATGACTCGAGAAAACTTGTCATAACTACACTGAAACTTTATGAAGTACCGGTGACAGTGAGAAGGAGGAAAAATTGCCATAACTAAACAGAAACTTTAGGAAGGTACCTGGTGACAGTGAAAAGGAGGAAACCAAGGAATAGGAGGCTAGTGAAGAGGAGTCCGAAGAGGAGGCTGCTAAGAAGGAGTCCAAAGAGGACAATGTCGATAATGGCTTGCACAATGTCATTAGAGGCTCATGCTGGTGAGGGATGACATCAACCACCTCTTGACAAGCACTGTTGGGCGATGAAGCCCAAGCAAAGAGAAGGTCCAACAAGCTACACAATGACATTGCTGATAATTGGGAAGGACAGAAGCTGTGCGATGGGCTTCTTGACCTTTCAAGTTTTGAAAGTATGTGGTCTACTAGTTAGTGTTGGTTCTTTCCGGTCGTCTCTACTATAAAAAATTGTAGTAGTAATATTGTTGATGACGAATTAAGTTTCAGATCACACATAAGCAAACAACTCTAGGATCGACCAAATCGATCTAGAGATCGTTGAGGCCGAGCTAGAGATCGGTTAGGCCGTTTTATAGCCCATCCTTGTCCCACAAAGTTTGGGAACTCTTCCTGGAAGGACTTGCTAAGGATATGCACGTCGGTTGCTCTAGGATCGTCAGCAAGGTGACCTAGAGCAAGATGAATCTCGTGGAGAGATGCAACAAACAACAGAAGATTGCATTAGAAAGAGGGAAAAACTTGGATAATGGATGAAAAAGACGGTTAGGTGTAAGATCCTTCAATTTGTCGTGATCTTCTGATATATAGAGTGAGACGGTCTTATCCTAGTAAGAAACAAGCTCAAATCTTGATCTTCACACTTCCTACGCCAAATCATGTCCAAAATCTGATTTTGTAAGTTTAACTAGTTCAGACTCGAACAGAAAAACTGACCTAGCCGAGTCTCTAACTGGCCATACCGATTTTATATACCTTGGGGCAGCATAACCTGATGACCAAGTAGAGGAACCGCCTGGTTAGGTCCCAAACCAGCCAAGTTGGCTAGGTACTCCCTCTGTCCCTAAAAAATGTGATTCATTCCTAGAAACCGTGCCAATCAAACTTTTTTAAATTTAACTAACTTTATAGAAAAAAGTGACAACATCTATGCATCAGATGAGCATATTATAAAATATACTATATGACAAATCTAACAATACTAATTTGATAATATAAATCTTGATGCGTTTCTCAAGAAATTTAGTCAAAGTTTAAAAAAAATTAATTTAGGACAACTTTAGAAGTCACTTCTTTCAGAGACGGAGAGAGAGCAAGCAGTCGCCCGTGTAGGGGTCTAGCCTAGGCAGGTCCCAAACCGGCCAGCAGGTTTCATCGAGTGCCGGTCGGCCACAGAAGCACAGGGAAAGGCCGGCCTGGGTACCAGCCAGGCCGTGGAGGAGCACTGTCTTTCCCTTTTTTCGTTTCTTGAGCTCCAGGGAATGTTCGGACATATTTCCTTGATTGCAATGATGCCAAAAACATATTTCTATGGAACCCTCCTCATCATACTCTTGGCACTTCTGATGGTCAACAAATATATATATATATGGCTTCCCCGCGTCAAGATCTACCCAATGTCATGGGCTCCCAAGCAGCCAAGAGACCAAGAAAATTAAAAGAAGGAGAAACATAAAAGAAACGAGACCTTGCCGAGGAGTATCTCGTTGGTAAGGGGCGTAGTAGTCGGAGGTGTCAAACAAGGTGACTCCTCGGCGGAAGGCATGCACGACTACAGCAGTGGCGGCCTCGTCATCCAGCGGCAGGTTGTAGGCGCCCGTCAACCCCAAGCATCCGAGGCCTAGCTTCGACACCTATATACATTGAACAACAAAGTCTCACGCACTGTGCCAGCTGGGATGGAATATTGAAGTAATAGGAGATCCAGAGACCAGAGGGAAGGCTGGAGGCGGAGTTACCTCCAATCCTTGGGTGCCGAGTTTGACGCGAGGCACCTGAGGAGCTTGTTGGTCCATGGCGTAGATGCTGCCGCGTCCCGTGGAGAAGAAACGCTGCTAGGGGCAATAGACACCCGATTCGCAGTTTGTCAGTTGCCTTGAGTGGCTGCGATATCATCTATCATTTCGATCGCTAGCTAATTAGGTACACAAAGATACATCAGTACGTCTAAGCTAGTGGGCTTTCAGCGTCGTTTGAAATTTCAACTAGCCATTTCTATGTCAGATATATATGTGTGGCTCATATTAGCTGGAGACATATATATGCTTGTAACAGTAATAAGGTGATACTTGCTCTCCATATTTTAGTGTCATTTCTTTCATCCTCAGAATGTCTGTGCGGCTTTGCCTGTCGTTGGGAGAGATAAGGTTGATTTTTTTGGTGGGTCCCTTAGATCAGTTTAAGTAGGAGCAATATTGTCATTTGAATGGGCTGCAATGTTCTCTGTGGCTCTTTCATATGAAAGAGAGGTAGAACACATCGAAAGTGGCATAGAGGGGATTTCTTTTTTTTGCAGTGCTTAACGAGAAAATTTCATCAATTAATTTCAGTGACACACATAGAGAAAATTGGCTCATCCAAACAAAGGTTATGGATAGGGACGCGGATAACGCGCGATAGTTCGCGCTACAGGGTAGCACGCGACCCACCCCCCGACAGCACTGCTGCATGTGTTAATCGGACCGCACTGCTGATCGGACCGCACTCCTGGCTATGCAATCTGACACACACTCTGGCTACAAAATATTGAAAAAATAATTGTCACTGAAAAGTAGTTGGTAGAGTATGCATACTCTACCAACTTCTTTACTGTTTTTGTAGCACATCAATTGATGAAATTTTCTCCTGGCTAAACAAATATTGAAAAAATAATTGTCACTGAAAGTATGCACATCAAATGTTTTTTGTAGCAATTTTGTTTTTAGTTTCAATTTGTAAGTTCAATTTTTAACTTAAATTAGCAATTCGTTATGGTTTAAGTTAGCATTTTGTTATATTTTCTATGTTTTAATTTTAGTTATTTTTTTATTTTAGTTTTATTTTGCAGCAAATCATGTTCTTGGATTTTATAATAAAATGTCCACCAGTTGGCAGGAAGTCATGCTTTTCTTTTTTGTAATGTGGTTTATATAACCTGCCCTCTAGTTGGTAGAGTATGCAATTATTTTTTCAATAATTTTCCTTCCAAGTTGGAGCTTGTCTTATTCTGGTCTGCCCTCTAGTTGGTAGAGTATGCAATTATTTTTTCAATATTTGTTTGAACGTTAATATATAGGTTGCTTCATGCTTAATACATAAATAACTATTACATATATAATATAAGTTGCCACTACACACGAAACTATTTTGAAACATATGCATTATAGTCTTATTTAATAGATCTGGTCACAAGTGGCTCAATAGTACAAACGGTTATTGACCGTTCTGTTATTTGGTAGAAAAACAGTAAAGAAGAAATATTATTTATTTTACTTAGCACAAAAGATAAATTTTATGAGCTAAGTTGACCATTCTGTTATTTGGTAAGAAAAACGAGATGCTAACAGCCACATGGGTCACACCTAGACACCAGTTAGCCAGCCCACCACGACATCTAAAAGCCGAGAAGTCCAGCAGTCACGTGGGCCAGTCATGCGGGCCGTCACACGGGCCACTAGGTTGCGGTTCGAGAGTCCAGCAGTCACGTGGGCTAGCAAGTCTTATAGTCACGCGGGCCATCACACGGGCCACGAGGTCGTGCGTTCCAACAGCAGCGCGACTGCACGCGCGGTAGCTTTTCCGTTATGGATAACACCCCGAATGGGCCAAATTTATTTAAATGAAATAGTGAAATCCATCTGTCTCAGTTGGGCCCAAGATAAAATGAAACCGGTCCATTTTCCAAACAAATAGACACATTGGTGTGGATGTTAACTGACCATGATGACCCCATTTATTAGACATCACCAATAGAAAGATAGGTGCTGGATAATTGACTCTTAATTTTGCATGCAGCTGGCTGTGTTTTTGGTTCGGCTTATGAGAAGTGCTTTTAAAATTTGTATAAGCAACCAATTTTTGACTCCATGTATGCAGGCCCAAGAAAACAAAAAAACAAAGAACCCATGCGGCTGGAGAAGGCTGGACCAAGGATGCAGGTGGCAAGGTGAACGTCGATGGAGAGACTTCGACGCCAATTCAGGACAAGGTGGAATTGGTGCTGTGATCAGGGACGCTGACGGAGTGTCCTGCTTGCTTCGTGGCTCAATGTCCAGTATGCTGGTGAGGCCGAAGAAGTAGAGCCCAAGGCGCTCATCAAGGAAGGAATCATTCTTGCAGCAATTTGGTGCCAAAAACCAGCATGCAGCGCTGGAAGCTGACTGCAATGTGATTGTCGAGATGACCCGACACCGTGCAAAGTGTTCCAGAATAAGTTTCATCGTGGATGAAGCGCTTAAGGAAACAGAGCGATTACCTGAGTGGAAAGTGGTTGACACCAGAAGAGAGGGAAAGAGTGCTGCGCATGAGGTTGCACCGCTAGCTAGGAGGAGATTGAAATTTTCCACCATTTCGCAGTTATCGGTGCCGGTTTGTATGTTGTATTGAGCAAATTATTGATTGGGAGTGTAATCCTATTTTCGAGTAATAGAATGAGAAATTTTACAATGGTTAAATAGGGACCATCCATCTAGACAAATCAAACGGTGGGCATATAGCATGTAAAAGTACTTAAAAGTACTAGAAAGGTGAGTACAGTACTAAAATGGGTGGGGATAGTAACCAAATATGTGGAGTTAAATCTTAGTTTTTATTAAATAATTAAATTCCATATAATATCCATGTTAGGGGTATTGATGTAATCTCACATTACTTGTCTCCTCCGTCATGCAGGTGCGACGGCCCGGCTCGAAGCACAGCAATTTGGCCTAGCACGAGCACAACACGACCCGATGTATAGAACCATACTTAGGCTGCTCTCTAGGCACGCTGGGCGGCATGGCACGGCCAATAAAATAGACTACGCCTCGTATTAGGCCTGTTATCACTAAACAGGTCACCTTTATACTACAGCCCAACATGCCAATACACACATAACCCAACCTTATCTATTCCCAGACTAACTCAGCCACCAACCTAGCCTCGCTCCCCTCCCGCGAGTCCGCGTCTCCGCCGTCATGAGCCCCGCTTCCCTCCTCCCTCCCATGAGTCCACGTTTCTGGCCATCACGAGCCATGAGACTGGATCACTTAGCCTCCTCCTCTCCCCATCACTTCTCTTTCTTCCTCCGCCATCCATCACCAGGCCCCAGCACCAACCCGCCGCCCACCTCTATGCGGCACTAGTAGCCTCCTCCACGCGCGCCGCTACCCTCGAGCGTGGCGGCAGCGGCAAACGTGACAGCCGCGGTACCTTAGCCTTGTCCTTACGCCGATTCAGCGGTCAGTGCCCTTTAGTTCTCCAGATCTGGCCGTGGTGCCTCTCTCTCTGGCATGGGCACCCCTGCTACTCATCTTCTCTTCCCTGTACCCTATCCGACATAGGCGTTCGGTGGTCCGGATGCAGGCCACGGGTCAGCATGGCATGTTAAAAAGGTCGTGTTTTCTAGGACTGGCCTGACACGAAAAGTGGCTTGACTGGCTGTGTACCTAGACCGTTGGCCAAGCGTGAAGAAGGACTGCAATGGCATGACGGGCCCTACTAGGTCGTACCTTGTTGGGTCATGCCTAACATGGGCCTGCGCCGTGCCGGGCCGGGCTGGCCGTTGCACATCTGTTTCGGTTACACGTTGACGGGAGGGGCGGCAGCCAGCAGCCAGCACCCAGCAACAGCCCGTGCCGCCGGCTGCCTGTTGGATGCACGACATCTGCATGCCAAGGATCGATGAATCGACCAGTTAGTGCGTGTGGTCACCGCCGTCCACCCAAAGGCATGAACCGACCTCATCGCCCGTCGGTCCACGTCTGTTGGGGCCGCCTCCAAAGGCCTCTCGGTAGGCCTCATCAATCAGGAAATCAGGAGTCCCGTATCATGTGGCGGCGTGCTTGGTGCTCCAAATGGTCGATGCCGGCGAGGCAGCGAGGATGATAACATGCAGACGGCTGAGACGGGAAACGGCTAGTGAGCAGCGGATGGTCGTCGAGAGCCTGATCAGCATCGTCCTCACTTTCCCGTCTAGTGAGCAGCGGATGGTCGTCGAGAGCCTGATCAGCATCGTCCTCACAGATGGACTGTGTCTCGTGTCGCTTCCTCCTCTTGCTGCTCCGCCTGGCTGTCGTCCTCAAGGTGTCGTCGTCGAGTTGTATCTGAACTCTGAAGGCGCATCCAGGGGTTACAGAGCATGAGCGGAATCGGCTGTGCTGGGCACTGGACCGCGGGAAGCTGTCGCGGGAGCCGGGAGGTGCGCACGCACGCGGCACCGAACGAACGGCCGGCAGCCGCTCCGCGTCGCGTGATGCAGGTGCTGCTGTCAGAGGCTCAGAGCAGGCAAAGATGACCGGCGCCCTCGGTAAGGTGCACATGAATGGAAGCGTTCAATATACTCCCTCCATTCATTTATCTCCTTTATCTAAATAAAAATTTTATTCAAAAGTCTTTTTTATATTAACTTGAGATTTATATGTATTTATTATCTTTCTGTTGCTCATTGGTTACCCCTTATCTGTATTTATTGCCTCTTTGCTGCTTATTGGCTCAGCTCATAATGATTAAATGTAAGAGCATCTCTAACAGTTCCATCTTAGGTTGCTATTTTTTATTTTTTATCAAAAGCAGAAAAATCATTCTCCAACCGTTCTCTATTTCAGGTTGTCGTTTATCCCAAGTTGAAAAAAGAGTCTCCGCACGCACATATATGCGCGCTCGACTCCGCACGCGCATCTTACCGTATTAGATGAGGTGGAAGGTGGAAGGGTATAAAATAATTTTATTTTTGTCTTAGAGTTCCTGATGTAAGTTTTCAAGAGGTAGAAAGATATAAACATAATTTTGTTTCTATCTCAGGGTTCCTGATGCAAGTTTGATATGGATTTGGCAAGTGAATTATGGCAAACTAATGGAGAGAGATTTTTTTCACTTGTCATACATTTTAGAGAGTTGACAAATCATAAGGTTTACCAAGTGAATTTTGGCAAACTCTTAGAGATGCTCTAAATTGAGTACTTTTATTCTACTCTTTGGTCATTGCGTCAAAGACTAAAGAAGATAAATGAAATGAGGAAGTATTTCGCAATTACTAAAATACCTGCTATAATATATTTTTTAATTAATTACTTAGAAAATATAGAACGATAAAATTAACTAGAGGTACCACGGTATTTTTTCTACCATCATAAAAGATCTCAAAACTACTAAAATACCTCTCTCTTCCTTGGGAAAAAAATAAAAACATTATGACCCACGAAAGGCCTTGTCGATTTCAGCCACTACTCTGTCGCACACATCCTTATCAAACATCTTGGGTAGGTTGGCAGACAAGTTAAGCTTCACCGATGTGGTTGAGATCATCTTGTCCCTCGCCACCAACCTCGCCTTCTCGCTCTCTTCCATCTCCACAGCACTCCCTGCGCACTTGTGGAGCCAGACATCAAGAAGTTCCCCGGCGGACTGTGCAAGCTGCCCCCGCACAATCTCCTCGAGCGCGGCCTCCTTACCCTCCCCGCACTGGACGTCGACGACGACCGCCGTCGGTGACCACAGGCTCCGGACCAGAAGCGACGGCGAGACGTACGGCCGGACCTGGGGGATCTTCTCGATGTTGATGCGATGGGCGTCGACCCCTGTTGCGCCGTAGTACTTGTCGATGTAGTCCGGGTGGACCGGGAGGTCCCTCCGCGGGAAGAGATCGAGGAGGACGACGAGGGAGGACGAGCCGCCCTGGATGAGCTCCATCAGGAAATGGGGCGCGTCGGTGCTGCCGTTGAGGAACACGACGAGGGAGCTGATATCGATGGCGCCACCGGTCGGGAGTGCGCGGTGGAACCAGGCCTCCAGCATGAAGTCGATCTGTGCAGAAACCATCCATGCATGCATGACTTAAATAACGGAGCAAGTACCTCATGAACATACTATATCAATTTTCCGCTATCCCACAACTTTCCTGGCAAAAAAAAAAAAAAAAAAAAAAAAAAAACCCAACACCGCTAGCTACAAGGTAACCATCGACACAATTATGAAAAACTGTATTTTCTATAGATAATAATAAGTAAACACATCAAGCTCGACAATAGAACATATGTCTTATTGCACGGTCATCGTAATGTCTCATGATTTTTGCAACGGTCACATCATGTGTTCCAATATATTTTAGAATCATACTCCACATCACTGCTGTACACACAAATGTGCATAATAGTTATAACTCGCCGGAACCAGCAATTTTGAATAAGGAGAGCCGACTGGCCGAGCAACAAATGACATATCATAAATAGGTGAAAAGAGAAATTTTTTGTAATGCATCATTGAATTTTTAATAAAAAATTTGGATTTCTATTGAATTTGGAAGAAAAATTAAAATTTTATTAAATTCTCAATGAAAATTCTAATTTTTTCCATAGTATAATAAAAAATCATTGTTTTTTTGGGGTTGGGGGGGGGCACGCCCCTGCCAGCCCCCTGGTTCCGCCACTGATCATATATGAGTTGAGATCCAAGACAAGCACGAATCATGAGTTGTCCAAGACAAGATATGAAACCACAAGGCCTAAGAAAGATATGGACGGACCCGCTCTCAGAACATAATACATCTAGGAATCATACGTTGGACTTGACTTGTTCCGACTTGTATGAGCACAAATCGTGAGTTCTTACTAGATATGGCAATGTGACTCGGTCTTCGATTTTCTATGAGCAATTCTCATGATAAGGAACGGAAATTAATAGAACTGATTTTGTGGACATAGGGACTATTTGTTGTGAATGATGACGATCAAACAAGGAAGAACTCAAGATCAAACCACAACGAGACACAAGATTTAACGTGGAAAACCCTCCCAATGTGGAAGGTAAAAACCACGGGCGCCAGCCAGCAAACACTCCTCACTATTATCAAGAGTCGGGTTACAACACCGTATGGCGGCTTACAAGAGAATGAATCAAAGTGAAAACCCTAACACGGGTATGATTGTGGACTGAATTTGAAACATCTTCAATACTATTCCCATACCCATGTACCCACCATGCAAAGTTCTCTTTTTGGCTACGCACAATCTAGTGTTATTGGTGTATTATTTTTATGAATGATATATTTGTGTGTGTAGTACTAGACTTATGTAGATATATATTGAGGATATAATGAGTTTTGATGATGAGTTGATAGCCTTATTATTGATCTGTTTGCTATTGGTCTTTTGTTAAAATTTCTAACAAGCTTTGCGTGGGGACGAAGAATTTACGTAGGTTTATTTTTCCCGTCCCGGATGGAGACGAGGAAGATCAGATGTGACCTAGAAGACATTCGTGCAAACATGGGTGGAAAAAAGCACCCCTCTGCGGCTCTGCCCCCCGGCCGGGATTGGGGATGATAGCAGCCTAACCATGACGGGAATTTTTGGTTGACATTTTTAACCACACACAAAAACACATGTTCGAGCGCTAGTTGACCAATATTGATATACGCATATGAAGGCAAGATTCGGAACGGATACATTCTTATTTATTAATTATTATATATAGGCTCTTTCAACTCTATTTTTTTTTAAAAAAAAGAAGAGTTAAAGTCAAAGTTGATTTAAAGTCTCCTAATCTTGTTTCATAATCGTAGCAATTTTGGAACGAGCCAGTGAGCTGAACAGTTTTTTTTTTTCGAATACGACTACACTGCACTGGGAAGGCAGGAGCGGCAGGTTGTGAAGCAAGCGTGTACGTACCGACGAGCCAGGCGCGCCCCGGTGAACGTCGACGGACCCGAGCGCAGCCCCCGGCATGGCGTCATTCCCGAACCAGGCGACGTCGGCGGGCACCTCCGAGGGCAGCAGCCGCGGACCAAGACGTGCCTCCACCTGGTGCGCCAGCGCCAGCATCATCTCCCTGTGCGCCAGCCGCGGCATGCGGGCCACCGCGGCGTCCCTCCTCCTCGACGACGCCGTCGCCGCGCACTGCACTGTCAACGACGACAGCGCCTTGCGGCGGAGTGGGCGCAGAGTTGGACGCGGATGTCGTACTGCTGGCGCCGGCGCCGGCGACGAGAACCGCCGGCGGCAGCGGTGTTGGTGGCTGATGCACGGCACGGAAAGAGTAGCCATATATTTATTTAATGTAACACTCGCATTCGCAAGGTGGACGGACATGTATAGCAGCTAGCGGCGGCACATATATATGCACCCACGCGTTGAGAGCAAAGCACGTGCTGGACGTAATTCCGAAGTGGACAGATGCATAGTTGGGACTTGAAAGACGTCAAAGATTTATTAGTGCTTGCAGGCTTTTCTAGGCTGCTTGCTTGCGTGGTCTAATTTATTTTCTCAATGAAGACAACAGCCCGCGGATACAGGAGACGATTTAGCACATGTCTGAGCCATATATACGCTAGCGGCTAGCTGTGGACTGTGCAGCCAAGACGACGGCGAAATGATCGATTGCGAGGTTTTAGAAACTTTTCACGACTTCCATACAACATATTCGTTCAAAAGACTCTTTGACAAGAGTGTACATACAACGCACTCCGGCCGGCAACAAAACATGGAGGGAAAGGGGGCCAGAACACTCCGCAGGCAGACTCCAAAATAGGGATTTGACAAACAACAGTCGATGGGCCTGGGTGCAGCCAACACACCCCAATATATATGGCACTGGCTTTCATCACAAGATTGAGCTAGCTAACGACAGCGGATCAAGTCACACCTCGGTGCCCTTTGTATTACTACAGATTTAATTTTTTACCAACACCTTTTCTTCGAATAGATGGGACAAAATGGTCCGAACCGAGCCACCTCTAGTCTATGAAAGTAAGTGCAGCACAGTAAAATTTGAATTTTCTAATAACGAATTTAGATGGAAAAATCACCAAGTAAAGTTGTAGATCTCAAAGAACTACAACCGTCTCTATAAACGAATCTCTAAAAGCAGCTCCTATCGCCAACCACCCTACAAATTAATTTGTAGTGACGGCTACATAACCACCTAGAAATCTTTGATTTGAAGAAAAGAAAAAGTAGGGCACATGTACAAATACTTGGGTTGATTTTCTATTTTAGATGCGTAATCTCAGTTCACCACTGCGAAGAATTAGTGGAGGAGAATTGGGGATCTGCAGGACAGATTGGCAGCGATCCTAGAAGGATAATTGCGAATCCATGAGGAACGGGCGAAGAAGTCGGCGTAGATCGCAGGTCTCGCAGCATAGGGAACGATAGGATTGACGATGGATGGAATGATAATGACGACATGGTCGACGGCGGTGGCTGCGCGCAAATGGCATGCATGGTGCGGCAAAGGCAGTGAGCGGCGCTGGCGGTGGTGATCCGGGAGGGAGCGGCGGCGACGGAGAAGAAGACGAATAAGAAGAAGAAGAAGCGGCGGTGTCACGAGAAGAGAAGAGAGAAGGATAAAGGATATGGATTAAACCTTAAACTTGTTTAAGATTCAATCGATATAAGCTCCCATATATTTTTAGTCCTAGGGGACTTAGCCTCAAGCAATCTAATCTAATCTACAGCGGAGCGATGGCTACAGTGGCAGCGGCCCTAGGCACATGGGCCTTGGGCCCAATCAGGCGTGCATGTCAAGATGGTAACGGGTACCCGAAACCCGAGTCCCCGACCCGTGGGTACATACCACCCATACCCACATACCCGTAGGTAAGAAAAACCTGCATAAATAAGCAGCTACCTTCATCATTTGTCATATAGCCCAACAATTTAGCACAAATCCAAATTTTTATATGAAGAGTTTGTTAGCTTGTTGCAATGATGCCATAATTTTTATATGAATATTTGTTGGTTTGTAATTTGCTAGAAGCTATCATTTTGACATGTGAATGTTTGTATTTATATATAAAAATTCGGGTATATTATCGGGTGCGGGTTACCCGTCGAGTAAAAATTACCCGCGCGGGTGCGGGTGTGGAACGAATTCCTTACCCGTCTACGGGTACGGGTAACCCGACGGGTAAAATTTTACGGGTGCAGGTGCGGGTGGCCAATACCCATCGGGTACGTACCTGTTGCCAAGTTGACGTGCATGTGACATAACCCCCCTTTTCCGCTCGGTGTGTCCTGGTGCCGAAGTAGGAGCCGGTCGCTGACGCCGTTGTTGCGGAAAGCGTTCCTCCTGGAAGAGTTGTCCGGAGGTTGTCGATGTAGGAGTTTGAGGATCCAACGCCTCCCTGTGATGGTGTAGAGGCAAAGTCATGTAGATGGTTGCCGATGTTGAGGAGGATGTGCTTTGGGAAGTGGTGGTACATGGTCGCCGGTTCTGTAGCCAAGATGAGCATGTTGTTGAGAAAAAACTCACCAATAGTGAAGGTGTTCGACGAGAGACAAAGTTTGTTGTTGCAGGAGCCACTGTGGATGTTCGCGATGTAGAATAGTTGACAGCTCAGGTTGCCGATGAAGATGACAGTGGTTGACAAGGCGGTGTCCTATAGCCATGGAGTCCTGAGTAGCACTACCGATGGTGAGTTGATGTGATCTGGTGTTGTCGGTGGCTATCTTGCCATGAAAAGGACAATTGCTAGGAGTTGTGGAGCAATTGTTCCTCAGAACTCCTGCAAATCCTTTAGCAGTGGGGAAGTCACTTGAATGTAGTACAATCCATTATAGAGAATAATGCCCTATTGTAGTGACCATATTGGAGTTGTGGTCTAGTGCTCGGAAGTAGTGTAGTTGATTTGGATTGGAAGTTCATTAGCAAGAACCAGGTGAGCCTTGTAGAGGACAGTCCGGTTACTTAGATTGTCGAGGCCGTGGAGGCCAAAATTGACTTGTAGGAGCTCCATTGTTGGTGTGTTGTATGACGTTGAAGTCGATGTGGTAGAGGTTGTGGTCGAGCTACCTTTCATAGTCATGGTGTGTTGGGCTAGCATGACATACTGCATGACAACGATCATCATAAGGAAATTGGTGTTCATCTCCTATTTATGGATGAAGAGTTGCTTGAAGGCTCTTCTGTCTGATGTTCATGCCTCCTATATTTTGTGAATGGACCAGAGTATTGTTACATTGGTTAGATATCAAACCTAGTCATGTGCCTAAAGGTTGAAACATAGTTTTTGTATGTCGATCAATGGTAGTGGATCTATGAGGACATCGAGCATCCAGGACGTTAGCTAAGCCATGATGGTTAGTTGGCGTACTGGTTGAACTAGTGTTGCTGAAGAGATAGTGCTCCACAATGGCAGACAAGTAGGTGCTTGTTGTGCTGGTGACCAGATGGTAGTCTACTGTGGGGAGCCATCCTTGAGTCTTGTGGTACAACAATAAGAACAGTTGCAGTGCTAGTGGTGCCACAAACAAACTCTGAAGTAGCGTCTCAAAGGCTGCAGGTATGTAGCTGCAGGTAAGGGGACCATGGGATTTGTTGTTGGAGTATACGGTAAAAACTATAGCTCTGACATAGGTGTTACCTTCCATTCCGGTTTGATGATCGTGCTGATGTCAGAGATCTCCTTGGGAAGTAGGTCCTCGTAGTTGCGCCGAGTGTTAGGCGCCTTGATGGTGATGATTTGAGGCACAGTAGCAAAGGCAGCCGTTGCATCGAGCATCTAGCGCCTTCTTGTTGTAGAAAGAGATGCCAAAATTTAGAGCGTAGAAAGAAACCTCGATGTTGTTTTCCACAAGCACAATGATGTTGATGGGTGTTGGTATTTCTTATGCACAACTAAAATATGAAGGATTCCGCAAGCGCACAGAAAACCATTGTAGCATTTTACCGGGAGTATTCCAGGTATCGTTATTTATATTTTACCACTGAGAAACAATGGATAGTTCACCATCATGTATTTACTAACTTAATACACCAACTAGACTATAGTAGGGGTGAATGATAGATAATAAGAGTTATGCGTAAATGACACAGACACATAGGAGAATTCTATGATAAAAGAGTAGATAGCTAAAGTGAGAGGACAACGGGAAAGCTCAAGGTTCCTAAGTACATCTCTTTTACTAGGGTTCTATAGTAACTAATTTATGGTAGATATAACAATCACACAATAGCACTTTGGAGCAGCAGTACCTTTCCAACTCTCGAATAAGACTGAGAAGAAGGTAGTTGGGGAAGGCTGCCAACAGCTCTACGAAACATCAACCCGAACGTGGTGGAATACGAAGGCCTAACAGAGCTGTCATCTCTAGGGGCTACCACAACTAACCATGGGATTGAGCGCAACCTCAGGTAAACCCCAGCCTAGACACCATGTCTACACTAAAGATTACTACTCTAGTCACATATGATAACTAGAGCACCTAATACAGACGGAGATCCCAAGCTAAGGTATAACAACTATACTAACCAATCAAATATAATGCATAAAAGTAAATAGAGAAGATGAAATATATTAAAGCATAGGTCTTACAAGAATAGATACAAAGATATACCAGAACTCTGACGACTCCTCCGAAGACTCCTCCGAACCCGGGCATAGCGCTGCTCTCCCTAACTCTCAACTAGAACTAATCTACTACATTGGAAAGTCTAGCCCTAATTCTCTAGAGGTGAGAGGTCATCCATTCGAGGAACGCCTCTACATCTCCATAATAATGTGGTGCCCTCAGGGAGGGGGTCTGCCTCTTTATTTATAGCCCGGTGGGATGAACGTGTACCGTTGGATCAAACCGACTTGGGCAACGGTGAAGATGCAAACCCTAAGGTGGTAGGAGGCCGTCCATCGAAGCAGGCCCCGAATGGGCTCGGAGGGCGCCGGCCGGCCCTGAGGTGGCGCCGGCCGGCCCCACCCCTCGTGACAGGTGGGCCCCGCCTTCGGTGGGTCACCTTCACGTGTTTTCTAGAGTCTTCTAGTGTTGGTTTCGGTGTAGAATTGATATCTTTTGACTCTGGACTCTAAATAGGGCAAACCATATGTCCGTTTTGATCGTCTCGACGAGCTCTTCACAATGATGCACTCTAAATTATCATTTAAGATACTTTTGTTCTGTGCAAAATTAGATATACCTGCAAAACGATCAAGAACAACACAACTCGTGGAACTCATTAGAATCAAACTCTATAACTATGCTTTATGATTCTTTTCATGTTAATTCATGCAATAATTGATGATATAAAATAGGTATTAAGGACCATCAGCAAGTTTCCCCAAGCTTAACCTTTGTTAGTCCCTTAGCAAAGCCAAACTCAACAATGGATCAGGAGTTGCTGCAATGTTTTCACTTCCAACAAGTACACATACCTTCAAACAAAAATTCTCCTTTGAATTTAGAATAAATATATCATGTTATTCATCATGGGGCTTATTGCTCTTACCTTGGATCTTGAGTAACTGAAAGATAGAACGATCAAATCAAGTATTATGTCTCTAGTTCTTTCACTTCACCTTTTAATCCAGAGTTTTTATGATTTTTTTTAAAAGCTTGGAAACATATTATTGTCAAATTAAACAAAGTATTCATAGAGAAAGTCAATCACACCGTTGAATCGAGAAGTGCATGTGTATGGAAAATGGAGTCGGCCAGTTTTTTTAATTTATCACTCTCTTCTGTTTATTAGAGATACATGGCTATGAGGCTAATTCTACTATCGGACACAAGCCCATTTTTTTTTTTCGATATTCATTTTTTGAGGTTCCGGACACTTGTCCCTTTTTTATTTCCTCAGGATCTATCTTTTGAGGTTTCAGACAATTGTCCCTTTTTATTTTCTCGGATACTTTTGCATAGCCACATGTCTTCCAACAAACTTTTGAGAGGATAGCAACAGATAATTATGAGCATTTATGCGGAAAATGAATGGAATGTGTAAGTGATCCCAATTCAATAGCATGATAACTTCGCATAGGGTCAACAAAGTTTAATTTAACTCAATGCAATTATTAGTCATATTAATATTGGTAAATCTCTGGAACTCTAGTGTTGTTTAGAACAAGATAACAGTAGCTCAGATCATCACATCATACCCACCAATTACTTAGACCTTAGATCAAGTATTTGCTACCCATGCATTTAATTTTATTATAAGACATTATTATTAATTAAGAGAACTCGTGCTTGAAAGTAGGTACTGGAAAGAAATTACAATAAAGCAGCTATTCATCATTTTCAAGACAAAATTTTATTGTTCCTCAGTTTTTATTTGACTCTTAACAACTAGACACAACTGTAAACACACTATGTGATCACACCTTAATAAATAGCTAGAGTATATTTATTTAGTTTTGATTGTTATTCATCTTTTTATTTTACTAAAGACTCTACAAACATGGACCTTCATATGCCCATATATTTTTGATATTTTATAACTATAAGACAGACTCGATAATCGTATAGGTATACTTACCTGATAACTAGGGGATGCTCTCCCCCAAGCTGGATGTTGTCGTAGTTGGGCATTGAAGCTGAGTGGTCCTCACAGAGGAGCTCATGCTTATAAGAGCAAATGTTGCTAGGAATACTTCAATCTCATCACCCATAAAGTTACTTCCATCACACAGGGGTTAGCTGTGTATCAGAAATATGTTCTTCGAGTGATAAGGATGAAGATACCTAAATGAGTTGGCTCTTGGAGTCATCCTGCAGAAAACTCTCACAAAACACCAAAACTCATGGAATAGTATTTGGATAAAAAGTTAATGATTAGCCATTTTTAGAGGATTGGGTGTTGTGGAGGTTTTAAAGTATTTTTAAGATAGCAGTATTGCAGCAGGATGTTCAGTTAATATTTTTGGATTTTATGGGTTTATATGCAGAAAGTACACACGTATGATATATATTTTTATTTTGTAGACCACTAAAGTGAGCACTCCTATAGTTTATTTTTCTTTATGCAGTGATAGTGCAGAAATGTAAATATACTAAAAAAGAAAATAAACCATGCAATATAAGAAAGTAAATATGGATAACTACCGATGTTACCTTACGGCGAGGGTTCAATGTTTTGAGTCCTTCGAACTGGACTCCTCCTTGCAGTGGTTCATTGATCAAGTACTTTAGTTTGCTCCTAAGGATGAGGATTGAGGTGGTGTCTCCACTAGTGACGCTTCCAATGGTGGTGTCACCTTCTTCTTTTCTTTATATTAGCATCTTAAAGCCAATCTTATATGCATCATTGTTATTGGTTTAGAACTTCTACTTGTAGAATTTAGAGAATCTCCCACATTTTGCTTGAAGTGTGTTCTGCTCATAAAGACAAGGTAGAGATCAAGTTCATGGGCTCTATTGGTGGGAAACAACAATAGAACTAGAAATTTATTCATTCTCTAACCTTAGGCACATAAAATTGATGTCTTTTCATATTGTTCATTTACATCTTGGGTGAGAATATCAAAAGTATAAATATGGCAGTTAAACTTACTAGATAAAAGAGTGGAGTTGCTTAACCTATGAAAGTATTATTTATTTTTATCAGTTATCAAGATTAATACCATAACTATCATCTTCTAAAAATAAGATATATCATATTTGAGCTTATTTAGTTACAATTGAGATAAAGAGAATGGTGATATGATGTATACTCCAAGATCAATAGAAAATGATGACTAGTTACCTTTAAGATGTTACTTTTATTACTAGAGCATGATGACACCATGTGGTAAAGGATAGATAGATTTCAATGTTCTGTTTGCATCTTAAGCATCTTGTCTCACATGTTGTACTTCTTTCTCACTCTTCTAGTCTTCTACTTCTCTTATTATTTTCTTCTCTGCAAGGGATTAGTAGACAACACATACCCGAAGGAATATACTGTTTATGTAAAGTATGGATAGTATTTGCCAAGGAGTTAAAGATTAATTTGTAGCTCATATTTTAAATAATTTACTATTATTTTAAATTTTCCAAACATGGTTAAGGTGAAGATATAATTTTGAAGAATACCTCTAACCTTGATTTAATTCTATAAAGTCTTCTAATATGATTTAAACATTTTTATACAGTAGAGGGTAGTCAGTATATACAACCAAATTCTTATACAAATATGCTTTGATGTTATAATATTTAAATAATATTCTAAAGCACACTTATAATAGAGTAAGGAAGTTCAACAGACTAAAGATATTTATTCAAATAGAACCAAGAATGTGTAGATGAATCAAAAGAGTATTTTATTTATTTTACGTTTTAGCATGACATAAGGTCAGGGTAACCAAGACAATTAGCAACATGGTATAAAATGTTGAATGTAGTTTAAAGTTGTATGAGCCTTGTGTAGACATACCTTATGTCTTGTAGGGGAATTAGTCCACTATCATGGTGAAGTGTAGAAGGTGTTGAAATGCTCTTTCATTAATTTCTTACTATCTTAGTTCTTTCTATACACTTGTTCTTCTTCCTTTTCATTTCAAACCATGATCAGACATTTATTCTTTTTTTCCTGCATAAATGTTAGTGGACACATACCCGAAGGATTGCAACAAGTTTAAAATGTGGGTTATGGTCCATATAATTCATGCGAATTTCATCTATGCTAATGAAAGGATGTGCTTTTAGGATTACTTTAGCGTAGATTTCTTCTAACAATTTTTGTTGGTAGCTGCACTTTTATATAGTTAAAGGCAAAAGTAACTTGCAACAAAAGATTAAGTGAATAAACTTTGATACTTACAGTTCTTCCATGGAGAATGAGCTGTGCTTCCTTTTATACAAAGTTATTGGACTTTATCACACGCCTCGATTCATCTCTGATCTGAGTTCATCTCTTGACTTACCCGAATTGAATTTAAAATTTTTTGCAGGGGTTAGTCTAACAAAATATCCAATATCTACTACAACAATTTCTAGTTCAATAACTAAACCAAACTCCATGTCTAGTTTTAAAGGAAGGCATTTTAACCTAACCACCACGCTCAACTTAAAAGCCTATGAAAGTATGTCGAGTACTTCCAAACCAAAATTCGCTATAGCAAACAAAGGTAGTATGGGAGCACATAGAGATTTACTCAAAGAGATGAAAGCATGATCATGTATGGTGAGAATATTTTTTTTCATTTTTAAGTAGAGATATAAGTAACATGCATGTGTGCAAGGAACTATGTCGATGCGGGACCAAGAATGTTCCCCATCAACGTGACTTCCGTCAGGACAGACCCATAAGACAGAGACAGAAGGATCGATTCCGAGTAGAAGACGTCCTGTCCTAGTTAGACAGATAGAAAGTAACTTCTGTAATAGGAGCAGAACACTCTCTACTAAGTCTAACTAGGATTAGAACCAAAGCTCTGGCCCTTTTCTCTCATAAAAAGGAGCCAGAGCACCCTCTTTGTAACAAGCGACAACAACACACGATCATACATCAATCCAACGCAAAAAGGCCAAGGCCAACTGGAGTAGAGCTTTTACTCGACTACGAGGGCTCGAACCAGGATAAACCGAGTGTCTCTTGCGTAAAACCACCGAGTTCTGGTATTCGCCGAGATCCGAATCAACTGCTACGGGAACCCCGTGGCAGGCTATCGATGGCTAAACACCGACAGCTGGCACGCCAGGTAGGGGCTTTCGGCAAATTCAACGTCAAGAACTCAGTGGATCTACACACAATGCTTTTTCCAAGAGGATCATCCTTCATCTTCGGAAGCTGGATCTGCGAGGCGGACGATCACGGAGCCCTCCACGGTCGACTTCTTCTGGAACCAGAGCCGGAGATATCTGGAATTTTTTCAAAACTCAAGCTGACGGAAGAGGAAGTTCCGGAACCAAGTACTCGAAACACGCCGAATTCTTTCTACTTCGGCCTCAACGATACTGCACGGACGTATCAGAACATCATCCAGAGCACGATGGAATCTAACGGCATAACTTCAGAACAAGATAAGTACTCAGTTCCCCTCCCTTTTCAATACGGAAGGTCACTAGATGAGAAAGGATCCGACTACTCGCCCAGTATACGCAAAGAAGTCTACATGATCAGGCAACCTCTGGTACCACCAGTTCAACCCGACTACCGGTCCTCAGAAGAATCAGAAGCCGATATCCCGCCTAATTCAGTAATCAGGGATGGAGAAACTGATAGTCAAAAAGCAGCCGGGAAAAGAAGAAACAAGAAGAGGGAAGGAAGGAGGAACCGAGTACAGGAACGCAAGGAAGCATGGCGTAAATATAAAGAAAAACTAGCCGAGTACAATAAAAAGAAGAGCTGAGAAAGAAGCTGAAGAAAGACGAGCCACGGCAAGGGCCAGACTTGACCCCATCAACAAGATACAAGAACTGATCGACGAAATGGATGTTATACAACGACCAAGTGAAGAACAAGTCAGGCTCAGGAGCCTACTCAGAACAACTGCGCAAAGGATACAAGACGACCGAGCGCCTCCTCGTCGAGTACCATCCGAGCAGACAAGTCAAAGAAGTCGGAGAGTTTCCGCATTCGAAAGGTTATCTGTCCCAAATCAAAGTAGAAGAACTCAACCACATCATGATTGGGCTGAGAGAACAGGGAAAAATCGCGACAGGCTACCAAGCCCTCCGCGAAGCCCTCCCAGATCTATTACAAGATATAACAGCCAGGTAGATTCCGACTACAAACCAGAAAAAGTACCCGACAGATTCCCCTGTTTCGCTGGAAGGCTACACACTGTCAGGCTACCTCACAAATATAAACCATCAAACCACTCGAAATACGACGGCAAGACAGAACCAATGTAATGGCTCAGAATCTACTCCCAATCAATAGAATTAGCCGGAGGGGATGACGACATCAAGCATTATTTTTTCCAATGGCACTCGAAACTCTACCACTACAATGGTTCGACAAGTTACGCTCAGGGTCAATCAAAACATGGGGAGATCTTCAGAAAGTCTTCTACGAAAATTTCACAGAAATACTCATACACCCAATAACAAAAGCCGAATTGAAAGGTTTAAAACAAAATCAAGGAGAAAGTCTCAGGAATTTCTATAGAAGATTTAGAGAACTAAGAGCACAAGTTCATGATATCACTGAAAGGGAAGTAATTAAAGCATTCTCAAATGCCCTGAGAGTAAGATGGATGTTCCACGATTTTTATAAAGAAAACCCACGAACAAATGAAGAATTCAAAAGAACAGTCGAAAAGATGATTACAGCAGAAGAAAAGACACGGGAAAGATTTCCAGATAACAGAAACAACCAAGATAGAAGAAACAACTCAGATAGAAGAAACAACACGGAGAAACAAGACAACTCAGGAAGGTGGAACAACTCGGACAACAGACAAGAATACCACAATAAAAAAAGATATTCGGATAATACAGTAGCCGCTACCGAAAGAAAGAAATTCTACCCAGCCAGAAAATTTGAGGAACTCGAGAAGATGAAATGCATCTATCACCCAACAGGAATTCGCCCGATGGGAGAATGTCGAATATTCCAAGAAAAATATATGAAGATAGACAGACAAGAAAAAGAAGAAAACAGAGAAAAGAAAGAAGAAGATAACAATCCAGCAGACAACGAGTTTTAAAATCCAAGAGCAACAGTAGCAGTAATATTCTCAGGAGTCCCAGGGTCTCGAAGCAAGCAAAAGACAAACTGGCATGGAGAACAATCATGGCAGCAGAACCAGCCGTTCCACGATATCTAAACTGGTCCCAATATCCAATCCAGTTCTCACGAGAAGATCAATGGACAAGCGTCGAAAACGCAGGACTATACCCACTAGTACTCGGACCTACAATCGCTGCCATAACAGTAACCAAAGTACTCATCGATGGAGGAGCAGGGCTCAACATCATTATTGCAGATACCCTAAGAAAAATGGGGCCAGAATTTTCAAAAATGATTACACCAACAAGTGTACCTTTCTACGGAATAGTACCCGGGAGGCCAGCAATGCCGGACAAATAACTCTGCCAGTAACATTTGGAACCCCGACAAATTATCGCACAGAACTCATCAAATTTGAAGTTATAGATTTTGAATCATCTTATCATGCAATATTGGGAAGACCAGCATTGGCAAAATTCCTGGCTATTCCACATTACCCTTACTTACTACTCAAGATGCCAGGACCACACGGAGTACTCTCTCTTAGAGGAGACCTGAAACGTGCCTACGAGTGCGATGTACAAGCTATACAAATATCTTCAAAAGTACAAGGAGAAATCAACTCAGCGACAGCTAAAGTAAGAATAGAAGAATTGGAAATTCCCACCAAAAACAAGTCATCCTTACCACAGCCGAAGGAGAAGGAACCAAAAAGATTGATCTAGGGACTGCCGAAGGAGAAGGAACTAAAACAAGTCATCCTTACCACAGCCGAAGGAGAAGGAGAAGGAACAGCCACTATCAGTGCTCATCTACCAATCAAATAGGAACTCACGCTCACCAACTTCTTAAGGGACAACAAAGACATATTTGCCTGGAAACCAGCTGATATGACAGGAGTCCCAAGGGAGTTGGCTGAGCACAAAATAGAAGTCAACAAAGGAGCAAGACCAATCAAACAGAGATTACGATGTTTTTCACCTGACAAGAAAGAAGCAATAAAAAAGGAAATAGCCAAACTATTGGCAGCCGGCTTCATAAGAGAGATCTTACATCCAGACTGGGTGGCCAACTCAGTCCTAGTACACAAAAAGAACACAGATGAATGGCGTATGTGCGTCGACTATACTGATCTCAATAAACATTGTCCAAAAGATCCGTTCGGATTACTAAGGATTGATCAAATAGTGGATTCAACAGCTGGAGTAGCCTTGTTATCTTTTCTGGATTGCTACTCAGGCTATCACCAAATCGCACTAAAAGAAGAAGACCAAAGCAAGATTTCTTTCATCACCCCATTCGGGGCCTATTGTTACAAAACAATGTCCTTCGGACTAAAGAATGCAGGAGCAACCTATCAAAGGGCAATTTAGACTTGTTTGGAAGACCAAATCGGAAAGAACGCGGAAGCATATGTGGATGACGTGGTAGTCAAAACAAAGAACCCGGATTCACTAATAGAAGATCTACAACAAACTTTTGACAATCTCAAAAGATGGAAGTGGAAACTCAACCCAAACAAGTGCATATTTGGTGTATCATCAGGATAACTACTCAGATTTCTGGTCAGCCAGAGAGGAATCGAAGCAAACACAAAGCAAATCAAAGCAATAATTGATATGGGCCCACCTGTAGATATAAAAGATCTACAAAAGTTGACAGGTTGCATGGCCGCTCTCAACAGATTTATTTCAAGACTCGGAGAAAATGGCTTACCTTTCTTTAAACTACTAAAAAAGACGGACAAATTCACCTGGAATGAGGAAGCACAAGAAGCTTTCGACAAACTAAAAGCATACATCAGCACATCTCCAGTATTGGTGCCACCCATGAAAGGAGAAGATCTCATGCTTTACATCACGGCGACTACTTCAGTAGTAAGCACTACCATCGTAGTCGAAAGAGAAGAGCAAGGACATGTCTACAAAGTCCAAAGGCCTGTCTACTACATCAGCGAAGTACTCACAGTATCAAAAGTCAAATATCCTCATGTACAAAAACTACTCTACGTAATCCTAATAACATCAAGGAAGCTCAGGCACTACTTTGAAGCACACAAAATCATCGTCGTAACAGATTTTCCGCTCAGCGATATCTTAAGAAATCGGGACTCAACAGGAAGAATCTCAAAATGGACAGTAGAACTCGAAGCACTCAAAATAGAATTCACTCCAAGAAAGGCAATCAAATCTCAGGCACTGGCCGACTTCATCGTGGAATGGACTGAGATACAACAACCCACTCCAGAAGCCATCCTAGACCATTAGAAACTATACTTCGATAGATCTTTAAAACTAGGAGGGGCGGGAGCTAGAGTACTACTCATCGCACCAGACGGAAAACAACTCAAATATGTTTTACAAATTTTATGGCAAGCCACCAACAATGAAGCAGAGTATGAAGCTCTCATTCACGGACTACAAGTCGCAACATCGCTAGGAATCAAAAGACTACTCGTCTATGGAGACTCAGCAGTAGTTGTTAATCAAGTAAATAAAGGCTGAGATTGTACCAAAGAGAACATGGATGCTTACTGTGCAGAAATATAGAAACTCGAGAAAAATTTTCAAGGCTTAGAAATTCATCACATACTACGAGACTCAAATGTCGCAGCAGATGTACTAGCTAAACTTGGCTCAGACAGAGCAAAAGTACCAGCTGGGGTCTTTGTCAAGGAGCTAACCAAGCCCTCAATCAAAAAGACCAGCGAGGCAACACCTGAAAACAAGTCAGAACAAGAGCAAGTTCTGACAATCAACTCAGACAACACAACTTGGATGCAAGTATTCATAGATTACATCAAAGAAAAGAAACTACCAGACAATAAAACAGAAGCAACTCGGGTTATCAGAAGAAGCAAAAACTACGCCCTAGTAGGGAACAGTCTCTATAAAAGAGCAGCATCATCAGGAGTACTATTAAAATATGTTCCAACATACTGGAAATGCACTTAGGATGCTGCGGAAATCACGCATCTTCAAGAACATTAGTCGAAAAACATTCTGATCAGGATTCTATTGGCCAACAGCGCTAAAAGACGCTGAAGAATTGGTCAGACACTACAAAAACTGCCAGATGTTCGTAAGACAAGCACATGTTCCAGCTCATAATCTGATTTGCATACCACCTACATGGCCATTTTCATGTTGGGGGCTTGATCAAGTCGGACCACTCAAGAAATCTAAAGGGGGATTCGAATACATCTTCGTGGCCATTGATAAATTCACCAAATGGATAGAATACAAACCTTTGGTAAAATACAATTCAGCCAAAGCACAAGAATTCATCCAAGAAATCATGCACAGATTCGGAATGCCAAACAGAATAATCACAGATCTAGGATCACCTTTTACAGCCAATGAATTTAAGAGCTGGGCACAAGACTGTGGTTTCAGCATAGACTACGCATCAGTCGTTCATCCTCAAACAAATGGACAAGTCGAGAGGGCCAACGGCCTCATACTAGCCGGTTTAAAACCAAGATTATATGAAGATCTAAAAGATTATGGATCAAAATGGATAGACGAGCTACCAAAAGTAGTCTGGAGACTAAGGACTCAAATAAGCAGAGCTACCGGCTACTCACCTTTCTTTCTGGTCTACAGGTCAGAAGCTGTACTACCAGCAGATTTAATCTGGACATCTCCAAAGATTGAACAATACAATGAAGGAGAGGCAAAAAAACAAGAAGACTAGAAATTGATAGTCTAGAAGAAGTCAGAATCAATGCAACATTACAATCAGCAAGATACATACAAGGATTAAGAAGATATTATGACAAAAGCATACAACCGAGACGCTTACAAGCAGGAGACCTAGTCCTTCGAAGAATCCAGAAACCAGATGGAAGGCATAAACTACTCAGTCCTTGGGAGGGACACTTCATAATAGCAAAAGTAACGGGACCAGGTTCTTACGAGCTAATGACCGAGGACGGAGCACCAGTAAAAAACTCATGGCACATATCCCAGCTATGATGATTCTTTGCATAAAATTCAAGGTCAATGTGCCTTGAATTATCAATAAAATCTCCATTCGGAAGAGACTTATCCTAGCTTCTTTTCAAAACTAGATGAGAGCAAAGATAGCTCGATCTATCCTGATTTCTAGATAAAAGAACTCGGATGAGGGCCTACGGTCCGAAATGTCCTACCTTCTTTTCAGAACTAGATGAGAGCAAAGATAGCTCGACCTATCCCGACTTCTAGATAACAGAACTCGGATGAGGGCCTACGGTCCGAAATATCCTAACTTCTTTTTAGAACTAGATGAGTGCAAAGATAGCTCGACCTATCCCGACTTCTAGAAAACAGAACTCGGATGAGGGCCTACGGTCCGAAATATCCTAGCTTCTTTTCAGAACTAGATGAGAGCAAAGATAGCTCGATCTATCCCGACTTCTAGATAACAGAACTCGGATGAGGGCCTACGGTCTGAAATATCCTAGCTTCTTTTCAGAACTAGATGAGAGCAAAGATAGCTCGACCTATCCCGACTTCTAGATAACATAACTCGGATGAGGGCCTACGGTCCGAAATATCCTAGCTTCTTTTCAGAACTAGATGAGAGCAAAGATAGCTCGACCTATCTTGACTTCTAGAACATAGAACTCGGATGAGGACCTACGGTCCAAAAAAATCCTAACTTCTTTTCAGAACTAGATGAGAGCAAAGATGGCTCGACCCATCCCGACTTCTAGGCTACAGAACTTGGATGAGGGCCTACGGTCCGAAATATCCTAGCGTCTCCACATACGTAGATGAGAACAAGAAACAAGCTTGATTTATCAAACAAGAACTTGAAGAACTTTCAGAAGAAAGCAAGAACACAACTTTCAACACCATTTGTGAAACAAGTCGAAAAGACAAAGAGTTTATACAAAATGCCTCAAACAAGGCACAAAGTATCACTACGAAGGATTATCACCTATAACTACAGAGTCAACCTCTACAAGCTCAATAAATTGTCGAGCTAAATCTAAGACGGCAGCTTCAGCCTAGGTAAGAGCCTGTTCAACCTTAGGAGTCACCGCAACTTCCAAGATCCTCTCTAGGGGCACATCCGGATTAATCAATCGAATACGCCCCAAGACGCCTTGGACGCCAACCAGGATCCCATCCTTCACCAAACCAACAACCCGGGTGGACAGCCGAGGAAGAAACTGAACCCAGGTCAAGCCGGCATCTTCAGGTTTCCTCAGAATACCGGCAAGTTGGTGAACAAAGTTCCAGAGAACTTCCCACCTCTCCTCCGAGGCCTTCAGTCGGGCCGACAAGTCCTCCACTGACGACTTGGCCTGCAAAAGATCTCGATCAGCGCCACGCCTAATCAACTGGACTCTGGCAAGGACTTCTTCGGCATCTTCTTTTACCTTCTCTGACTCGTTACGGAAGGTCTTTACCTTAAGCTTCAAAGCCTCAGTCTCCTCAGAGTACTTCTTCTTCAGAGCTTCAAAAACAAGGCAAAAGAAGTCAGCAAGAGACAATACCAAGTAAACGAGGCATAAAGACAGTCTGAAAGTTACCTTGGAAATCACTATTTAGAATTTTAAGCTTCCTCGAAGTATCCTTCTCAGCTTCTACGACAGCAGACTTCTGCTGCTCGACTTCAATGATCTAGGCCCGCAAGGCACTCTCCGATTGCTGGCGTCCTTCACGCTCAGCGTCAAGTTCAGACTTTAAAGAAGCCAGCTCTTCCAACAACTTCTTTTGAGACTCAGTCGAGCCAAAAAAGAGATCAGAATCACTGACAAAACTCTACAAAGCAAAAAGAACAAAGCAATTAGAAAAGGAGAATATCCAAAACAATAAATGAAGACTCAAGAGAACTCACCTGGAACCGCTGAGCAAAAGACTGAATTGAGGCTTGAACTGAGCCCCATCCAGATTCAAGTCCTCGCAAGCGAGAACTCGGATCAAACTCCGCCTCCAACTCCTGCACCAACTTCATATCATGAATCATATCTCAAGGAGCGAGAGGAGGAGACAAAGGAGAAGAGCATCCAACCAGAGGACGCGAGGAAGACAAGGGCTGAGCAAGAGGGAGCCGCTCTCCCCCCGAAGTAACGACAACTTCCGCAACAGGAAGAGAAGAAGTCGCAGCCGCAGAGGAGGATGGCACCACGTCTGCCACCACTAGTGCTGACTCCACAGCTGGATGAGGATCAGGCACAAAAGACACCTGACCCGCAACATCTACACTCGCGGTCTTCTCTGAATCAGAAGCCGGAGTAGAGGAAACTGTAGAAGACGGCCTACAGAGACAAAAATTATTAAGATGACGAAAACAGGAGAAGAAAAAGAACTTGGACGGAAGAAATCCATACCGGGAAACATACCGAAGAGCAAGAAGAGGCCGAGAAGGAGGAGGCGGCATAACCTCATCCAGGCCTGCCAACAACTCGGCAGAAGAGAGAGTAGGGCCTGGCAAGGACTCCAAGTCAGGAGAAGAAGTAGAAGTTTCCCGGGGGCTGCAGAAAACAATACCAAAAGTCAAGTAATAGAAGAAAAATCTACGCCAAAATTAGAAGTAGTCAACAACTCACCGACGAAGAAGAGGGGAATCATCAACATCCTCAGTCTCATCCTCATACAAGAGGACGGCATCACCATCTACCAAAAAGAAGAATCAAGACCAAACGCCAAATAAAAGAAATAGGATAAAACAAAGCAACTTCTCACCTATCAGAATGTTACCTGAAGGCTGAGGGGTAGAAGAAGTACGAGCCCGCTTCGGCTGCGCAGAAGAAGAATCACCAGGCGCAGCCCTCTTTCTACCCGAATGGGTAGTTCGGGGAAGCGACACTGGCTGATAAGGAGCATACTGAAGAGGGGGTTCCTTTTCAAAAACCCCCAGCAAAACAACTCGACCCTCAACCACTGCATGACCAGCAGCAAGAGGAGCCGGAAGAGGAATTATCTCTCCATCAGCGAAGAGGGAAGCATCAGCATTAAAATCTCTGCCAAAAGGCTACAAGGACATAGGCACAAGTCAGAATCGGAAGTACTCAGAAGCACAAGAACAAAGATAACCAAAAATAAAAAATACTTATGGCAAGGGGAGGATTCTTGGCAGAGTACTCGAACTTGGTCGTCGAGACCACCACAGCACCCTTCAAAATTCTCTTGAGGCGCAGAAACACCTCATCCTCAGACAACTCGGTAGTAGCCACCATCCGAGATGGGTCTTCGGCACCAGAGTATTTGAAGCCAAAATGCTCCCGAGCCTTCAATGGCTGTACTCGGCGACGAAGATAACTAGCTACTATAGCAAAGCCTGACAAGCCGTTTTGCTTCAAGTAGCTAATCCTATCAAAAAGCGGCTGAAGCAGAGACAACTCGGCAGCACTAAGCTGTTCTTTCTCCCACCGATCATTAGGAACAGGCGGAATTTCGGATAAGGTTGTAAGAGCTGGAGCAGCAGCGCCAACAAGATTGCCAGCATAAAACCACTCGGAACGCCAATCCTTCATGGATTCAACAAGATCATACTCAAAGAAATGACTCGACTTACGCCCTTGCGGAATTGGATCCCACATCCACCAAGGGCATGGATGCAATCCGAGCGAGGCTGCGGCTTAAGACGGAAAAAGAAGCGAAACAGATTCAAAGAAGGAAGGATACCAAGAAAAGTTTCACAAAAATAAACAAAAACAGAAAGATGAAGGATCCCATTGGGAGTGAGATCATGAAGGGAGACACAGAAAAAACGAAAGAAATTATGAAGGAAAGTACACGCCGGAAGGCAAAGACCGGCACGAACGAAGGAGACAAAAAGAACAATCTCGCTTGGGCGAGGAACAGGGACATGATGCTCACCAGGCACAGACCACCCAGCCAGCTCCTTGGATTGAATCATCCCCCACTCCTCCAACTCAACCAATTGCTTCTCCTGGGTAGTTGGAGCAGGGAACGACTTTGCCGTCATCTTCATCGCGGCGTACTCAGGATTCAGCTGCTCGTCAACCTCCTCCTCAAGAATAGGCTTGTCAGCAGCAGGCTTCTTGCTCGCAGTCTTCTTCCTCCCCATGCAACAGCCAAAACCACAAGAGCAATGGAAGGAGGTGGAAGCAAGGACAAGCAACCAAGATTGGGGATTTTTCTAGGGTTTCAGGATGCGGAGGCGGAACGAAGGAGAAGAACAGTTACCCCAAACCACCAATTTATAAGAAGGAAGAAGGGCCTGGCTTAGGGTCCATTCAACAAAACAATGGTAAAAGGCCAACGGATACATGGCGTAATAACGGAAAGACCCAGTAAAATCCGGGATAACGGTCTCTATCCCGTCACTGGCCAACGGTAACATTCTGAACCGTTACAATGGTGACAAAAAACATAGCACCACTGAAACCTATGGTGTCAAAAAACAAGTCGGCTCGGAGGCTGAGAACCAGGTTTATCAAAAATAAGTTAGCTTGGAGACAGACAACCAGTCGTTATCAAAAAACAAGTCGGCTCGAAGGCAGACAACCTACAGATATAGTTTTAAAGAACTCAGATCCAGATAATAATTCATACTCTCATCAAGATACAAGGATACAAGTCTTACAAGACCCATCGAATTCAGAAGAAAACTAAAGCAACAACTATAAGGAATCTAGTGGAATTCTGCCATAGAAAATAATTACGCAGAACCCCTAGGCAACCAAGGTGATAGCCGTTGCCGACCCAGACTACCTCTGAGATAGTCCTGGCTGAGCAGATCCGAAGCAACCTAGATACACCTACACAGTGCATCTAAGATCCTCAAAAGTAGCACTGACTTCTCAAGCATCACATCGGGCCTCTCCAGCCACAAGTTGAATCGGACCCCATGTGAACAAGAGGGCTCCAGCTCTGCGTTGGCCGGTCGCTGCTTTGCATCGCACAGCTAGAGAACAGTGCGGATTGGCAACCCTCCCACATAGAGCATATGTTTGGCAGAGTGGAAAAGAAGAACTGAGACTGCAAAATGGCCCAGTACAATGCACATCTCAAGACTTCTTCTACCTACCAGAACGAGCCTCCAATCACAATGCTACTCCGGGATTAGTCTGCCCCTAATCCCTATCTCAAGAATTCTTCTACCTACTAAAGAGACCATACTGGAAGGAAAAGAAAGAAGCCCGGGGCTGATCCATCTCACAAACAGTCATCTTCACAAGAACAGACAACAATAAACTTCAAGGCCCTGAAAGACCAAGAAGAAAGAAGACCTATTTATAGAACAAGATCGGCGTACATGGACCAAGTTCACTAAGACAGAAAGACACTGACAAGACTTTAAAAGAGGACAGTAAATAGTGCAGTAAAGGAGCATATCCGGAGAATATCCCATCACAGTAAAAGCATATAGCCTTTACCGCACCAGCTGCCAACGCCTAGCCACAAAGAGGAAGACATAAAAGCTACAGTAAAAGAGCAAACCACCAGAAAGAGTCACAGGCCCTCGTCCAAACCAGGCACAGAAGAACCCGGACAAAGGAACAGGGGCTACAATTTCAAGACATAATTGCTACTCAAGATCCTCCAGCTCTTCGTCCCAAAGAGCAAGAGGCTCGGGGGCTACACTCATTGAGTGCACCGATAGGTGCACGGTAATCAAAAGCCACCATCCGACTACTTTTGAGAAAAGGAACTCAGGCTCGGGGGCTATAATTTTAAAGCCATCATGCTACTCAAGATCCTCCAGCTCTTTGTCCCAAAAAGCAAGAGGCTCGGGGGCTACACTCATTGATTGCACCTATGGGCGCACGATGACCAGAAGCCATCATCCGACTACTTTTAAAGAAAAGTATTCGGACAAAGGCTCGGGGGCTGCAGGGTATACACCCTTAACTTTTTTCTAAATTTTCCAAGACCCTCCAGCTACTTATAAATAAATAGCAAGAGGCTCGGAGGCTACACTCAATGAATGCACCTATGGTACACAACGAAAAGGAGGAGAGAATTCAAGAAAGGCCACTTCAAAGCATCACTCATGATACAAGTCATCTCCCGAGTTCAACTTTGAAATGCTCGGGGGCTTGTCGATGCGGGACCAAGAAGGTTCCCCATCAACGTGACTTCCGTCAGGACAGACCCACAAGACAGAGACAGAAGGACCGATTCCGAGTAGAAGACGTCCTGTCCTAGTTAGACAGATAGAAAGTAACTTCTGTAATAGGAGTAGAACTCTCTCTACTAAGTCCGACTAGGATTAGAACCAAAGCTCCGGCCCTTTTCTCTCATAAAAAGGAGCTAGAGCACCCTCTTTGTAACAAGCAACACAACACACGATCATACATCAATCCAACGCAAAAAGGCCAAGGCCGACTAGAGTAGAGCTTTTGCTCGACTACGAGGGCTCGAACCAGGATAAACCGAGTGTCTCTTGCGTAAAACCGCCGAGTTCTGGTATTCACCGAGATCCGAATCAACTGCTACGGGAACCTCGTGGCAGGCTATCGGTGGCTAAACATCGACAAACTAGTTATGGATTTGATATGAGATAGAGTAGATGCATAGATTATTCAAAGTAAATATGCAATAGAATGCAACAGGATAACTACTCATCAAATTTAAAGTCTATGAGTAAGACTTTCTCACCTTTCTTATCATATTTACCATGAATCTCAATGGTATTTGTGATTAGCACAGCGTCTTTATTCATCACATGTGATGAACTTTGAATTCATGTGATGATGATTTTTCTTTTCTAATCTACACATGGTTAGAATAATATATGTAAATGTTTATACATACTTGTGAGATGGCAGGGCTTTATTATTGATGGATCATGAATGTTCGGGCACCCTTGGTTCTTCAAAATCTCTCATGTCTTGTTCTTGTGGAATTTCGCCAGAAGGTTGAAACGGATGATATCCTGTTTATTCCACAACTCAACAAGACAGGGGTAATCCTACTAAAGCTAGTGGCAGACTAGATTAGTGGATATCAAGATCATTATCAAAATCTTTACACCAATTGCTTCCCCGGCAACGACACCAAAAATGCTTGTTGGTATTTCATATGCACAACTAAAATATGAAGAATTCCGCAAGCGCACAGAAAAACATTGTAGCATTTTACCGGGAGTACTCCAGGTATCGTTATTTATATTTTACCACTGGGAAAAAATGGATAAAGATATTGATAGTTCACCATCATGTATCTACTAACTTAATACACCAACTAGACTATAGTAAGGGTAAATGATAGATAATAGGAGTTATGCGTAAATGACACAGACACACAGGAGAATTCTATGATAAAAGAGTAGATAGCTAAAGTGAGAGGACAACGGGAAAGCTCAAGGTTCCTAAATACATCTTTTTTACTAGGGTTCTATAGTAATTGATTCATGGTAGATATAGTGTTGATATTTACTACCGTCATTACTAAAAAGCAGAGATAAATCCTACCCCTAGCAACAACGCCAGAAATGCTTGGTATATAATTAACTTGTCATTAGCAACTAGCCACTCATTTATTACTAACATTCCTAAGCATGAATTAAGTTGTCATCCTCAATTATAATGCTAAGGAATAACTATAGATTTACATGTATTTAATATGACTAGGCAGAAATAAAAGATATAATATGAATGTGAACTAAAATAGATTCTGCAAGCGGACAGATAATTATACCGTTGTAGCATTTTACCTAGGGAGTTCTACCAGATTGTCGATTTATATTTATACCACTGGGAAGGTCTATATGTAGGACTTATAACTATAACTTACACTTTAATGTGAAAGATAAACCATAACTAGAATCCTACTCATAATAGGGATAAGTCACGTGATAAAAGATATATAATAGATAATAATGATCAGTCATCATAAATAGATAAACATCGAGCTCTTCTAGTCATAGTAATAGCCACCAATGGATAAACTCAGGAATAAATACTAAGGTAATTCAATAACTACGTCAATGAATAACTCTAATTAGTGCAATTACATCTAGCAATCATTGTTAAGTTAATCCTACATCATAATCACATGTAAAGAGGCATCAACTAATGAGGGTATTAAGACACAAGGGTCACCTCCTTCGCGGCCGTGCCCATGCTAGTCCCTACGCACGGAGGGTAGACTAGAGGAACCAACGCATTTGTCACTAGCGCGGACTACCTCACGCCCCAAGCACGTCGGGGTGCACTCGTAGATAAACAAGATATCTAGACACCACGTCTACATATTATCTACCATCTACCCAATGGACGCTTGGGTAAACGCGCTATCTGAGCAATTACATGAATTCAATAAGATCAAACCAACTATCCTAGACATATAATCAAAGTAGACAATGACTATTGCAATTAAGAATATATAAGAGATTAAGAATAATGTTGCCTGAATCATAATATTGAATACAATAAGAGCAAAGTACTAGAACTATACCGAACTCCGCGCTCCGCATGCATGCCGGGGGGCTCGGATCCCGCCGAAGAACTAGAACTCTTCTACTTCTAATCTAACTAGGCTAAAGCTATGAACTAGAGAGGCTCGATGAACTAGAGGAGGCTCTTGATGGATTGATCTCCAAATGACTTGATGCCTCCGGGGGGGGGGTCTACCCCTTTATTTATAGCCCGGTGGGATCGGCGTGCACGCCGAGGATCAAACCGACGTAACCAAGGGCCAAGATGACTCCTCGTAGGCGATGGAGGAAGCTTTCAGAAGGGAAGGCCAAACCCAAGCAGGGGGGCGCCGGGCGGCGCCATGTGGGGCCGGCCGGCCCCACCTAGCAGCCCCTCGGGCCCTGGTTGCTTCAGGTGTCTTCTAGAGTTTTCCCACGTCCCGTTTGCGATATTTCCGTAGCGGATAAGTATCGTGGTAAATATGCACTTGAATCCCTCTTTTAAGCTTTTCTGGAAAAGTCCCTAGAAAATATAAAATATGCAAAACTCGTGGAAATTGTCAGTTAAAACCCTAGACTAGTGTGTAATCATGTATCCTTTTCATGTCTAAAGTTCTAATAAAAGTTGGAGCAGTAGTACCTTTCCAACTCTCGAATAAGACTGGGAAGAAGGTAGTTGGGGAAGGCTGCCAACAGCTCTACGAAACATCAACCCGAACGTGGTGGAATACGAAGGCCTAACAGAGCTGTCACCTCTGGGGCTATCACAACTAACCGTGGGATTGAGCGCAACCTCAGGTAAACCCTAACCTAGACACTATGTCTACACTAAAGATTACTATTCTAGTCACATATAATAACTAGAGCACCTAATACAGACGGAGATCCCATGCTAAGGTATAACAACTATACTAACCAATCAAATATAATGCATAAAAGTAAATAGAGAAGATGAAATATATTAAAGCATGTGTTACAAAAATAGATACAAAGATATACCAGAACTCTGACGACTCCTCCGAAGACTCCTCCGGAACCCGGGCGTAGCGCTGCTCTCCCTAATTCTCAACTAGAACTAATCTACTACATTGGAAACTCTAGCCCTAATTCTCTAGAGGTGAGGAGAGGTCATCCATTCGAGGGACGCCTCTATATCTCCATAACAATGTGGTGCCCTCAGGGAGGGGTCTGCCTCTTTATTTATAGCCCGGTGGGATGAACGTGCGCCGTTGGATCAAACCAACTTGTGCAACGGTGAAGATGCAAACCCTAAGGCGGTAGGAGGCCGTCCGTCGAAGCGGGCCCTGAATGGGCTTCGGAGGGCGCTGGCCGGCCCCGAGGTGGCGTCGGGCGGGCCCACCCTGTGACAGGTGGGCCCCGCCTTCGGTGGGTCGCCTTCACGTGTCTTCTAGAGTCTTCTAGTGTTGGTTTCGGTGTAGAATTGATATCTTTTGACTCCGGACTCTAAATAGGGCAAACCATATGTCCGTTTCGATCGTCTTGACGAGCTCTTCACAATGATGCACTCTAAATTATCATTTGAGATACTTTTATTCTGTGCAAAATTAGATATACCAGCAAAACGATCAAGAACAACACAACTCGTAGAACTCATTAGAATCAAACTCTACAACTGTGCTGTATGATTCTTTTCATGTTAATTCATGCAATAATTGATAATATAAAATAGGCATTAAGGACCATCAACAATGGGTTGCTCAGAGAGGCCATTAGGGTGCGCCACGTTGATGTCAATGATGTTGTGTTTCGCTGCTGCAGCTAGTAGGATCTGTATCCTGGTTTCATGCATAGTCCTTGCAAAGGACATAGGTGGATATTTGCAAACGGTGGCTTGTGTAATACCTATCATCATGCGAAGGCTATTGTTGATATTGATCCTATTGTCGTCGTTGTTGTTGATAGAGCCATTGTGTATAAGCCAGATATTTTGATTGGTTGGTATCCGATGTAGCGCATTTGTCATATTGTCGAGCATGAGAGTTATCAGCCGAGTTGGAACGAGTTGATGTAGTAGTGTTGGGCTGGCGGTTGCTTAGTGATCAGGCTCTCCTTTGATGGCTGAGCATGGGCTGACTGCTGGCTATCCTAAGGCATCAGAGCACAACAGTAAGGGTGGATGTAGATCCAGTACTGCTTGTTGGTATTTTTATGCACATTTAAAATATGAATAATTCTATAAGCAACACAGAACACCATTGTAGCATTTTACCATGAGTATTTTAGGTATCATTATTTATATTTTACCACTGGAAAACAATAGTTAAAGAGTTGATAGTTCTCCATCCTGTATCCACTAACTAGTATACCAACTAGACTAAAGTGGGAGTAAACGGTAAATGATAACAGTTATGCATAATGTCACACACAAAGGAGAATTCTATAATATATGAGTAGTCAAGCTAACTTGAGAGGACAATGAGAGTGTTCAAGATTCCTATGTACTTTTCGATAACTCGGGTTCTATCTATTTGACAGTAGAATATAACTAATGCATGGGTAAGTATAGCAAACACAATAACACTTCAAAGTAGCAGTATCTTTCTGACTCTCGAGGGGATGAGTAGTCGGGGAAGGTTGCTAAAAGCTCTACGAACACCAACTCAAACATGGTGGAATATGAAGGCCACCCAGAGATGTCACCCCTGTGGGCTACCACAACTAACCATGGGATTGGGCGCAATCTTAGGTAACCTATATCCTAGACATCATGTCTATATTATAAATTACTACCCTAGTCACATATTATAACTAGAGCACCTGATACAAGCAGAGATTCTATACTAAACTGTGATAACTAGACTAAACATACAAATATGCAGCACGAGAAGATAATTATATTAAAGTATAAGTCTTGCAAAGTCAATATATAGAGATATACTAGACTTCCAAAGCTCCATGATAAGATCCGGAACGAAGTCTCTCAACCCTACCTCTCAACTAGCTAATCTACTACACTAAAGAGTCTAGCCCTAATCTCCCTGGTGTTTTGATCTCCATGGGAGTTTGATCCTCAAAGGGACGCCTCTCGAATGAATCCCAGTGAATACCTCCCCCTAGGGAGAGGGCTACTTTTATAGACTAGAGTGATTAATATACGCCCTTGGATCAAACCAACTTAAGCAACGGTCCAGATTGAAAGCAAAGTGGCGGATCGGCTGGTCCAGGGGTGGGACTGGCCATTCTCCCCTATGACAGATGGGCCCCACCTTCCACTGGGTACTTTCTGGTTTCTTCTAGAATGTTTTTTACAGGTGCTGCCTGCAGATATGATATCTTTTTGTCCGAAACTCCAAACATAGCGCAAATGATATATCTAAATGATATATCTGTTTCGATCGTCTCGATGAGCCTATAGCAATGGTGCACTCTAATTCATCATTTAAGGTGGTTCTAATCTGCAATATTGGTACTCTTTTGTTTCTTTTCTGATATACCTCTGCAGAAACATAGATTCATCAAAACTTATAGAACTCATTAGATCAAAACCCTATACCTATGCTTTGTGGTTCATTCATGTCAAGTTATGTCATAATTGCTGGTTTATAATTGACATTAATGACTGTCAATAGTGCTTCAAACAAGTTGTTCGAGTCACCCATGATCAGCCCCAATGTGATCTCTAGTTCAGCTGAATTTACTATTGAGTAAGCGTCATGCAGACTAGTGATGATAACTTGCCCAGTGTCAGTCTCAGGATTGTTGATTGCATCCTCCTGATCCAGTCCAGATTGGACCTTGGTGATGATGGTGTTGTTCTTGATGGCTGAGGGATTTTCATCTGAAGTCCCCTTAGATGTATCTAAAGGAAAAAAAATTGGGGGCAAATTAATTACCAAATGTCAGCATCACCATAATGATCTCTAGGGGAGTTCCCTCTCTATTGGTGTTGAGAATGTGTTGAGAATGGAATTGTTGGCGACTACCAGGCCTTGCTATTTGTCCACGGTAAGGTTGTCGATGATGGCGTTCTCAGCATTGAGTTTGATGATCGGATTAGCATTGGATGGCAGTGAGTGTTTGCTAGTGCCGTTGATGATGGCGTCTACGTTATTTTTCAGCTGAATTGGATTTGATGCCGGTGGAGGAACATTTCTCTGGCCAGCCTATTGTTGTTGCTCCAGAAAAATTTGGCGATTTTTCTCCTAGCTGTCAAGAAGTTCACGACTATTTTACATGGCATTGATCGCAACTTGGCTCTGAATACCAATTATAATGGATCTAATTCCCACGAGGAATTAGTGGAGGGGAATTGGGGATCCATAGGATAGATCGGCGGCGATCCTAGAAGGATGACTATGAATCTGTGAGGAATGGGCGAAGAAGTTGGCGTAGATCATGGCGTAGGGAATGGTGGAATTGACGATGGATGAAACGGCAGCAGCGGCAGCATGGTCGACGACGGTGACGGCGTGGAGATGGCGTGGTGTGGTGAAGGCGGCGAGCAGTGCTGGCGGTGGTGATCTAGGAGGGAGCGATAACGGAGAAGAAGAAGCGATGGTGTTCGAGAAGAGTGGAGAGAAGGAGAGGATATGGGTTAAACCCTAAACTTGCTTAAGATTCAATCGATACAGGATCCCATGTATTTATAGTCTTAGGAGAGTTAACCTACAAGCAATCTAATCTAATCTATGGCAGTAGCAACGGCTAAAATGGCGGCAAGAGGGAAGCAGCGGCAGCCCTAGGTGCATGGGCCTTGGGCCCAATCATGCATGCGTGTGACAGCATCACTTTGTGTTTGGTTGGGCCAGTTGCAATCGATTGTAACAGGATCAGTTATGGGCCTACAAAATGATGATACCACTCCCCTCTAGGCATTATATGATCATGCTTTGCTCCTCTTGCCCCTGCAATCTCATAGCCCCTCTTCTCCATGAGGTCATGGGAACACAAATGATCAAGAAAGCAACCAAACAAAAGCCGTTTTCCTTTATAGTGCAGGAGGTAGCACCATTTACTAATTAAACGTTGCCTTTGCCAGAACAAGCCAAATTGTATATAATTAATTATGTCTTATTTGAATAGAGAAATTTTAGGATCAAGATTATAGGAACCTTTTCTATGACCTTATGGGTTACACATGGAAGAATCAGTAAGAAGATTTTTATGGTATCAAACTGCAATCGCACATGCGGTACTGCATACCTTGTGCAGGGCTGCTCATTTGTAAATTTGATAAATATATCAAGCATTTAAGTAATCCAGATATGGACCCATTGTCCCAAATGATGGAGAACTCCAACAATTCTTCTAGAAGACCCTAAAATTGTACCAATGTCTTCATAATTTAGTTTTTTGCACATTTTTTTACCCTTTTTCTTGAAAATCATTTTATAGCTTTAGTGTATTTGATTTCCACTTGACTAACCCAACACACTATAACTCATTTCTAAAGGAAAAAGTAGTAATAAAAATAGTGACCCCACAATATGTTAAGATAATGATCGAGACTGTCTATGGTCCAATTGCAGGTTGAATCAGAGGAATAGATGGCTAAACCTATGCTTATTCATTTGGATATTGACCCAAAATAAGATGGAGACAATGATAAAGAAAATGTAAATAAAAGTGAGCCTAAAGAAATTTTTACTATAGAGGCCAGTACCACCAGAATGGAGAATAGAGGTGCGCAATTGCACTGGTGGTACATGGTGACAAGCAGAAAGTCGATACCTACTTCTTCATTGACACCCATGGTGGCACAGGTTCAGATCAGTGAAAGGTTGTACCATTCTAGAAAAATCACACGAGTTTCTAAGTTCTAATCCCTCGTTAAATATAATAGTTTGAATAATAATAAGAAACACCATTGATCCATTTGGTCGTTGGATCCATAGTATACGAGATCGGATCCGTGGCAGACACACCACCACTAGCTCCATTTTCGGCCACCGCAACCTCTCGACCTTCCTAAATGCTCCTCACACCAAATTGGGATCTAGGGCTTGGCAACATGCTCTGAGGATAGCAGATGGGTTGATCAGTACCTTTTATTCTTTTCTTTCTTGATTATCACTGGTCGGTTTATGAAAGTTGATGATGGTGATAATCAGTGACAATCCACCTCATCAAAAAGAGACGATACTAGTGGTGATGAGGTCTCTGGAGCCAGTAGTGATGATGGGCCTGCTGTAGTAATAATTAAGACACATGCTAAAAATCATTGGCTATTAGAGGAAATATCATGGTAGACAACCGATAGGGTCATATCCTATGGTCGTCCCTTTGAGTATGGAAGTAGCGAGTAAGATGACTAACCCTTTATTCTATATAAATAACAAAATGTAACAACAATTACATAAACGTAACAACATATTACATTGTATATAGATTCTTTTAATCACTTTCTTTTAGATTAATATACACACACACACATATAATGTGACCCGACCTATACATCACCATAACAGTCACAGGCCATGCGAAATAGATGCTCCCCATACACGACCTTCTCATATTTGGCCATCCCACCAGTTTTCTCCTTGCAAAACCCAACAGGCTCTATGGCAGCATCGAAGTTCGTCTGCATGGCTTCAAATTTTAGAAAAAAAAATTTAAGAAGTAAATGCATGAATGAGATAGAGCAGCAGTGTAGTAGTCACATAAGATATACCTCATAGAAAAACACAGCAGATATACGGCAACGAGGGGAATTGTTGACAACTCTATGAACCATGGGCTGATAAATTCCATTTGAGTAGACCTAAGTGAAACAAATTGACTAGAAATTAAGGTACCCAGCTAACTATGAACAATAATCAGCTAGAAATGAGAGGAAGGTAGGCAAAATACACCTCAAGCATATCCCCAATGTTGCAAACAAAGGTTCCAGGAATAGGCCTAGCACGTATCCACTCATCAGACCGGTTTTTAACCTGAAATTGCATTACCAAGATTTTATATAGACCATTTTTGCCTCTATTTTACTACGTGAGAAACATAAGAATAATGGACTTGATAAAGATATGCAATGTATAAAAGTTATATGCTTCATTATGTATATGCAAAAATACAACACGCTACATTACAACACATTATTCGTTGAGTAAATCTAGAAATTTCACAAGATTTAGACTAGGTTGTACTGTTTGCATGTACTAAATTAAACATCATGTTAACTAGTAACTCAGTCTCTGCCATAATCATATAATATACATATAGAACACCTACATTTTATGGTAGAGAAGATGAGGCAAATCTATTTAGATGAACAAACCTAAGAGAGGCCAATTAAGGCAATGACAAGTGACATTACAATATACATACCAGGTTACACAAAAGGGAAGAAGGAAACAAGTACCTCAAGGGCACATATATCATCGTCTTGGTTCACCAGAGTCAGAAGCCCTGGATATTTGATCTAATAGACTGAGAGAAGTGATCTCAAATAATTTGAAAAAGTATAAAACAAGACCAACTAGAAAAGATGTACTAACCATAATCTGTGTGAGACCCCCTGAATGTTTAAACGGATGCATGAAAGTAACAAAAAACATGGTTAGATGTATCAACCTAGAAAGTATAAATTTTAAGACACAAAAAAATTAAAATAAATTAATGATCCACATGTTTTCCCTTACATCCCGATATCAGTGTGTCCCTCTTCTGGAATACCAATTGGCCAACCAGGATAGCTAACTAGCCTCATTCCCCAAAAAGCATCTCCTGCTATTGTACCTTCAAATGCATCAACTGGCCCTCCCAATGCCAAAGCTATACCTCGCATGATCTTCCGTGAAAGATCTATAGTAAGGAACAACATGTCTGTCGTGTCAAGGTGAGAAAAAAGAGAATGATTGGAGCTTAATTAGTAGACAAGCTCACCTTTAAGAAGGCCAATATAGTTTTCCAGCAATAATTTAGAATTCAATGGATTTTCTGGCCTGCAAGAAAGCTATTGATTTGTTTTGTTGATGGAAATAGGCAAACTCTTGTTTTTCATATCGAATTTGTTTCTAGTTTTAGGTGTACAATTATTAAAAATTGACCAGGTTCTCTACATAATAAGGTGACTATATAGTAACAAAACTCAAAAGGAAAGATGGAATTTAGAATCATACCACAAGTTACATCCTTCAAACGTTCTACCAAGATTTCCATATTTACCAGCAGTAATAGGAATGAAGTACTGCCATAGATATCATACCACAAGTTGCACCATTCAAATATTTTATCAAAGCTGCTCATGGTTAATTTCCATCATACTAACATATATAGCATGGAAAGAAAAATATAGAGATGCATAGATATCAGACAACTTACGTTAATTGCTTCATGCATGTCAGGTTTTCCCATGGTAATAAACTCGCCTAGTCTTTGATATCCTCTAGAAAAAAGGAACAATTATAGTTCCTCATAACTAAATATGGACATAAGGACAATAGACATGTTTATGCAGTAACACACCTATATCCATTCTGATGTGTCATCTTAATCTTCATTTTTTCCTCGTCAGGAAGCTGAAAGAATTTCTGTGCCACATCCCTGACTTCCCTCATTAGCAACTCACAGATCCCATGACCTTTCTGTTAACAAGTTGACTAAATTTAATTACTTTGCTTAGATTTTGACAAATTCCTGATTAGCAAGTACAAGAAATTGACCACAACAATTACATTCTTCTTTGTTCATTTGTATATAACAAATAAAGATAACTCAGTGCATTTATGGAATTAATCATAACAATTGAATAATAAAGTAGAAACACTACTACACTACTGTCAGAGGTGAAGTACCCTGTCTATTAAACCTTTGGCTAAACAGTAAACACTCTAGAAACCAGGGCATCGCCATGGCCCATTACCAGGCTATCATCACGGTCCGTCATTGCGCCCTGCATCGATCCAAGACAGGCTGATGGGCTAAAGCCCATGAGTGAATGCACCATATAGCCCCACGCAAGGGATCGGTGCCATGACCCCAGGGGATACGCGACTCGCATGACCCACGCTTCGAACAGGTGGACCCCGCAAGGTCTCCGACCACGAGGATTACGACCCGCACGACCTCGCGTGTACAGCGCTGGCTTCTCTTCTGTCCCAAGCAACCTTAGGCTTGTGTTCCAAGCCTGAGAAAGAGCGCTATAGCTGGAATTCCCAGACAAGCGGCATGTCGGTCAACCAATGCCCATTCCACCCTGTACTCCGTGCTAGGTACAGAGTGCCATTAGTCGCACTATTAGCATGCTAGGGAAGTCAGCTCGCACGCCGTGAGACATGCCTACATAGCGTGGCACTATTATGCCTAACCATGTACAAGGCAAATCCTAATCGACTGTTTAGCCTCTCCGCACACTGTACAAGCATGGGCAAGCTTACCAGCGATGCGACTACACTGGTGACAACTCAGAACAACGTCACGCACAGGGAGAAGGATACCCCAACCCTTGAGAAGGTGGACGGACTACTCCACCTTTTTTTGTCCTTTTTCTCTTTCTTTTTTCTATTTACACGTGTATCACCATTCTCCTCTTCGTGACCCCGTGTACACGACCCCCTCCATTCGCCTATAAAAGGGAGGGCAAGCCGCCTCATCTGATCATCTCACCCCAGTTCGCACAACTCCACACCAACGATATTAGCACCCACACTCAATCAACCAAGAGACTTGGGAGCCCGCTTCCTCTCTTGAACCGTTTGTACCTCCGACGCAAACTGCTGCTAAGTAACACAGCCCGCTTCCTCCCCTAAACCATTATATGTCTTTGTGTTCTCTTAGTGAACCATCCAGACAAAAAAACGCATCTCTAACATTTACTAGTTGGTGTTTACTCGAAACACCAACACCTACATTGTGTCACATTCATTTTTCTACACACTTAATTGCATTATTGTGGCTATTACATTCCCATTTTTATTTCTAGAACATGTTGCTTGCTATCACATAGGGTTTCTGTAATGATTTGTTTTTTCCATCAAAATATCAAACTACTGTAAAGTTAAATTAAAATATACATTTGTGCCCATTAGCTTAAAATATCTTAAGTAATTTGTTTTTGACAACCAAAAAGTCTATTGGCGCTTACCACATAAAAGAATCCAACGTCCTTACAAGCATCATCCAACATTTGGACAACTTCTTTCAAATCTTTGTCATTGACCATATCAGGATCATCAATCTTCTCAACAAGTGGGGCAATATCTAAAATAGAGAAAGATAGACTATTTGTAAATTGATATTTAAGCACACAAGATTTGTGTCGTACATATCCAATATCTCACTAAAATCAATCAGGTGCATCTTTAGATTTTCTGAAGAAGGGAGAAAAAGAGAGAAAAGTACATAGACCAATCTTGTTGTTTAAGCTAGTATAAAGCCAAAAAAGTATATATATTTCCCTTGGTATTCACTAATCTTGTACGATATAGTGTCAATTAGATCCTTATAACTCAAACTCAATTTCTCATTGCACTAGACTTGTAGTGCTTCAAACAATCACAAATTTATTCACGCTTCCTCCCTACTAACCTGCTACGCCAAAACCAATGATTTGAACTATACTATAAATGTTCTCCTGTAGCTCTTTCTAAAAACTAAGAATTCCTTCTTGACAAAGCTAGCTAGGTTTTTAGGTCCTATTGGTTTCTGCTTATAATTGGCTATTTTTTTTCAATTCTCAGTTGTGCTAGTTTAAACATTCTATAGCAACAATCAAAAGAATCAGAAATAATCAAAGCTTTTCATGGGATCCTTGCTTTTCTTTCATAGAGAATCCAATTATAAGTGGAAACAAACATAGAATTGAGCCAAAACATATGGTTTCTCTAGCACCAACAATGACAACTCTGACCAATACTCTTTGGATCTTTTTATCTGATTACTCCTTTGTCCCTTTTTTAGAGTCGTTCTGACACCACATTAAATTGTCCAGGTTCACAAAACCATCCATGTATCTAGACAATGCTATCATCTTGTTTAAAAGAGTATGTACTGCATCATTCAATGCTAAAATGACTCACAAAATGGGACAGGGAGAGTAGGTATCTAGACACATACTAGGACTCATGCATGTGACTAGGGCATGATATAATTAGTATTACCTTATAGTATCTCCAACAGTTTGGTATTTTTTGTTTCCCAAATCATATTGTTTGCTAAGTCCCAAAATAATATAAGGAGGAAAAAAAGATCATATCTCCAAGAGCTTTCCAAAATCCAAATGATTCCCACATGCCTTGATTCACACAAAAGATAATAAAAAACACATTTGCACCAAAGACACTATACTATCCACTAATTAATCGAATCTAGATCTAGAAACTTGCCTGCCTGGCAAACTTCTATCAGAAATCTTAAGAATGAAATAAATTTATGTTTTTGTTCTTCCACTATCTCTTCTCACGGAACGAAGCGCATATGCATACGCCTGACCTGCGCGCATATATGCGCACTCGGGGAGATTTTTGCGAAGTTAGGAAAGATGGGAAAGGATGTTGCCAAACTATTGGAGAGATTTTTTTTCTTATTTTGCCAAAAATTTAAGAATGGAAAAACTAGATGGTAAACTGTTGGAGATGCTCATAGTAAAGGTTTTACAACTTCAAACTAAAATTAGGCACTATTGGTTAAGAAAAGCACACATTTTAAATTTTATATAACGAGAAACAATATCCAATCTAAATAGAAATATTATGTAACTCTTACGGCTAGTATCTAATCTAAGTAAAGCATTTAGTGCGTAGCCGGTTATGTGGCTATTTGTCACTATATATCGATACTACATCTAATATTAGGTAAAATTTCTCTCTACTTATTTTCTTCATCCACCTCCCTCCAACTACTTGGATAGTAGAGAGTTTTCAATGTATCTTATATTGGTCTGGAGTCATGACCCATACCTAGCATGTCCAAGAATTTTCTAATTTTTTCTTAAAAACTCCATGTTTTTTGGCTCCTAAAAAGATTTTAGGAGAAAAAAGAAGTCCATCTCCAATACTAATCTATATCTATACCTAATATTTAGAGTAAAATGCACCAGAGGTCCATTAACTTTTGATGAGGTGTCATCTAGGTCCATCAACTCTCAAACTGTATTTTTGGGTCCCTAAACTTTTAAAGTGATTCATCGCAGGTCCAAAATCCTTATTTTATGTTTCTATTTTACATAAACCCCCCTCAGTATCTTTTTCTTTCACAGACATATCCCTCTTCGTCTTCTGAGTGCAGGAGGGCTGGCGAGAGAGAGCAACAGGCATGCACAGCGACGTGCAGTGCAATCACGTGGGACATGGACCTGCAGCGGGGAGCGTGCATGGGCATGGAGCCAGCTGATGAGCTCGGGCCGAGGTTACCATTGTGGCGGGGAGATGGTCCAGGCCTGCTGCAGCTGCACACGTCGGCCTCCGTGAGCTCTGCAGCGTCATGCACGACAGCTTTCCTTCTCGGGGAGGACGGCTTCGACGCCATGCACAAGGCTTCGTGGATGTCGGCATGCGCCAGGGGGTCGGGGCTCGCCGCTCAGGCCATCGCCATCAATATCGCGTGCTTCCAGAGGACAGAGGCAGAGAGGCTATGTAGCCCGGTGCATGTATATGTATGTATGCACAAGCGCAAGGCATGCAGATCGATAATGCAAGAGCAACTACAACCAGGCCATGCCGATGCTGTGCGTGGTGGCTTTCTTAAAACTCAATCAAAGTCTCTTCAAGGGTGCGCGCGCCATGGTGAAGCTAGCAGTGCAGTGGACGTACGGCGCAGCAGCCAGGGGACAGGCTGCGCAGGCCGCAGGGGGACGGTGGCCGTCGTCGATGCGCTGGAACGGCTGTAGGGATTGTGGGCATTGTTGTTTCTATTTCTGTTGCATGTGTGTGTGTGTGTCTTATCTTCAGAGTAGGAGGGTGAGCACGGCGTTGTCCGCGTCGTGCGCGTTCGTGGGTCGCGGAGCTTGATCCGGCAATGGCGCCCACGTTCCGTGGCTGTGGGATGGCGCAGCAAAGATCGGGGCGTGGGTGGACATGCAGGAGATCATGCCGAGCATGTAATCGAGTCAATAAAAGGAGAAGAAAACCAGAAAATGCAGCAGTTCGTGCGCTGCGCCAAAACCCGTCCACTGTGTTCACCGCGAGTTCATCTCTGTTCTTCGCGCGTTCATAGAGTTCGAGAGTGAGAAGCGAGCGTTTGAGCGACGATTGATCCGATCCTGCCCCGGTTCCAACAGGCATGGCCGTCGGTGTGTGCTCACCAGCTAAGATCCCGCATGTGTGTTGTGCTCACCAGCCCAATCCATGCCCACACACGGTCACAGTGCTGGCCGCCGCCGGCGGCGACGAGGCGTGTTGCAATTGTGGCGACGTCCACCTTTGCAGCCAGTGGCAGGAGCGAGAAGATGATGAGCGGCGCGCGAAGAGTGACCACGGATTGAGCATGAAGGAAGTTGCATTGGATGCTTGGTCGTGTGGCCGTGTGGGTAATGCCGACGTGCGTGGATCGACTATGTCTCGTTCGAGCTCAGACATGGTGGCGCCGGCACCATGCCGTGGTCGACGCGGCCGTGGCGGCAAGCCCCTGGAATGTTGAGGTGTGGCGCCAAGGGCGTCTTGGCTTGGCGACGATGACCCTGCGTTATCCAATGAATATGGGGAAGCCCCTGGAATGTTGAGGTGTGGCGCCAAGGGCGTCTTGGCTTGGCGACAATGACCCTACGTTATCCAATGAATATGGAGAAATCGAGTATGAGCGTGGATAAGCAAGACATGCATGGGTGTGGATATGGATAGGCATGGGTATGTCCATACCCTCCCCAAGGACAGGATGACACGCACGCAGCACAAGCCTGCTCTATTCCCCCTGTCCCCGCTCAGGCTTCACACCACCGAGCGCTGAGGACAAAGAGGGGTAAGCATGTGAAAGAAAAAAATACAGAGGGCGGTTTCTATGAAATAGAAACGTAAAAGAAGGATTTTTGACCTGCAGTGAATCACTTTAAAAGTTTAGGGATCTAAAAATATATTTTAAGAGTTGATGGACCTAGATGACGCTTCTTCAAAAGTTAACGGACCTCTCATGTATTTTACTCTAATATTTAAAAGGCAAGACTTTCTCTCCCCAAATTTTTGTCCGACCCATTCAGCCCATTCCCTCCCCTGCTCTTCGTCCGGCCCATTCAGCCCAACCCTCCCCTGCTCGTCGCTTTCGCTTTTCACCGCGACGCCGGTGGCGCGACCCCAATCCCGCGCGCCTCCCTATGTGGCCCCGGCGCCGGCGACGGACGGTAGGTAGGACGAGGGCACCCGGCGGGAGCCCCGGCACGTGCACCGCCCGCCGTCCATCTCCTCAAACTCGACGTCGCCGGCGGCGACGGCCTCCGCATCGAGCGCCGGGGGAGCGCAGCGGCCGGAGCCCCGACACGTGCACCACCCCGCTGTCCATCTCCCGGCGGGAGCCCGACACGTGCACCGCCCTGCCGTCCATCTCCCGGCGGGAACCCCGACACGTGCATCTCCTCGAACTCGACGGTGCCGGCGGCGATGGCCTCCTCATCGAGCGCCGGGGAGCGCAGCAGGAGCACGCACGTGGCTGCGCTGCCGATGAGGTACATGTAGGTGGAAGTGGTGGCCGCCAAGCTCCGATGGCTGAGTGTGCGCTCCTACTTCCGCCTCCCAACAAGAGACGGCGGCGGCGGCGGCGAGGTGAACGTCTCGGCACCACGGATCAAGGCGGTTTGCCGGTCCCGCAGCTACCCGGAGAAGCTCGCCTTTTGCGACGGCCTGGCACACGTCCGCCGGCTCGCCGGTCCGCTCAACATCCCGATGCTCGAACGGCCGGACCAGTTCGACGCCTCATACACCACGCAGCTCCTGCGGTCCTGCGCCCTCGCCGTGGACCGGCTCGACATGGTTTGTTCTTTTACGCATGCCTCCCTCTAATCCTTCTTACTTATGTGCAATTTTCCATGTCCCAATTAGTTGGTGCTGGTGCTTGATTGATCCGTGCCAGTGGTATGTTTGGATTGAACTGAAAATGAGTTTGCATTGTCCGGTGCTTACTGCTTACTCATGATGAATAGAATGAATGGATGGATGGATTAGGGAATATAATATAGCAGAGGATTAGTTAAATTACTCATCTGTTATGTCCTAGGTGTTACAATTAGCTAAAGTGTGGAGGTAGCTAGGTGTTGTATTAGCAAATATTTGTCACCTTCTGGCTTTCTATCAACCCAACATGCATGTGTTGTATTATAGATGGAAAATTACAGAGCAATGGGATGCAGCCCAGGATAACATTTTCATACATATTTGCTTGGAAGAAGTAGCTGCTCATAATAGGAGATATCTGAATGCTTGTGCTTGAATTCTGATTTCTTTGAAAACCCAATGTGCAATGGAAAAACTATGGACAGCTCTTTCTGCATTTAATTCTGTATCTTAACAATGTTTTAGGTCATGTCAAAATAGATTTCTTAACTAGGAGATATCTGAATGCTTGTGCTTGGATTCTGATTTCTTTGAAAACTAGTGTGCAATGGAAAACTATGGTTTCTGCATTTAATTCTCTATCCTAACAATGTTATAAATGTGGGTTGTGTCAAATAGATTTCTTAACTAACTACCATCATTTGACACACTATTCAGGGAATAGGTATATATGACTCTTCAATAGAATACTGACATATTTTCTTTTCTTGTTGCTTGCATTACGAAAATAGATAGAGCACTTTGAGGTACAATTATCTAACATGGAAGACATTGATTTAAATGCATCCTAGAGAGGGATCCTAAAGTAGTTGGTGATGATTCCGGTGATGATTGGTGGGGGGAACAAAAAAAAGGTATGATATTTCATTAGCGCTAACATCTTGTATGACCAAAAAAGTATGATCCTTTTCAGTTCTAACATGTTGGATGGGAATGAAAATGCTACAAGTGTTTTTCAGTGGAAACTGATTGAAACTTTTGAGGCACAATGCTAACATATTGGCCTTGTAATTCTAATAAAATTTGGACTTGGTCTAACAATTGCAAGATGTCGAGAATTGTAGTTTTTGTTGACATTGGTACGTTCTTCTGTTAATTTGCAAGATGTACGTTTGAATATTGGTCTAAATGAGAGGTAAATGTTTTGTTTTTTCTAAAAAGGAAAACTGCTAAAACCTATTAAACTAAATGAAGAAAAATAAGTAATTATATGTAGCCTGTATTTATTAGTAGGCAATCAAATAGGACATTTTACTATATATAAAGATTTATTTTATTTCCGTTGCAACTTACGGGCACTTTTGCTAGTATTCTACTATAAAAACTTTAAATTTTGCCTCACTTGTTCTTTTTACAGAACTTTTTTCTCTGTGAAACTTGATGCCGCCGCCGCCGCTCGTGTTTCCTTCGTCGTGCCCTAGAGCACACAGGTAGGCGTGCAGCCCCTCCAGAATACCAGAGTAGCCACATATGAGCAGCGCACAGGTAGTCGTGCAGCCATCCAGAGAATAGCAGAGTGCCAGGCAACAAGTAGCAGGTGGCCTCCGTGCAAGCACAGTCCATGCCAATCCCGGGGCGTCCGTGCAAGGCGGCCTACGTGCAAGCACAGCAAGCAGCAGGTGGCATGCGGCGTCAAATCCCGGCGGCGGCGGCGGTGGCGGCGGGCGGAGACCGCGGCATAGGGGAGTCGCAGGAAGGAAAAAAAACTCGCGCCGAAGGAAATTTCTGTTGTGGGAAGGGAAAAAACTGCACAACGGCTAGAATGCGCGCAACTCAGGAAGTGCAAGCAACTTCACCTGTAATAGGGTCAATTTTTCCTCCATGTGCTAAAGACTCAGAGAATAGATTAGGTGTTATTGGAGAGGAGCTTTATCCAATCTTTCCAAAAATAAAGATTATAAAGATTTAGACTCCGTTTAGTACGGCTCTTCTACCGGCTTTAGCAGGATAAAACAAAATGGTCTATGAACTCCTTTAAATCGTGCTCATGTAGCTTTGAGATAGGATAAAGCTAAAAATAATGGCTTCATCCGGCTTTACCTTATCATGCATGACGTTCTTTGAGAGCATGTTTTAAGAAACTCAATGTGTGAAACTATTTTGCCAAAGGTTTACTAAAATAGCTCTAGTTTTATCTATAAAGTTGTTTATAAAGTTAAAATTAAAATAAATAGTTTCCTTAGGAAAGTGGAGACATAGTCCATACTAAATGTGACCTCACAAAACTCATGAAGATGCTCAGGTTAGGACTTGTATCTAGCAATGATGAATATACGAAAGATGAAAAATCCCGTGTCCCCAAATCAAGAAACGTACGGGGTAGCAAGAAACAGGGAATAAGCTTACCGATCAGAGGGATCGCCTGGAAGTTGGAGTCCATTGTGTGTGCTCTGTGCTGCTGGTTGTATGTATGAGAAAAAAAAATTACGAGATAAATTGGCACTTGCTAGATGCAGCGAGTCGTTGGGGTACATTAGTTCTTATATATACAGGACCGATGCACAAACTAGGAGTAGGTTGGAGAGCCATCATATCCGATTGCTGAATTTTACATGTGATACTAAAGAACATTCTAGTATTTCATTTTACACGTGATCTGGCCCCAACGTTTTCCACGCAGTCAAAGAACTCTACAATCATCGCTTCGTCCGTATCCGTATTAATACTCCATCCGTCCAAAAAGACACAATAGAATTTGTACAAGTCAAACTAACTTAATCTTGAATAAATTTATAATGAATATCATTAACATTTATGTCTCTAACTAGATTTATTACAAAAATCCATTTGATGATTAATGTATTGATAAACCTATTTTATATCATAAATGTTAGTATTTGACTCCTCAAAAAATAAAATTTACATCTTTTTCTGAATTAAAAAAATTTATTGAGGACGCCATCTTCAACTCTCTACCCCTAACTAAATGCTCTGAAAAAAAGAGAAGTCATTGTGCGATTGCGGTTCGATCCCATAGAAATCTCCCTTTTTTTCCCTGCCCATCACTACTAAGCACAGGAAAGCTGCCTCTAAAGAGTCACGAGTGACGCGCTGTGGTTAAGAAAGCAACACCTTTTGTATTTATTTTAATGAATATTTTAATACAAATTTGAGACCCTAAATAAATTCAAATGTGAAAACTTTAAACTAGAAAGTGTTTAGATGTCTTCAAGTACTGTAATTTTGGTTTGCATCGATTCTCCATCCAAAGAAATTTGAAAAATTTAATAACATTTGAACATCAAAATAATTAATTTTAAAACAAATTTCTAGGCCCCAAATGGTTTTAATGAAAAACGTGGTGATTTACAAAGTTATTGCTTTGGGACTACAACTTTAGTTTAGATCATTTTTCTATCCAAGGTTATTTGAATTTTTTAAATGTTGAATTTTGAATTATAAAACCTAGTTGAATTTTGAATTATAAAAACTTAAAACAAAATTTTTGACTATTAAGTGAGTTCAAATGAAAAAGTCATCAATCATAAAGTTTTAGATCTTTTTAAGTACTATAGCTTTGATAAAGTTTTTCCTTGCCTAGCTTGATAGGGAAAAGTCTTGAATTTACCATGTCGCATTTACTTTTAGAGAGGAGCCAAATTGGTAACTCTAGAGGTTGGAAAGTCAAGCTGGCTCTAAAAATTATGGTCTGTTTGGTTAGTGACTAAAGGTTGCTACGCCAAAGGTTAGCCGTGTCACTGTTTTTTGACAGCTGTTTGGTTTACTATCACAGCTATGGCACGCCAAACTTTTTTAGCACCATGTCCTACTTGTTATAGACTTATTTGCATGCCAAAACTTGTCAGAAGTTTGACGTCATTTTTGCTCGCTACACTTAGCCAAAGTTTACCGAAAGTTAGCTGTAGCAAATTAAGGTTACCAACCAAACAGGAGAGCTCCGGCTTGCCAGCCACCTCTAAGAATAAAAGAGCATTTCTACTGTTCTACATGCTACCGAAAAACCTAGACACCAAAGAAAAGTCAGTACATCATTTTTATAAGTGGATTTTGGTAGAACCGTATCTACCTAAGATGCCAGGCGTCTCTAAAATAGTTTCCATAGTAGTGACACTTATTTTTTTCATTGTATATTTCTCTTATCTCAAACACAAAATTTTTCTCCCATCCTGTGTTCTACTCCCTCCATCCCTAAATAAGTGTCGCTTCACTTACCGAGAAACAAATTAATACTGACAATTTTAATAAATAATAAATATCATCGAGTATAATCGGAAAGATCTTTGGATCTAGTTTTTTAACAAAATTATTTGAAAATATAAATATTACACGCATTTTCTACAAATCAAGTCAAACTTGTGGCATGCATCTCACGACGACAATTATTTAGGGATGGAGGGAGTAGTTTTGTTGTATCAGTATGTTTATTTAGTACAGGGAGCCACTCCATTACAGCCTTGTTTTTCGGGTGTGTTTAGTTCTAAAATTTTTTTGGTTTTTATTACTGTAGGAATTTTGTTGTTATTTAGCAATTAGTGTCTAATCATGGACCAATTAGTTTAAAAGATTCATCTCATTATTTCCAGCTAAACTGTATAATTAGTTTTATTTTTTATCTGTGTTTAATACTCTATACATGTATTAAAAATTTAAATGTGACCTCAATGTGCGCTCGGTCCATGGCTCCATATATTATTATTGTCATATCGATGCTGATGTCCAACCAACCAACACTACATATGACGTGTTCACGCGAAGGCATGTATATCTACGCAACCTCCCAAAACATCTTGCCATTTGACCTCGGCCTGCAGCAACTTTTCACGTTATCCACGAGATGGCGCGAAAAGAATAATGCAGGCTTTGCGGTACCTTATACCATCGTCTTATCACAACTCAATTTCAAGATTGTGCCATAGTACAAAGATATATGAACTCATATAGAGGTACATGGTATTGATCTCTCTGATCTCTCTCTAATACTAAATAGACAAAATTTCTTCCTATTTCTTTGTTTGGTCTAGCCTATATTATTCTTCCCTGTATAATCAATATACAACCTTACATTGAATAGAATATGTATGATGTACAGTGGAGACTCCAATGCGTAATGAACCTGTGCAGGTGGTAGTAGGAGAGTTGGAATCGGATTGCCTTAGCGCACGATTTAATCTCTTGTTGGGATAAATTTGTTTTAAGCACATGACGCCAACGCCTGGGGTGCTTTTTTTAGTCATCAGGCCAATCCCTTGTTGCATGCGGCGAGTTCGTCACCTAGACAGACGGAGTTTCAAAATGTCGCGTGTCATAGTCCCTAGACGGAGTCGTGGAGCGTGTCGTCGAAGCAGGCTAGCTCGCTGATCAGTTTAGCGTGGTCTCGCAAACACACGTCGATATGCTACAGAAGTCCAGCGCCATACCAGGCCGGGGCGCCGGGCAGAGCACCAGCAGTCTAGCACACATGTCCGCCAAGAAGCGGGGTAGATACGCAAATCTATAATTCCACATGCAGCGTGCGCACATATCATCGAGAAATCTAGCATCCATATGAATATGGGTATGCAGCCATTGGCAATTAATCAGCGCCCCCTCGTAAGTTTTTATTTTTCCTGTTTTATATAACGTTTTACATCATCGCATTTCTGTTTTTTCTGCCTTTTCCGTCCACTTCTGGGATTTGTTTCTTCCTAGAGTTATTGCACCGTTGATTCTTTCTTAAAAGTTTGTACCATAAGTTATTGAAAATGAAAATTAACATGAATAAACTTATTATTATTACCTGAATCAACCATGTTCTAATTATTCAAACAGTTCAATAGTATGAAAATGAAATTTTTCTATACTTTGCAACATGAGAGAAAAAACTATCAAAATTATATTTTAATTTGATAAAGATTTAATAGGACACTATCGTATTATGCAAAAATAACTATATTATAGATACCACGGTTATAAAAACATATATCTTAAAAAAGATAAACATGAATAAATATTTAGAATTTCCGTCAACGTGTTTTCATAAACATTTGATGGCTTTACCAGTGCAACGCACACTCCTTGCAACGTATGATAACACTAATTGCTTGATTTGCTTAGTCTATCCATATAGTTTACACGAAGACTTGAATTCATTGCTACACATAGTTCTTCTAGTAGTTTAGAATACTTGTACAGATTTGCATTGCATCCAAAGCACTAAATGGGTTCATCCTAATGATGAAAGGTAGCCATGCTCATGTTCACATAGATATCTTACTCTCTTCATTCTAAATTCTAAGCTATTCCAACTTTCATAGAAAGTTAAAACATCTTAAGTTTGAACAAAATAATATAATAAAATAATAACCTTTATGATACCAAATAAGCATAATTAGATTTTTTATTAATTATATTTTTATCGTACACCCTATTTGATGTCATAAATTTTATAATTCTTTCTATAATTTTGATCAAACTTGAGATGTTTTGACCGTCTAATAAAGTTGGAATGACTTATAATTTAGAATGAAGGGAGTAGTTGACTAAAACAATAACTGGTTCCTTCTACGCAAAGCTCTTGATATTTTATCAATATGAACAACCCAAGATTTGGAGGCTTATATCTATCAGTGGAATCCAGTTAACCAATTGAAGCCTACGATGGGTTCACATACATGCGTTTATAGAGGTGAGCGTACGTACGTTATAAGTGTATTGTGTAATAATCAATGTCATGTAGATAAGAATTAAGAAGCTTCTCATGCATGAAGAACAACTATATAAACTTATTTATAAGAACGAAACAAACCAACATATAAAACTAAGTTGGCCCTATGTGATGTAACCTAAAGAAGGTCCAAGTAAACAAAACACTCATCACGAAGGAGCCAAGTCATTTGATTTTGCTCAATTAGGCAGCAAGTTTTTTTTTTTTTTTTTTTTTTTTTGTTAATGTTGCAGCTAGTCTAAGCACGATGGTTTATATACATATATGATGCAGAATTAAAAAAAAAAAAAACGGAAGCCGTAAACATCCATTAGTATGGGTAAGAGACTGCAAGTAACTGAATAAGAAATAATGTATGTGCCTAAAGTTCGAAGGAGTCAGGAAGTAAGCGAGCCCTTAACAGTGTCATCCGAATATCCCGAAACATCTTCTTTGTGTGCGTGTGTGTGTGTGTATATTGGTAGCAGATGAATACAGTCTAAAAGGTAGTGGGGATATAGATTTGATGGAAGCACAATCCCACATATAGTAAATCATAGTTACAACTTCACATATATAATAGCGTTTGGTCGGTGCTTTTGTGACGCATAAATGGATAACTGAGAACTGCGTTAGATTTGTTTGTTTCAGCGTAGGCCCTAATCTACTGACCAGAACATAGGAAATTGATACCGGTGCTCTCGGGCCGTAATCCCATCACCTAACATTTGCATTTACACAGATGAACCAAACAAAATCAGAAATCCGCTCCACCTGTTACCATTAACACTGTTCTTCATTTTGTCAAAAAAAAAAAAAAACACTGTTCTTCATTCCCTTTGCGTTTGCTTTTACTACAACCAAACACAGCTAGCGTGCACCTGGCCGGATGCACTTGGCGCATCGCTAGAACGGCAAGAGGCGGCATCGGGTCCGCTTCTCGCCCGCAGCCATCGAGCCTGCGGTACGCCAGGACATTCATCAGTGTACATTCGGCAATGGCATGACGCACAATTGTTGTCACTCCTGCTGTCCTCCTGCGCCTCAACCGCCGCCGCCACAGCTCCTCGCCCTTCACAGAAGCGCGAGAGGGATGGTGCCCGTGCTGCCATCATCTCCCTAAGCCGAAAGGACAGTCCGGGATGTCCTCCAGCGTCAGCCCCGGCGATCAAAGCAAGCCAAGGGGACGGATGCCAGCGAGGAAGGGGCTCGTGGAGGGAGGCGCGCGCTTTGAGAGGAGAAAGACGCACACGACAGGGGTGGCAGGCGGCGGTGCGAGGGACGACGGGAGGAACGGCGGCGGGTCGCCCAGTCGACAGCCTGTGGAAGGAAACGCAGCAAGAGATCCGATGGCTGGTGGAAACCCAGCAAGTGATCCGACGGCTGAGAATTCAGTTGACGTAGCTGGATGAGGTGCACAAGGTGCAAGAATCGTCTTGTATGTAAAAGATAAAAGATAGGGGGCACAGGAAAAATTTTCCTCAACGCTAGTTTGGCCAAACACAAAAAGAGATAACCTGTCAAGTGAAAGGCAAAGTACCTTTACAGCAACCAAATCTCTTGGCCAACCTATCACCCGTTAAATGAATCCTTGATATCAACACAAACCAGCATTGTTTTCCAATAATTCGCTTTGCAGACAATGGCTGCTCAATAAATTTGCTCCATGGCACAAAACAGTAATAATAGCAACAACAAGAACAGAGCTGATGCTCTGCAGAGATAGTATGCATATATTCTACGACCACAATTACTCTCCACGCCGCCAAAATGGACAACGACGATATCAATTTTGCTAAGCTAAACTACTTGCAGCTGTAGCACGCGACCTGTCACTGCAGCTAGATTTCAGAACAGGTCTCCCATGGCCTCAATCAGGCTTCAGAAAGGCATGGCTTCCTCCAGCTTTTGGCCTCTTGCGTGTGATACTGACCACCTGAGGATACAGATACAGAGAACAGGGGTGAGCGCCGAACACCAGTGCAACTTGTTAAACCGAATTTATCAACTCGCCACCTACTTCAGTTGCTACTTGCATAAAAATCAAGTTTAGTAACTTGTTCAGTACCCTGGTCATTTGATGCAGTGCCGGAAGTAGACTTGTGTTTCTTGCATGGATCATTACTGGATTGAATCCCATCATCAGGAAAATTCTGATCCGTGACTTCTGAGAAAGGGTAAAAATGATATGTCTGTGTTACATTACGTCCCTGCGTTCTGATAAGTAGAGCCGGATGACAATAGCAAGCATCAATGTATGGGATAATATGGGGAAAAAAACGATAGTGCCCAACATGCAAGTTCATGTGTATAACTGCAAGTTCATGTGTATAACTGCAACTTGATGATCTGTTTTGGTCATGAAATTTGGAAAAGACCATATAATCAAATAACATAATTCAGAAAGTTAACACAATAGCTACTTCAACAACCTTGGGAGTTTTTCTTTTCACAAACACACAGGACTGTGTATCATTTCACTGATAGGTATAAAAGACGGTCAGATTACATGCCAATTCCATTTCACTCTTTAAACTAGATAAAAGCAGAACACCCCTGCTCAATGTCCTAGAAATGAGCCCAGCGCCCATCAGCCACAGGTGAACCTGGTCACGCACCTATCTTAGTGTTATTCAAGTGTCATATTCAACAAGTACAAATCAGTGTCCTATAGTTTATTATATTTTGACTGATTGTACTATCTGCGACTCAGAATGCAAAGGGGAACATATAGAGGACACATTTTGCAAGAAAGGAAAGACAAGGTAGTGACCTTTGCTTTTACCAGTAATAACAGAAGTCTTGACTACTACTGCATGGGTCCGGACCTTCTCTCGGACCGTGTCAGTACCTGACCCATAATCATCAACAATAGGTTCTGTCCCATTAGCGCGGTGACTCATCACACAGGCACTGCGTGGCTTGAAACGCCTCACCCATGGATTCTCAGGGAAGCTGTTTATAGCGATATTGCTACCGAGATTGTTCTTATTAGCATCATAGTTGCAGTTCCCTTGGCCATAAAGTTGTTCCACGAAAGATGCCTCCATGGAGCTGATGTACGAGCTGTGCTGCTCATTTGTCCATCCAGCTGACAACAAACCCTGAATTTGACCACCACCCTGCTGAAGAACCAAGATCTGTTAGAAGATCCTAAAAATCCCATAAAAGATAACGGTCACCGAACTAGAATAGTGTAGTATTTTTTTTTTCCCAACCGGGGAGAGAATAGTGTAGTATTAAAACGGAGTCCTGAAGAAATAGTTCACAGATGGTATGTAGTTATGTCAGAGCAGGAAAAAGAGTCCTAGTGCACAAATTCAAGGCCACATTGTTTCTTTCTTTAGTTTGAATTTGATGTTCCATAGCAGGAGAAGAGCTCCTGAAGGAAATCTCTTCAACATCCTATTGATTCCTCAGTTTACTTTTCAAAACCGAAAATGTGTGCATGATAAGCGCCAAGAAATGTGTTGCCCCCGTATCCAATAGATAATTACTGAGGAATAAATACGAAATCATGATTCAGAGGTGTATATAAAGAACAGAGTGGAAACACTTCATCAAGAATGGACAGAACCTAACCGCTATCTTTATCAATCACTGAATCAGATCATCAGTTCACGGTCGGTTACCTTGGGGATACTGCCGGGCAGGGGCAGGGGCAGGGGCAGGGGAAGGGGCAACGGGTCGTCGTTGATCAACGTCTGGTTCAACGACACGCCCCCCATTGGATGGATGGATTTTACACCTCTCACGAACCAGGGCAACGAATGAGTCGAGCAATTGTAGGGATTAACTTGTCTTCCTTGTTTGTTCCCCGTCCCAATATGGTGCAACCAAAATGGAAGGAGAGAAGGGAACCTTGCCGACCAGATCGATAATATCGACAGAAAGAAGCAGCAACCCGGAAGAATCAGCAGAGAGCCTTTGCAGCACCACAGCAGGGATTCAGAAAAGATAGCAGCAGTCCGGGGCTAACGAGTCTACCCCAAGATATTTCGGCGAGGAAGAAGCAAAGATACGCAACGCAAAGAGGGGAGAGGAACTCACTCTGAGCACAGGAAGCTGAACTGGAACATATATGAGACGCGAGACGGCGAGAGGGGGGAAGCGGAAGCCAAAGCGGAGAGGGAGAGCAGATACATCTCGGCTGATCCGGGGGGCGTCTGTGTGCAGGTGCAGGTGGGGACTGGCTGGGTGGGCTCCCATACCCTGCGGGTTTTTCGGTGACGTGGCCGTACTTTTCCACGTGGCGGCATGGGGGCGCCTCGGGCCTACGAGTGGAAAATATCGCCGTCCTGATATTTTCTACTGGCATAAGAGACTGCCGAGCGGGGCCCGCGGGAGATTCCCCAGTCTGAAAGATCTGCGTCTGGGAGGACGCCAGTCTATGACAGGCGAACCGCGCTGGCCGAGCATGCTCGGCCACCCGGCGCCGGCCGGAGGGATGCCCTCGGCATCTTTTTGACAAATATTATTACTTTCTCTATTTCCAAATTATTTGTTAAATATAGTATACAAATGCTCCTCCCTTTCTGAATTATAAAAATTTTTGATTCTTTGAGATATGTGATTTTTATTACGTACCTATACATAGAGTGTAATTGGTTAAGTACATGGTGGCAAGCTGCATCTACTAATATACGTTTGGTTACATTGCACCTAGTCTTGATATATTTTCGTAGAGAACACCCAATACATACTTTCATTGATGGTAATGGCAGTAGGATTTCCTCGTTTCAAAAAGACTAAGGCTACACTATTTTATTCTCAAAATCATCTTAAGAAAACTCCATCAGTCTAAACCACTACATGGGGTAGTAAGTAGGACAAAGAGTAAGGATGAGAGTACATCAAAATATATTCCACTAGTATGGAAAAGATGACATGAGATTTAAAACAAAAAAAGCTTCATTCATTAACACAAGCACCTAAGTGGCGGTTCATATTGCCTTATAAACATTTAGCTCCTATTGAACTAGGTGAAAACCACCTCCTTAGAGAACCAAAACACACCAATACTAGGATTCCATCTAAGCTCCCATTTAAACCATCCATCCTTATCTAAAAAGATCCACTAATCATAAAGAAGTCTAGGCTCGTTTTTAACTACGAGAACAACTAATACATTAGTTTTACAATCTATAGAAGTTACATACTTTCACCACGTGAGTTGTGGTTACAGTTTGCTAGGGTTTCTAAGGCCCATATTACATTTTATAAAATGTGTGACTTGGTTTCACTACAAGGTCTTTCTGACTGTCTTGGTAGAGCTTCACTTCTTGATTCCCCCAAGAAGTGATTCTAGTGGGAGAACGAGGTCAGACCGTCAGAGTAGGTAAGAATCAATTCTAGAGTGATCTCTGTGGCAAAAGAATGGGGAGCAGTGCAAAGCAGTGGAAAGCGAGGGTTATTTTAGCTCCTAGCTCGTAGTGTAAATGGAGAAGTGACTCTTAAAAGCTTACCATTGAAATCTAGTTGCATTTTAAGTGTTTGGCAAGACTCCATGAAGCTCAGAGTGAAGCTAGGGCTAACAGCTGTGACGAAAGTATCTCCTCCAAGTCTATTTTACACTACCACTAAGGTTTCAACCGCTAACATGGATCAAACTCCACTTAGAAGCTCCCTCTTAAGAAAAACAAATTAATTGGCCCGAAGTTGAAACTTAAAATGCAATTGCTAGTTGTATTAATGTGTGATTTTTTGTGAAGTAAATGTTTTTCATAGTTGCTAGATCTGATCGCTAAACTAACAATATATATTTATAGCCCATGCGTACATATATACTTTGTCTACATAGTGGAAAAAACATGTATATTATTTCCCTTATTTTTGAGTTAGCTTGTTATTTATTCACATATAATAGTTGCAGAACTGGTACTTAGAAGCAAATTATATTTATTTTATTTTTTTTCATAATAGCATATGTGGATAATGATCTATAGATTTAAAGGCATTGTTTTAGCTTTTTAAATTATGGCGGATGTAGGTAGTAAGAATTTAGGGTTCTAAAATATATTATCTTTAATAATGTTAAACATGGGTAATTTAGATGCAATTCTAGAGAGTACTTTTAAATTGTCTTTTCATAATGGGAAATGTAGGTACTTTCAATATAAATTTATAGTGTTACTCTAGACAATTTTCCGATACATAGCATAAAAAATAGTAACTTTTAGAAGATAGTATCGATCTAATCGCTATTATTGTCACTGAATTTATGGCAAGATATTTATGCTTTTGAAAAACAAATCCAGGATTCTTTTATACTGCCTTTGTCCTTAAATACAAGGTATCGAGTTCAAATTCTAAAAATTATAAGATAATCTGTACTGCTCAACTCCATCTATACATCCACCTTTTAAACCACAACTATAAATGTATTTTAAACACCATATGCGCAAAAATAACTTCTATAATCAGTATGCAAATTCAGTGACATACGTGCATTGATTTTTAAAAAGGCTATGCGTTACCAAAAAAAAAGTTAAGCAAGTTGACAATAACAAATTTAACTAATTAGTAATCAGTAAGTAGCAAGTTAGTTGTTTCAAAACACAGATAATAGAATATACCGTGATGATTAACTGGATACTCAAAAAGGAGTCTCCAATAATAATAGTAAAATTATACATTTGTAGCCAATTCTTACTGAAATCTCTGATAACTAGCTAATTGGTCACCTCTGAAATATTAATATTGTCATGTTTAATCATGACTGTAATTGTTATGTAGAAGCTCAGTTAACAGAATGATCAAGTTACTCCAGGCAACACCTATTAGATTACACGTTTAGCATTAGGAACGCCGAAGGCATAACATATATGTTTCATTATATGAAATAAAACATGTAATATGTACTGAATGGGGTCGACACAGCTGCCTTTCCCTACATTTTCTGTGTTTTGTGGATTGGTGGTGTGGTGGTGGGGGGGGAGGGAGGGGGGTGGAGCAAAAGTTAACAGTCACAACATTATAAGATGGTGCAGGTAGAGTACAGAACATGATGTGTATACTGTTTCACTAGCTTGTTAGACGAATTCCTGTTCCTGGTCATCCGGCCGCCGAGAAGCCTCCTCACCATCGAGCATTCTCCTGGTCATGTTGGCCCTCTGAACGAGCCGCACCAGAGCCTGCACCACCTCAGACATTGGAGGTCTGAATTCTGGCTCAGGCTGCACCAGCAAAAGTTTGGATCACACAGCTAGAACTTTGATGTATACATGTACTAACTTCGTTGTATGTGCAGACTTAAGTTCATACCTGGACGCACAGAGCAACAACATCGGCAAAACGGGAGAGGGATTTGGCGGGGTAAAGACCCTTGAGTGCCGGATCAACCATCTGGTCCAAGGCGTCAATGTCATGCAGCTGGGGAGTTGCCCACCGGACAAGTGATTGCTCTGATCGGGGCCTAGAGCTGCGATGGTATTATGAAATAATAGTCAGGTCACCAGGAATGAATGCATGTCTGCATGGACAATGGGTTAAAGCAGTGCCGGCATCTAGTGATGATAGGCATACCTGTCAAATGGTTTACGGCCTGTCAAGAGTTCCAGCATGACCACTCCAAAGCTGTAGACATCACTCTTGAGGGTATACTGACCAGACATGTCCACCTCTGGGGCACTATATCCAGAACCCTGATCTGAAGCCTGCAGATGTTCCATTTTGAAGCAAAATGAAGAAAAGAACTTGTAGGTGAGATGTGGTATCAATCATTTCAGACAAAGTACATCTTTCGTCATTTCAAATCACCAGAGAATTCATTTGTATTCTTAATGGCTATACAAGCTCATATACCCAACATTTTAGAAAGTCTAGGAGCAATAACAAATTCAGCATGGACTAATTGTTTCTTTACCACATATATTTCTACACATGTTTCTCGGAGCAAATTTGCCTTACTTTACCTGGAATTCAGCATCTGGAACAAAACTTGAATGTCCGGCATCAGAAATGTGAGGATTGAGCTCAGTGTCCAGTAAAATATTGGATGACTTAAAGTTCTTGTGAATTATAGATGGAGAACAAATTTCATGAAGATACCTACAGGAAGGCAAGTAGAGTGAGGTGCTTAGAATTAGAGTTTCATTACCAAAAAGAATTCGATCAACATATTTTTTTTATCAAATTTATAGAGAGAGAGAGAGAGAGAGAGAGAGAGAGAGAGAGAGAATTCAGAGTCACTTACTCTAGTGCACGTGCAGAGCCCAATGCAATCTTAACACGAGAATTCCAACTGAGTGGCTTGTTATAATCATCTGAGAGATGTAGCATATCATGCAGTGAACCATTCCTGTGGAAATCATAAACAAGCAAGTGCTGCCCATGCTCCATGCAGTAGCCCACAAGCTCACTGAGATTGGGATGGTGCAACATCGAAATCTTTGACACCAGCTCATAGAAATCATCTGATGATCGCCTTGGCAGTGCTGTACTGTTTAATTTCTTCACAGCTAGAACCTAGTAATCAAGTAAAAAGAAAAAGATAAGGTATATCATGTAGTAGCGAAACACAGTACTATACATAACAAAAATATTTGGTACCATGCAAAAAACAAGTAAAGAATATGACATGACAGCTGAACTAGTAGGGGGAATTGGGAAGTCATATTCTCTACTTGTTTTTTTTTTTCTTGACACGAAGAAATGAAACTCATTGTGGATAACTTATGGTTATTTACCTTTCCATCACTGAACTGTGCCCTGTACACATGTCCGAAAGTACCCTCTCCAATAAGGTTGTCCACGTTAAAGCTATCTGTTGCCATCTGTAGGTCAGCAACTGAATAAACAGTTGCCTTAACTGGTGCTGCATTACTTTTCTTTGCAACAGGCTTGTTTGTAAAATCATCATCATTGCGCTCAATCTTGGGAGGTGGTTTCAGATTAACTGCAGCAGGAGAAGGCAAAGACTCCACCTCTACAGTGGTAGCCTCTTCAATAGGTTTCATATCTACAAGATTGTAGAACCATTAGAACCGTACAGTCATCAGCCTATCACAATATAAACCAAAGCATCAATTTAGGAATACAAAGTACCATATAAACTCACCTTTAACTTCATTTGATGGGAATGAATTGAATGGCTGGCGTTGTTCATAGTGTTCTGGCATTGCACCTTTTCGTTGATTTCTCTTTATCAGGAAGAATGCAACAATTGCTCCAACAACAAGAACAGATATGATAATGCCTGCTATGGCTCCAGCACCTATTCCAGAGCTTCCACCTGAACTCGAGTTGTTACTTCCATTGGAGTGTTGGCCTGGGCTCTTTCGACGGTTGCGTGAATGCGGAGGAGCCGTAAATGGTGGTGGTGGTGGTGCTGGGCCTGTGCTCCAAGAGTTACCATCAGTTCTGTGAAGAACCACATCATTAGTTGAAGCCACAGCCCTCCACATCATCATAAAACCAAGAGTTGAATAGTACATACTGCAGACTATTTATCTTCTTTAACTCATCAGGAATCCAACCCGTGAAGCGGTTGTTTGCAACATTCCTGCACTTAAATAATCAGAATGACATGCAGTGCAAAGTATACAAAACACACCATTTGTGCATTGCAAATTGATTAACTCACAAATCGTCAAGGGGAAGATTCGCAAGTACATTGATTGAACCAGTAAGTTGATTGTTTTGCAAATACCTGTGAAGAATGTAACATGGATTAAAGCTTAAAAGGGGCCACAACAACAAAAAAGAAATGATCGAATTCAATTAATCGGCAATCTTTCTTACAGTGTTTTCAGGCTTGACAAAGAAGTGAAACTTTGTGGTAGATTGCCAGTAAGGGAATTAGAGGAAAGGTCTCTGAATTTTCACGAAAAGAAAAATCAAATGAAGCATATGATGGACATGTCAATAAGAGAAAAAAAATGAAAGAGGAAACACTCACACTGTGGTTAAACTTGGGAGGTTAGAAAATATGTCTGTGATATCTCCTGATAGCTGGTTATGATTAAGATTTCTATATACATAGAAAAATCCATTTGGCCTCAAACATTGACATAGAATTTAATGCAAATCCAGTTTTTTGTAACGAGAAAATATACTCACAGGTACTCAAGTTTAGGCATTGTGGAAATTGAGTATGGCACAGTTCCAGAAAACTGGTTTTCTGCCAGATTGCTGCAAATCAACAGTTCACTCAGATGGCGTATCATGAGATGGAAAAGACTAAACGTGCTTGCATCTAAAAGACTTACAGTCTTTCAAGCTTCTTATTTGGAAGATTGTACGGAATCTGTTGGCCACCACCGAGATTGTTGTGGCTCATGTCCCTGCAATAGATTGTGGCCACCACCGAGATTGTTGGCCACCACCTAGTCAGAAACTAGTAAAACTGCTAGATACAGAACAGGCAAGAGAGAGACATGAATGAAACTCACAGCTCAACTAGCGAATCCATGGTGTTCAAGTTGTAGGCTAGATTTCCCGAGAGGCCCAGGTTCGGCAATTTACTATTAGGGCAACCATTACAAACATATTAGAGAAGGCACAAAGCAGTAAACAAAGGTAGGAAGCAAGTACAGTGATTATGCAAAGCTCGCTCACATTGCAGTAACAGAGGATCCAGAGCAAGTGATGCCCTGCCACGATTCGCCGCATGGGTCGCCACCACTCGCCTTCCAGCCCTGCAGCTGTCCTGGCGAATTCATGCTGGTAAACAGCGTGTTAAGGGCAGTAACTGCATGTCAGAAAGAGAAGAATCGTTACATCGAGTTTGGAGGCCACTGAATAAGTTCCAGTGACTATGATTACTTGGAATGGAAAGTTGGACCATGGTATAACATGTGGACAAACGATAAGAATCACAAAAAACACAAATAGTAAAACCGATCTAATTTACTTGTGCAGTGATGTCACAGATCCATGCTGTGAAACTTTAATCGTGTTTGGTGACTTTGAGAAATTTGGATCAATACTTCCAAGCCATAAGTAAGCTCAGAAGCTGGATAAGGGGTCCATGCTAGTAGAGTTAACATTTCTTTCCTTGAACTATAAATTCCAAAACAATCTGCAACACATGCTAATATGCCATAATCCAGAACACAGTGGAAGTAAGCAACAAGCAAACTACACCAAGATTTGGTTCGGCAACTACAGAGCAGGTGAGAGATGCAATATTTCCCCCCAGAGCAGGTAGGCCTTGCTCCTCGAAGATTAGCAGCCAAAGACTGAAATAGATCAACAGAAGTGACTGGAGTTGGTAGTCATCAGCTGAAGAGTTGGGCAAACAGCTCGGCGTTCCCCCATGCCTCTCACGTCCCAAATCTGTCGAAGACGCCATTACAAGGAAGTAACTAGTTTTGACCGCCCCACCCAACAACACGAGATTCAGATGATGGAATGGAACCTGCAGAACAGAACGAGTCCCCACAGAATCCCAAACCAAGCGGCGGTGCAGATGGTGGACACGACACAAGCATTCAAAGAAGGGACAACCAGAGCAGCATCCAAACTCAACCCATACACCAAATGCCGCGGCAAAGCTAAATCCCGAGCCCTGGCCCAACTGAATCCAGGGCGGCCACAGAAGGAAGCCGCGCAGCAAACAAGAAACAGGAGAAAGACATAAGGGAAGGCAAAAATGCGATCAGAGACAAGGCAGGATTCGCCCACCATCATTCGCGTCGGTGGCCGCGGCGACCAAGATTTGCCGCGGGGTCCAAGCGACGAAGCACACGAGGACGAGCAGCCAAGCGGCCCGGGCCGCCCTCGCCATTGCTCGTGCTCCCCCACCAAGCCTCCTCCCTCTTCCTCAGGTCCTCTCTCTCACAGGGCCAAAGCAATGCTCAATCTCTCCCGCTCGCTCTCTCTCCCTCTCTGCCTTATAGGGCCGTGGGAGTTGCAAGAAAGCTGCTTTCACGGCTAAAAAGATCCCGCCTTTTGTCTTCAGTATACTCGATTTTCTCGGGTTTTCTCTGTTTTTGTGCAGTTTTGGGGTTTTTTTTAATTCTTCACTCGGCGCTGCCGAATTCTCTGGGGGTATATTTTAATTGGGAGCAGCAGAGCACTGCGACTGTGCGAGCCGCTGCGCCCGGCGCGCAAGCCGAGGCCAGCACCCGAGGCTACGTTTGGTGGGGGCCCCGCAAACCAGGGACCTATTAGACTACTGACCGATCAACAGCTTTAGATCGAACGGTTGGCATCGATTAGCTACGAGGATTTCTGACCCATTTAAATTTAAAATTCTCTATAATTTTGTGTTTGCGTTTTGAGATTGTATAGAACCTCAGCTAATATATGGTTTTGGACTGAGTAAGAACTCATGCCCGTTTAGCTATACAGACGTTCAAACATAGAAATTCTAAAGATCATCTTTCTAAGTTCAGCTGCAATTGAGGATCTAATCTAGGATTACAGGGCTACCCAACTAATCATTATCTGATAAAAACAAAACATCATCAATCATTCCATGTGACAACGCGTAATAGGATATTCAACTAACCCAAACAACCACTTGATATGGAGTTAGAATCGTTGCATGGAACCTTCGCTGGCTGCGACCACTTACGGGGTGTTTGTTTCCCTCAATTTTTTTTAGTCCCTGTCACATTGAATGTTTGGACATATACATGGAGTACTAAATATAGTCTAAACAAATAACTAACTACACAGATTGAGGCTTTTTTGCGAGACGAATCTATTGAGCCTAAATAGTCCATGATTTGACAATGTGGTGCTACAGTAAACATTCGCTAATGATGGATTAATTATACTTAATCTGTTTGTCTCACGGTTTACCGGCGAAATCTATAATTAGTTTTTTTATTGGCATCCAAACACCCCTCCGATATTTCAATGTGACATCTACTAGACTCTAGTTTCTCTATCCAAACACCCTTATGTATTACAGAATGTTGCTGGCTCTATCTTGCTTGGTGTGTTAGTTATCGCCAACCTCCATATATCAGGTATGCCGTTCACGTTTTTCAGCCAGTACAGCATGCCGCAACATAAAAGGTCCTGCAATTTATATGGTTTATTAATATCACCTGATCAATAGTCACAGTTAAAAGAAACTTTTTCCCTAATGATGCTTAGCTTCAAATTTTATTATGGTTATAACATTAACAAAACAGCCCCCTTTAACTACTCCCTCCATAAAAAAAATCATTTTAAGAATTTTGAATGTTTGATCATTCGTTTTATCTAAAATTTTAATACATATTATAAAATAAATAAATAAATTATTATTAAAGTACCTTAAATGATAAAGTAAATCATAATAAGATATATAATATTTATATAAAAAATTTGAATAAAATTAATGGTCAGACACATCGTATGAAAGTTTTAAAATAATGTTTTTTTAGATGGATACTTAGTTCAGGACACGCGGAGCAAATGCAGTGAGCGGCCAGGGGTAGTGGCTACCTTTATTTTGCCACATCAGGTACGGACTAAAATCATGGTTAATCTCTCCCAATAAAGTGTGTCCGTGTTGCCTCACCTCCACGTTACCTACCTCCACACACTCATCAGTCATCACCAAACAACACGACAAAGAGCTACAACAAATGAGTATCCACGTCAAAAAAAAAAAAAAAAAAAAAAAAAAAGCGCGACAAAGAGCTACAATCGCTTCCTCCGCGTTACCAGATCGTAGAAGTGGTGATTACTTGTTTTGAAAGATGTGGTTGTGTAGTGCTTGATTCTTCTTCTGTGAAAACCAACTGTTCAGTTTCAAAAAAGAAAAAAAAAGAAAACCAACTGTTCACCATAATATACAATAAAACTCTTTGTTAAAAATTAGAAATTGACTTGATTTGCGGACTGATCATAGATCAATTGGTTAGGTCCCTTGTGATGGAACCTATCCACCCGAGTTCAAGTCTTCGATTTGGCATGAGTGATCATATTTACCAGCATGCGTATTGTTGACATCTACGTTGTACTATATAGTTCTCAAAAAAAATTGACTTAATTTTTCTAGACATATTGCTTTCGCTATATGCAACTAAAGAAACTAGAATAGACTTTATAATTAATTTAGAAAATAGGGGGAGTAGAATATAAGTTTGCTTTTTTTTTGCGAACAAAATATAAGTTTGCTTTGACTCCACGTTAGCTTTACATCCGAATTTATTTATGAGCGATCCATGTAAAAGTTTATTAGATTATCCCTCGTGAAATTCTTGGGCTAGATTAGTGAACGGCATGTTCACACACACGGGCTCAAGCTTTATCTACCAACTCCATTGAGAACAACCTACCTACCGCCTAGGTAGGGTAGAAGGTTTTCCAATCCCTTGATCAGCACATGCCTGCCTACAACAAAGGAGTAGCATGAGAGGAATGCATATGTTAGCGTCAAATCAGCTGGCCAGTTCACATCTTATCGTATTTTCCAGCTCTTCAACCCAGCTACGTATCAAAGCTAAGCTCTCGTTCCTTCCTTAACGCGAGATCGATTAAATGCCAAGATAGAAACGTTGCAACCAACGGGAATTCCAAGGACACACACAATGTCAAGCTATTTGGATGCTGCATGGCAGATTCTCAACACCTTTTGTGGCAAGACACCACCTGCTCCACCAAACATCTTGTACGTTGATTGTTGATATCATCACATATATAACAACAGTATATTGCATTATTATTATACACATGTATGTATGCTCCTAATAAATATAATGATAAATCTAACATAAACACGGGGCACGCAATATATTTCTTTGTTTAGTGATCATTTTGAGTATCCCATCTCTTATTCCAATTCTTTTGTTTCTTACTTCTATAACGACCGTGATCAAATTTAAATGATATATCAACTGCATGCGTAGTGTGATAAACATTATTATTTGAATGTTCATCATCACACTCACACTATTGTGAAGCAGAGTGTAAGTACGCGAACACGTGAGTCGTGACTGTCTCCATCAAGTGCAGTCGCTACTAACATCACTAGTTTCCACCTTATTAAGATGATTGTTTACTTCAGAAGAACTCCCCAACCACCGGGCTAGGCCTGCTAATGGGGTAAAACCCGCCCCACACCCGCCCCAACCCGTAGGAGTTAAATCTGTTGTAGCTACCCAACCCTGCCCAAAAAATTGAGCGAAGAACCCACCCCAACCCGCCCCGCTGCAGGTGGGTTAAACCCAAATCTGCTAGCTGCAGCCTGCAGGAGTGCAAGTACATTCGCGAGCCGCCGGCAACCCCGCACTGCCACACAGGATCCCTCCGGTCCTCCACTGGCCGTCTCTACCTCCGCCTCCTGGCCGGCCTCGAGGTCAGCTTCACCCTGCTGCTGCTTTCGCCAGCAGACAAGGCCACGGACTCCGCGTTGTCGCCGGAGCCGGTGCCGTCGAGGACGCCACCGCCCAGGCCCCAGGGACAAGCAAGTTGCGATGCTGGTGGCATGGTCCTCGTGCGCGTGGTTCAAGGCGTGAAGAAACCGCAAAAACATCATTGCGAGGACTCCCGTAGTTTCTTCAAGATTTGCTGCTCCTGCCGTCGCTCATGCCACGCCGAGCCCGCGCCGCCGCCGTGAAGCAAGCCGTTCTTTGCCCGCTTCGGCTGCCGCGAAGGTCACACGCTTGCTTTTGTCAGTCGTTGCCGCGGCCGCGCTTCGCCGCTACGCCGAGGCCGCCCGCCGCCGGCGGCGTGTCGCCACCGCCGTGAAAGCTGTTCCGGCGTCGTGCAAGCCGCCGCCGCACGGAGGCTAGCTTGCCGCGGCGGTGGCTCGGACCCTTGCATAGACGGTGCGGTCCTGTCGATTCCTAAGCGCGCAGATAATCAGCAGTAGAGGGATTGCGGGAGGACGTCGCCGTGGAGCTCATCTGGTCAGAGCCGGAGGTGCGACGCGGTGGTGGGGAGACGAGGATCTTGCAAAGATCTCTGACGAGGGAGAGGACCGGAGGAGACGAGGATCTCGGATGCAGCGATGCGACTCGTCGATGCCTCTGTGAATCTGCGACCCATTTAAACCCGCCCCAACCCACCCCAACCCGCATTTCTGTTAACCCAACCCGTCCCAACCCATTTGATATTTAAACCCGCTGTAACCCATCCAAACCAACCCATGCCAGCACCCACCCCGTAAAACCGTTTCCACCCGCCCCATTAGCAAGTCTACACCGGGTTAGCTATGTATAGACTTTATGCACGCCTTTTTTTTCTTGAACTTTTAGAGCAAGTACAGTAAGACAACTCAGCCTAACCATAAATAAATCCTAGATGTAAGAGAGATAAAGCGGGACTTATAAGTCAGTTCATAAACTGAAATGACTAATTTGCATTGCTTTCATTCACTAAGTATGCATACAATTTGGCTAGTAAAACTATAGTACTAATAAAAGGTTTTGATGTTTGACTTTTTCAATCAAATATGAATAGGTAACACTCTTAAAAGAAAATGGTGAAAATAACTTTTGTGTCTGCTTTAATTAGCTAAAAAAATTTATACAGGTATATAGTGATATGGAGATGTTATATTTGAGGAAAATGCAAACATATATTTTTTTGCTTGGCCAAGGGTCAGTTTGGTAGCGTTCCTCGCTGGCTTCGGCTCTTTCGGAGTAGTCATAGCAAATGTCCTGTAGGAAGAGCCATTTTTAGCGAAAAAAACAGAGGAGCAGAACTGTTTCGATGGCTCCTCCGAAGAAACCCCTCCGGAGCAGTGCTTAAAGAAACAAATCTTTGACGTGCCAGCCAATTAATAGGACCAAATAACCCACCTAACACGTGCCAGGTCATATATTGATGCAAGTGTTAGTTCAGGGACATGCATGCTTGGATGTGGTCACGATGCTCCTACATGTGACTCTTTATTAATTCCTTGTCTTTGACACAAAGCTAGCTAGCTTCGATTAGGCTGCCGTTTGATTGACACTTGGCGCCGGCCAGGTTAATTAGTTGGTTAACTTGGCCGTGCAGGGAGCCATCGAGATCGAGGAAGAAAACACAGGCCGGGGATGTTGTTGGCAACGAAAAACACGGGCAATATGCTATGATGCTGCTGTTGGGATTATATTTGGGAATGAATGAAAAGACCTGGAAGCTTAGCTAGCACTAGTCCATGGTCTTAATCCTGATGTAGCTCAGCTATATGCATTAGTCGATGTAGAAGTTGGGATATTAATATATTCCCTTTTCTAAAAAGCTAGGAAGATAATCAGATTTATTATTCCAATCGTCTCATCTGGCTGGTGCAGCAGGTCAATGGTCTTAATCCAATGGTGCATGCAACTATCACTTCTCAGACGTGCACCGCGCTCTGCCATCACCTGCTGGTTAACGAGTGAGTTTTTCCGATGCCCAAAAAAACGAGTGGGTTTTTCCTCTCTCTCTCTCTCTCTCTCTCTCTCTCTCTCTCTCTCTCTCTCTCTCTCTCTCTCTCTCTCTCTCTCTAGCCAGCCAGCCATCAATTTCCGTCCAAAAGTCTTCACAATCTCAGATCTCCAACAAGATACGCTGAAATGCAAACAACAGAAATCCGGCGGTTCATGGACCTGGACGCCGAGGCCGGTCAGCCCACCACAGCCCAAAAAGAAATTAATCCTGTTGCTGTGGAGCCGTCGAGCTAGAGGCTAAAAGCCCAGATGGCGTCAATGCTCAAACGTATATGGGCTAAGACAGCCCGTGTAACAGCGACAATCTCACGTAAAAGCAATCAGACTCTTCTCAGAAAAAGATAAAACGTAAAGGCAATCAGACGTGAGTACTTCTTCTAGCCCAAACACGCGCGCTACATTGCATAGAAAGCAGGGCACAGTGTTTGTTTTAGCTTATCAATCGACATATAAGTCATGTCGAACAGGCTGGCTTCTGAAGTCTAAACAGTATCACAAGAGCAGTTAACTAACCGTGTCAGATATGCTAGATGGTCTAAGATTTATTCATGATTGAGGAAGTAATCTGTGGTCGCCGACCGAGCAACTGCCACAGTTAATAATAGTATGACATATATATTTACAATTGCCATATACCCATGTGTTCCTACTAACGAAAATGAAAAATCACATTCCATAATATATATTTCACATATCAATTATTACATAGATATTTTAACTGGTGGCATGACGTGCAAGCTTGAGCATGAATGTGCAATGCAGATGCGCATCACCGCCAAAGCTGCAATAGTGTGGCCGGATAGGTAAGGGGAAGGACGAAGGAGTGAGCTCACACTATTGGAAACACATTCTTTGCTGAGGGATTTTTGGGATGGGCATACCATCTTATACATGTCTCTAAATGGACTAGTCTAGTTGAGAAATTTAGCATTTGTATGGTTTCTCGAATGACTCATCCAGCATATTCCATGACCGACGGTGTCATGCGGCTCTTTTTTGAGGAATGAGTCAATCCAGCAAATATGGCTTGCTATGATGCTATTCCATGATGGATGGATTGATCTTCTAACATAAACTAAACATAACTGTCAGGTTCGGAGTTTGGATCGGATCGCTTCGCATCAGTTCGTCGTGTTTACCAAACACGCTATTAGGGTATTGCTTGACTGATATGTGCTCTGCTATAACAGATCGAGTTTACAAAACCATGGGTTTAAGGATTTGTGTACTACTACACACTTGCTCAGACATAAGCCTGCAACCGTGTTGGTTCTAGATTTTTTCCCATAACAAACCTATTGTCATCTCCACGTGGGTAACTGATGTCCATAGGCGCCATTTTTTAGTTTTAGGTCAGTGTTGACTTGACGTGGAGGCATCTAAGAAAAAACAAATTTACCATTTGTTAGAAGCTCAATAGTGAAGATACCCAAATTCAAAATTTTGGTTGCACTATTGTGTTATTTTACAATAACTAGTTTAAAACAATGCCCCATTTGGATGTATTTAGATAACATTTTGTTGAAGAATATTTTTCTCATAAAGAGAATAATTTTCTTTTTGTTAAATAGGACACCGTCCAATTTTGCCACATTCACAAGAACACTGTTTTAGGTTTAGGATAATATTATTTTAAATTTAGGAGTATAAAATTCTAAGTTTAGGTAAACCGAGTATCCAAATTCTAATGTTCTACAATGTCACATAGGGAAAAGGATCTATTTGTTATTTTGGTGTGTATCAATTTTTCTCAAGAAGAAATATTGTTTTCTGGATTGTTCAAGTGGTATCCAAGGGTCATTAACTTATTATTTACTAGGTGGATTCCCCATAGCGCCTTGTTGTAGGAATGTAAAAGTAATTTGAATTGAGTTAGAAATGATATGTAGAAGGAATCACGCTGGTGTATAAATAAATAAATATACATGTGATATGAACAGAGAATATATTTATTTATTTATTGCTATGGGTGTAATTGAAGACAAAAACTATATGGGGGCATATAGACTACTAGTCGATACAAATATTCTTACGTCAAAATTATACTTTTTTTTTGAAAAGCCATCTAGCAAGTTTTATTCATCTGAGAATAATGTTACATCATTTGATAGAAGATGTATAATACAATTAGAGGATTCATCGACCCAATTACATGAAACTTTCGACATAAACGCTTGCCGAGCTAGCTCATGGCAACTTGGTTGGATTCTCTGTCACAACGTTCAAAAGAAATCTCCACAATGTCCCTCTACAAATTATCACATTCATAAAAAATTGGAGCTGATTTCATTGCTGAAAAATTGCCATCCTGTATAGTTTGGACAACTTCCATACAGTCGGATTGCACAATGAAAATTATACTTTAAAAGAGTTGCATCAGCAGCTCACGGTGAATGAACTAAATAAAAGACAACACTGCAATCTTCAATCTTTAACTTCGTCAAAGAAAATATGATCACTAACCTGTGAAGGATATTATATATTGTGAGTTAATACAAACCACAAATAAGTTTGACGTGTATCCATGAAAACATGAAATCCATTGCAATTCTAGATTTGGATGCGTATCCGTGAAATGCAGCAGCTCTGCCATCAAGCATTTCTAAGCAGCAAGGACGGCCCTATGCGCAGCGTATGCAGGTTGGTGGACCATGCGGGGCTATTCCATGGGCAAACGACGATGAATTACCAGCCAGCTTCACCTGGCACTGGCCGCGGCGTGCGCGGGGGAGAGGAGCTAGATGTAGATCCAGAGGACATCGGCCGCGACACTATGCACGCGGGATGCCTTCGTGCATTTTGTTTGGGGGAGCTCCTCCAGGGACACACAATGGTGAATTTCTGGTAAGCTCGGCAGCAACATTAGCCGCGGGGTCGAGCGAATTGGGGGTGGGTGAGTGGTCAGATTGGAGAGGATTCGTCCTTGCCTCCTTGGGTACTTACATGAAGCTAGCCTTTACTACGCGAGATAATTGCAGCTTCATTTTTTTTGCCATCTCTCCTGTTGAACAGCAAGGTGGGGGAGTATTCAATTGTCTCAGTTTTCTTTTTGGTCATCTCCTATTGAATGCAGGGTGGAAATACGCGAGGTGGATGTGTGGGCCAAAAAGAACTGATGTCGTAGAGAGCTCTGGAATAAGAAAATTGGATAGTAAGGTTTTGCTTTCTTTGAGTTTTAGATTTAAGATTATTAACTTATTATATCTAGTATATTTCTTTTTATTTTTTGAGGGCATCCATGAGATGTTCTAGGTTGTACTTTAAATTGTTGGTGCAATAACTATGGAATATATTATCCATTGTCTTCTTCATAATAAGATTCTTTATGTCTTTTCTATGGGTGTTCTAAGATGATTTTTATTGTTCGATTAGTATTCATGGATTGTTTATTCTAATTTTCCTTTTCTTCAGTGATTCTGGCTTTATATATTTCTATTTTTCTTGTGTCCATTATGTTCCAATGATATTTGCTTCAACTATTTTTATATCATCTTTTTTGCTGTGTATTTGTGTAGTTTTTTCTATATTTATGATTCTGTAGTAATATTCTCTTGAACTATTTCCTTTTATAACACTGTTATAATTATATTTATGGGGTGTATTCTAGTTTTTCCCATGTACTTATATTGAATACATGGTATATTTTGCATTGTTTCTATAATAGCTGTTAGATGTTATATAGTGTTCTTTATGTTGTTAACAACGTTCACGATAGCCGTGAGATTTTTTGTGTTGTATTTGAGATTGTTCCCGTGGTACACACAGGATGTTCATTGGTATATTTTAAATCAGTCTAACACTAGTACACATAGGATGTTCCTTGGTATATTTTCCATCAGTCTAACACTATTTATAAGATGTTCTATTTTTTCTACTACTAGTCATGTTTCTAATAGAAGGTGAATCTCGAGTTTTATTTTCTTGTCTAAAATATTTTTATTTTTCTATCTGTCAAATATTTTTTGCCTCAAGTTTAAAAATTATCCTTGTGAAAGCGAAACATTTAATACTCAACATTGAACATTGTCCCTGCTTAATACAAAGAAAATGCTCTTTATATTTATATATAAGAGAAATGTTCTTTAATTATAAATTTTATCTAAATATATCAAATTGGGGTTTTGTTTGATAATACTTATAAACAACACAATGATTCAATTAGAATTTTATTGTGTATTGGGTTTGTAATCCATGTCTTTTATAAGTTTAAAAATGTTGGCATATATGCTAGTATAAGCAATTTTGCTTTAGTATGCATACCTGCATGCTTCCCTCATTGAGTCAAAGCTTCCACTTGATTGGATCCATGGAAAGAAAATAGGCAGGTAAGATTTGAGGAAGGAGAGGGATTGATCTCTAAGGAGTGTTTGGCAGGGTTTCTTCAGAGGAGCCGGAGCTATTGTGGACAAGCCACAATTTGTGGCTCCTACAAAACGTTTGTTGGCTCCTTTGTTTTTTCAGAAAATAGCTCCTTCTACAAAATGTTTGGTAGGGCTCCTCCGAAGGAGCCGAAGCCAGAGTCGGGAATGAGTCTTACCAAACAGGCCCAAAGATCATGTATTTTTGCTGCATCAATATTGGCTTCACCCTCAAGAGAAGTGCAAATAAATTAAAGTTAGTGCATCACCAGTTCACTACCAAAATATATAATGATCGCTTTATATATAGTGGTTTATCCCAGTGATGATAAAATATAGTAACAAAAGGATAAATATATATATATATATATATATATATATATATATTTGCTATCAGGTCATTCTATGTTAGACGGAATGCACACTGATAGAAGTAGGTAGGTTCGCGACAGCTGATCTAAAAAAGAATCGAAACAGGGCCATGCGACAGCTCCGTGCATAAACTGGTAGGTGTTTTCCTGCACAACAACCTTCATCACGCGTACGCTATGAATAGAGTTTTAGCTTCCTTTGGTTTCCTATAGCCCGATAACTGAAGCTCTATACTAATAAAGTTGGACGGTCGGCTGTGTGTCACCGTAGAGGCCGTAGGCCTGTATAGTTCATTTTGTTACAGTATAATAGTGATAAATACCATCAATGTCATAATGGTAAATAAAAAGTCTGGGTTAATTATTGTTATCTCAGATGGTCATCAGCTGTCCCAACCAAAAAAAGGACCGTATAACATCAACTTGGCATCTCCACGGTCGGGTCACCATTTCTCACTTTATTAAAGTACTACAGAGTTTGAACACTAAACCTCATGCTAGTGACAAAGTCCTCGTGTCAACTAAGCCCATGTTTCATGTCAAGGGTACTAGTAGATGTATTCTTTTTGAACAGAAAAATAGTGCATTTAAGTCATATAGTCACCAGCAATTTGAATCATACATTCATGAACCTTGCTTGTATTGTTCATGGACAATTCTAATATAATTAATGTAGTTTTTTTGATTCAGAGACAATCGAGACGTTCAATGTGACATAGGAAGAGTGATCAAAAGGCAATATGTAGGTATTGACGACGTCCTACAAGGGGAGTTCAATAGGGTTTCTCAGGCTTAATAAAGACAATACAATTTTATCTTTTTTAACATAGGAAAGAGCTTATATATTTCAACCTTGAGTGTGATTACAATCATAGTCCAAGGCTACCAATGTGCAGGTCAGGGCACATTCAGACAGAAAACAAGAAGAAAACACTCCCTCTTCAGATAGAAAACAAAGAAGAAAACACTCTCTTCATAAATCCCTAAAGCATGAGCATTACCATTAGCGCTCCTATGACAGGACTTTGCAGTCTTGAAAATGTCTTAACATTTCTTTTGCTTGTTCAATGATGACGCAACTAGAGGGATCAATTTGGAATATTGCAATTGAATGCTCAATAGAGGTCGAGAGAGCATTTCGGATTCCCGACAAAGTCGCTAGATTTTTAGCATCTTCAACAAATTAACATAAAAGGTCACTGGCGTAGCATGAGAAAACCACCCCACTTAGATGATTCCTAGCAAGAGGGGGAGATGTCCACGGATAGCTTTTTTGGATTGTTCTTTGACCATTCTAGCTCAGGAGACCTGGATTAGAAGTGCACAATTTTTCCATTTAGCATTAAGTGTTGTATCTCCCTCAAGTTTCTAAGAGCAAAGAAAATTTTCTAGAAAAATTACTGAAACAGAGGTGGGGCATTGGCCATTCTCAAACATGCCAGATTCTCCAGGACCACCACATCAATTTTACTCTGTATCTTTGTTGGTGCTATTAAGAAGAGCAAAAATCCAATAGGGTATTGTATAATTGAAGGCTGGTTCATTAAGGAGTTTCCATGAGTGGTATGTAAAGCATGTCTAAGCGAAGATACAAAGGTGTTGCAAACCATGGTGTGATGACCATCTTCAGGTTCCATACCACATATTAGGCAGGTTGCATCAAAGATTAGGTGGTGGCTTAGCCTGTTTGATTGGACAAACAAACCACTACATACTAGATTCCAAATTTAAGTTTTTACTTTTTGCAGCATTAGGGTTTTCCATGTTGTGTAAAAAATTTCTATCTGCAGACGTGCTAGTTCCACAGTTGTTCTTAGGTCTTCATTCTATTGCAAGTTTGTAAGCACTTCTAATGGATAAAAGACTGATCTTTTCATAGTGCCATCCTAGGTTGTCATCATGGTCAGAAATCGGTATTCTGATATTGAGAATTGTTTAGCTTCATGAAAAAAGAACATTTAGTTGTTTGCAAGTTTGTAAGCATTCATAGTGGAGAAAAGACCGCTCTTTTCATAGTGCCATGCCAGATTGTCATCACAGTCAGAAAATCGGTATTCTGATATTGAGAATTTTTTAGCTTCATGAAAAAGGAACATTTTCCTCTTATTAGGGGTTATCCAGTTGTCCCCCAAGTACTAATACTATGCCCATTATTTACTCTCTAAATGATGCCTTTTTTAGGAGATCTAGGCCATGCTCAATGCTCTTTCAGGCTTGTGAGCAATTCTAGGGAAGCTGGTGTAACAACTCAGGTGTTAAGCATGCATTAGGCACTTAATTAATTAACTTGATCATCATTAATCATGGCATAAGCATCATCAAGCATCAAACCCTAAATGCATCATCATTTCATGTGTTGCATTTTGTTTATTTAATTAATTGCTTGAGTGCTTGTCTAGTTAATTATTTACCTTGCCAAATGACTTGATCAAGTTTGGATCCACTTGCCCAGCATTTTAAATTTTGTTTTGTCAAATTTTATTGCAAAAGTTTTGGTGTAATTTGGAGCAAAAGAAAATAAATTGAAAATCCCTTTTAATTGCCCTAAATTCAAAATGAATTTGTGATTCAAAATTTATTCAGATTTTGGAGATGAGTCTTAAATGAAAGTTGTTCAGTTTGAAATTCTCTACAACTTTTGTTTTGGGCACATTTCTTGGAAATGGATTTAAATTTGCCAAAAAGTGAGCTTTTGTTTCAGTTTCAAATTTCAAAAAAAAAAAAAAAAAAAAAAAAGGCCACCGCAACCGGCCAGGCCGTTTTGCGGCCCAAAGCCCGGTGGCCCTCTCCGCTCCCGCCCCCCGAGCGCGCGCGCCGCCGGCCGAGCGTGGCCGACCGGGACGCAGCGGCCGACGCGGCACGCGCTTCGCCCGCACCACGCCCGCCGTGGCGTGGCGACAAAAGCGCCCGGCGAGTGGGACCCCGAGCCGGCCTTCACCCCGAAATGGGAAACGCACCCGCTCCACACTCGCTCACTCTCGCCTCGCCCTTCCGCTCGCTCTCCCTCGCTACGTCTCGCAGCGGCGGCCCGACCGCCCGCCCCGCGCTCTCGCCCGTCGCGGCGTGTCCCGCCACCGTTAAGCCACCACCGCCCGCGCCTCGGCGTAATCGAACCGCCTCACTCTGCTCCACTTCCTTGCGCCGCTAGCCGCCGACGAGACGCCCGTGGTAAGGGCCAATTTTGGGCCGCCTCTTTTCCCGCCCGTGACGGCCGAGCTCGCCGGAGTAGGGCTTCGCTGGCGGCCCGCCCCGGCCCTCTTCCTTTTCTCCCTCAACGCCGTCGCGTTTCTGTGCCGTAAAAGGTCGCTCGTGGTGTAGGTCGAATCGGTTGAGCCGCTTAGGGCTCGGGTTCGCCCGAACGACACCGAAGCCGCGCCGTGCTCGTCGCCGCCGTGACATGCACGCGCTCGCTCCGCCGCCGTTCATGCTCAAATCCGAGACCTTTTCGGCGTAGTTGTGTAGCTAGGGTTTATTTGTGGCTCACCGGAGCTTGCTCTTTTGCCTCGCCGTGCCTTGTCGTGGCGGAGATGGTGAGGGCGCCGCCGTCTGGCGCGCTGCTGTCCGCCGCCTCGCCTAGCCGCCGCTGCTGCTAGAGCTCGTCACCGTCGAAACTAACACCCTCACGGAGTGCGCCTTTGACGCGAGGAACACGTAGGTGCCCCCTAGCGCCCGCCGGAGACCTCGCCGTCGTCGGCAACGCCGGCCGGCCGAACACCGCCTGCTCGGCCGACTGGCCGGTGGGCCCGTGGACCACGGGGGACCCGCGCGCCAGTGACCCATGGTCCACTGGACCGAGTCCACGCAGGCCCAGGGCTCGGCCCTTTTTCTTTAAATGTTTTTCTAGAAATCGATTTAAATGCTTGGAAAATCATATCTGTGGCAAATGTGATCCAAATCTGGTGAAGTAAAGTTTGTTGGAAAGCTTATGAGTAGATCTATCAGATAAAATTATGTGATGCAATTTTTGAGATATTTTCCTGTATAGATTTATTTAAATGCTTAAATGGCTGAAATCTGAGTAAATGCATAATAAATTGTAGAAAGCTCTGAAAAATGTGATTCTTGTTTTGTTAGATTTGTTATGTGATGTGGTTTCTGGGAAAAATATATGTCATGCATCTACTGTACAAAAATATTGGAAAATGATTTAATTTCATTTCTGGGCTGATTCTTGTATGATTTTTAATAAATTAATTATAAGGAATTATGGCCTGGTAATTTTTGGTGACTGCTCTTGTGCTAAGAAGTTCTAGATAAAAATATGAAATCTGTTGTTTGACACTTTTCATAGTGCAAAGTTATTAAATGTGCATTTCTGTCCTGCTGTTTAATCTTTTTGTGAAGACTGTTGTACTCAATGAATGGTTATGAAAATTTTACCATGGCTCTTTTATAGCATAGTGTAGCTCCTGTAATTTTTGTAGATTTTTCTGGACTGTTTATACAGAGGTCACAGTTCAAGCTTGTTTATTCACATGAAATGATAAGCATTGGAATTAAATGATTTATGGAGTTCTATATTACTTCTTGTGCACTTTTAATTATGCTATACTTGCTGGTCATGTAATGCTGTATCGTAACTGAAATGTGGTGTTTGGATATGAGTAGTGATATTTCTCTGTATTCTTGTGATGTGCATGTGTGTGTGTGCCTACACACCACTCTTCTTTATGCACTTCTCTAAGTGTTTAGAGAAGAGGTATGCACATACTCAGTAGATGAGTTAAATTATTAGTAGAGAGGAGATATGCACCTACTCTGTCAAATGATCTGTTAATCATCTTCATACATGAGCATCATGTGTTATGCATTCGCCATACTCATACACGTGCATCGCATCATACAGGTTCGCAGGAGGACCTCCCGTATTCGGAGATCGAGGAGAATCTTCCGGAGGAGCCCCAGCCGGAGGTTCCTCAAGAAGAAGGCGAAGAAGAGCTGCCTGAGTGTCCTAACCACCGCGCGTCCGACTTCGTGCAAGGCAAGCACCGGAGCATTTACTTACCTATGCTTTCTAACAGTCTAATTATGCTTTATGATTGTTGCATTAAGTATAGGAGTTGTGTGAAACCGCTGATGCATTATATCCTTGCTTTACCATTGATTATCCCACCTTGCTACACCCTGCTAGTATAGGGCGAGTATTATGCTTAGTTTGCTTAGACGGTAGAAGTCGGGTGATTTCCTGTCATCCGCGAGTATAGGTGGTTACTTGTGATTGATGGAAAGCTTATGTTGATATCATCTGGTTAATGATTATGGTCGAGATAAATGGAGACCGGACGGAGTCTTGTGGGGTTGTTGGACCATAGTGATTCCGTCTGTGTCGATTAAGGACCGTACCGTTGTTGTCCCCCAAGTCATATTGAACGCATGCCTCATATTTAGCTGGCCGGATAAGCACTTCCGACCGCGAAGCCTAACACTATCCGGGCCGGTTCTCGATCCGTTCGCACCGTATTGGAGATGGATGGGGGACCACAGGGGCGCGAAGAGTAAGTCCGAGGTCCAGCATGGCTGGCTAAGGCAGTCGGGCGGTCCCTGGGTACGGTGGTTCTATGCGAGTCCGCGTACTTGTTTTTCCTGGATACGTGCCACGGTGACCTGTAGCTCACTTCGCGCGTGAGTGTGGTTTGTATGAGGAATACCCCCTGAGCTCAGTAGTAATCGATTCGAATCGCCATCGTTCCTGGACAGTGAACACCTTGACTTGAGCTGCAGCATCGTAGTAATGATTATGGAATGTGGTTAATGATGATGATGGGTTAAGCTAATGAATATGTTTATGGTTACTACTTGCTTGCTTAATCATGATTAATAATACTATAATGATGCATAGTGTAGTTGCTCACCTAGCATAAATAGGAATGATTAAGGCGAGCAATCACTTTAAATGTTACTACCGCTTTTTCCAAAAAAAGAGTCAAGCTATCCCCGATAAAGCCTGTCATACTCCTTGGAGTCTTTTACTTTTGAGTCGATCGGGTAAGTCTAGCCGAGTACCTTCTCGTACTCGGGGTTTTTTTCCCGCTTGTTGTTTGTGCAGATGGCCATACCTACCACGGGTATTGTGAAACCTGCTTATATCCAATTGGATTAAGCACCAAAGGGCTATGGTCGTTCTTACTACTCTTCCCACTTGCTTTTGTGGATTGATCATCGGTGGCATTATTTTATACTCAAGTTGTTGTGTGTGGGTTGAGCTTTCAAAACTATCTTGTTTCCGCTATTTGTATTTGAAGAACTCGGATTGTAATAACTTTATTTCCGCACTCGATGTTGTTGAACTATTTGTGAAATGTTGTAACATGCGAATGGTGACGCTAAACCCATACGATCTTGGTTGATGATGTTTGGTTTGAAATCCTTCGAGATTTCGGACTACCGGGTTTATAACGGCTTAAGTGTGACAATTGCTTGCTTAGCGAAAGTGATTTTTCACTTATGCTTTTATAAATTGGTCGGTTTACATCACGGTGGCATCGAGCAAGGTTTAGCGATTCTTGTTCACATGTCTATTTAAAACAAAGGCTTTTGATTTCAAAACTGGATTTCAACTTATAGATCTATAAGTCTTTTGAGAAAAATCGTTTGCAAAATTAAGAGTATGCCAGTGGTCATATCCTTTATGCCCAAATAAGGACTCTAGGTGGCTATTTAAATACTGACTTGGGGGCTTGCATCATATTTTGTTTTCACTTTGTTGCCCATGCAAGCAAGGTAATTGTATGGGTGCCATTCGCTTGGATGGTAATGTATGGTTCAAAATGCCTCTACGCCTCGGTAAGTGGGAGTTGTGAGAGCATGGTTGTCCAACCGGCAATCTAGGGGAGTGCTAGTGTGATACCGGAAGTATTTACATGTCAAAACCATGTACTTACCAAGGTGTTTAATTGTGGGCTGTGCCGTCTGTTGAGACGATGCCGTCTTTGGACGAGGATCGGGTAGTTGTACTACATGTGCGTGTAATTGGGAATGCACGTGCGTGTGAGTGCTTAATCTTTACTTTACCGCAATGCATTTATTCATACTTTGTTGGGATGGGCTGAAGTGGATTTTCTGCAGGTACATAACAGCGATTCGTGTAGAACGACTAGTTATACGCTATGAGAGAACGTTGTATGCCACCGTATATCCGCTAGAATTATTTTTGCTAAGATGTGAGAACGTAAGATACGTGCATACATCATATTTGTTCATCTCATGTCATTACATTTACCTTCCCTTATAAATTGATTACTTACGCCCATTAAAGATTTGGTTAATTAATAACTTGTTTCACCGGGATAAATTTCTGACAGATGGCTCGCACTAAGCAAACCGCACGCAAGTCCACCGGGGGCAGGGCACCTCGCCGTCAGCTTGCACCACGCACCGTGATCAGGGAGGATCACTTTCTTGAGGAGTTTGGCATGCCCACGCTTCTACGGAGGGTGCTAGGTCACGCCGGATACGCCGAGGAGCAGCGGCCCGTCTACTCCCTGGGGTTCTGAGAGGAGCCACGTCGTGGAGATGACTTGGTTCTTTGTGGAGATCACTTGTTCCTCCACTCCACCCGGACTCGAGTGGGGACGGGTGGCGCGTCCGTGCCACCGGGGTGTCACCGCACGGGATGGGGCTAGCGAGCCGCATTCCATGTGCTCCGCCCGGATCATGGGCGCTTTCCTCCGAGGCGGCAACGGCTTTGGCGGGGACTTTTCCTAGGGATGACCCTCGGGATCTTGTTTGGGAGCAGTCCCCTAGCCGTGCACGTTGGCCAGGAGTTGACGAGATTGATGGCAGTGATAACACGGCTATGAGTTCCATGTATGCCATGATGCAGGCATACGATGCCACTGAAGCAACAATGTACAAGCTCAGTGACTGGAACAAGGATCTATGGAAGAAGGGGAAAGAAGAGAAGAAGAGACACTCGGACCAAATCCGAGACTTAAGGCAGCAGATGGACACCATCATAGCTACCAGGGATGAGGTAGAGGCAGATGTGAGAGAGGTCACTAGGGAGCTCGCCACCTTGCGTGCATGGGTTGCACGCTATGAGCAGTATGAGAGGAACGCCGATAGGATGATGGCGCAGCTAGTCACAGAGAGGAATGAAGCCCGGAACGATGCCCATCAGCTGGGGCACTGGCTCTTTGACCGCGAGCACTACATTGACCAGTTGCACGAGGACTACCACGTGCTATACAACCAGGTTCATGGTCACCATGCGCCTGGAGCTGCCGAGATGGAGCCGGGAGTCATCGACCCCGATGGTGGCGAGGAGGACGCCGACCTTCCACACGCGCACCCGAGCACGCACCCGGCGACGACGTTGTTCTTTGCTGCCGAGTCCGACGTTGGTAGCGAGCACGAGTAGGCTAGTAGTCTCATCGCTAGTCGTAGTCGCGCTCTTGTCTTTTGTTGTTGTTGGCATGTAACCCCGATGAGATGTGACTCTTGTGTGTTGGATCGTCATGTGTTGTGGTGCTATCTGAACGCCTAAAGTCCAGTGTATGTATCTTTGGCAATTTTGGATGTTGTATGCCCTCGGATGATGCTTTTATTCAAGAACCGAATTAGTGATGTTATAAATTGTGGGAGTGAATCTTTATGCCTATGTGTTGAGAATGAATTTATTTTCCCCAATAATTCATTGGCATGATTATTACATTCGCTTACAATGTTGTAACATCACCTAATGATTACTTGATGCTGAAATATGCAGATGGTTGGAACTCGCCGTACTGCCAGTGGGTCCTTGGTTGGTGACGGATCCGGCCAAGGAGGCAATGGTGATGGTAATGGCGGAAACGGTGGAAATGGTAGCCACGGAGACAACGGAGGAAACGGGGTAACGGAGCAAACCCCGGGGACAGGCGCCACCACCACCTCCACCACCATTGACCGCCGAGCAACTTTTTCCAACGGTTCCTCGGTAGTCGGCGTAACATGGAGGCCACGTTGCGCGACATTGCAGCAAACACCAGTCGCGGGGGCCACCGTGACCGTCAGGTCAACTAGTACAGCTCTTTCAAGGATTTTCTGGACACGGATCCACCCAAGTTCTTGCAAGCTAAGGAACCGCTCGAGGCTCTCGAGTGGATCAACACGATGGAAGACAAGTTTCGTCTTCTGCGCATGACCGAGACGCATTTGAAGGTTGAGTATGGGGCACATCACCTGCAGGGGGGCTGGAATGTGGTGGTCTCATCAACGTGCCACTTTCCCGCCAAACACTCCAATCACACGGGCGCGGTTTACCCATAGATGTTTCGCAAAAGCACTTATGTTCCACCGGGTCTGATGGCTATGAAAGTATCTGAGTTCATGAAGCTTAACCAAGGTAATAAGAGCGTGAATGAGTACTTGCAAGAGTTTAACAACTTGTCACGCTATGCTCCTACCTATGTGGACACTGAAGAAAACAAGATAGCTAGCTTCAAGAGAGGCCTCAACACCAAGATGGCCAAGACTATGGGCATCAGTTCAAGAGCCACCTTCAATGAGTTCATCAGTGATTGCTTGACTCAAGAGAACAACAACAACTTGCACGCTGCTTCCAAGAACCGCAAGAGGAACTTCGAGGGAGGATCTTCTCGATCTGAGGCCTCCAATGGCTAATCGTCCTCAGTACCGCCCTCCTGTGCAAAACTCAAGGTTCCGTGCACCTGCTCCAAAGAGGAATGCTCCACCACCTCCGAAGAGCCAGAGGGGTTATCGCCCCCTGCACCTCAAGCTCAAACCAAGACTAGTGGTCCCACGGCAGCTTATCCCGCCGTGAGAGGCCCATGCTTCAACTGCAATCAGATGGGTCACTTCGCCAAGTACTGTCCATATCCGAAGAAGCAGACGACCTATCCTGCCCGTGCACACCACACCACCGTGGATGAGATCCCCGAGGGAGAACCAGTCACTGCGGGTACGTTTCTTGTCAACAATCATCCTGCAGTTGTTTTATTTGATTCTGGATTATCGCATTCTTTTATGAGTCAAGCATATGCAAGATCACATGAATTAGAACTTAAGCAATTAGATTATGGGTACCGCATCAGTTCCGCTGGTGCTGATGTCCTATCTAATCAGATGCTTGAGCATGCAACTTTTGAAATTGGAGATAAAACATATAGGGTTAATTTGGTGGTATTACCTGGCTTAACTATGGATATGATCTTGGGGATGAATTGGATGAAAGATAAGCGAGGTTGTGATTGATTGGGAATAGAACAATTACTCTCACGGATCCTGCGGGTAAGGACACTTTCCAAGTGTTATTGCCTCGAGTTGCGGAGACATGACCAAGTTGACCTATGCTATACGAGCCTCTGCTCTTTTCGAGATTCCCGTGGTTTGTGAGTTTTTCCGATGTTTTTCCCCGAAGATTTACGGGCTACCGCCCTGATAGAGACATTGAGTTTGCAATTGATCTAGTGCTCGGTACAGCTCAATCTGCAAGAGACCATATCGTATGCCTCCCAATGAGCTAGCAGAGTTGAAGAAATAGCTGTTTGAGCTGAAGAAGTTGGGTTTCATCAGGCCAAGTACTTCTGAATGGGGTTGTCCAGCCTTGTTTGTGAAGAAGAAAGATCATTCCTTGAGGCTATGTGTTGATTATCGGCCGCTCAATGCCGTAACAATCAAGAACAAATACCCTCTGCCGAGAATTGATATTCTGTTTGATCAGTTGTCTAAAGCAAAAGTGTTTTCCAAGATTGACTTGAGATCAGGGTATCATCAAATCAAGATTCGTCCGGAAGATGTGCATAAGACTACTTTCGTCACTAGATATGGGTTGTATGAGTATCTCGTTATGTCTTTTGGCTTGACGAATGCTCCTGCATACTTTATGTATCTTATGAATTCAGTCTTTATGCCAGAATTGGATAAGTTTGTGATTGTATTTTTGGATGATATTCTGGTTTACTCTACGAATGAAGAAGAGCATGCCCAGCATTTGAGAGTTGTGCTCACCAGACTTAGAGAGCATAAGCTGTATGCCAAGTTTAAAAAGTGCGAGTTTTGGCTGAAGGAAGTTGCTTTCCTTGGTCACATCATATCCGAGAATGGTATTTCAGTTAACCCAGACAAAGTACAAGAGGTCATGGATTGGCAACCGCCCACGTCTGTGCTTGAAGTTCGGAGTTTTCTTGGAATGGCAGGGTATTATCGCCGTTTCATTCCAGATTTCTCTAAGATTGCTAAGCCAATGACGAGTCTGCTGCAAAAAGAGCACAAGTTTGTCTGGACAGAGGCTTGTGAGGCAGCTTTCCGCACCTTGCGAGAGTTGCTAACCACAGCTCCTGTCTTGGCGCAGCCAGACATCGAGAAGCCGTTTGATGTGTACTGTGATGCATCCAAGACCGGTTTGGGTTGTGTGCTGATGCAAGAAGGCCGAGTGATTGCTTACGCTTCATGTCAGTTGAGAAAGCATGAAGTCAACTATCCCACGCATGATTTGGAGTTAGCAGCAGTTGTGCATGCCTTGAAGATATGGAGACATTATCTGCTAGGAAATGTGTGCCATATATATACTGATCACAAAAGTCTCAAGTACATCTTTACCCAACCTGAACTCAACATGAGGCAGCGAAGATGGTTAGAGTTGATCAAGGACTATGACTTGACAGTGCACTATCATCCTGGCAAAGCAAATGTTGTTGCTGACGCTTTGAGTCGCAAGTTACATCACCATGCTATGAAGCCGTTGGTTGAAGAAAGATTCAATCTGATGCATCCTGCAGTCCTCCATGATATCCAAGTTCGATGTTCTCTCGACCAACAGATCATTGAAGGCCAAAAGACTGATCCGGGTATCTACCACCTCAAAGAAAGAATGAAGAAGGAATCAATTCCGCATTTCAGACTGGATGACAATGGTGTACTTTGGTTCGACGCTCGTCTTGTCGTACCGAAGGACCGAGAACTCAAGAACAAGATAATGGATGAGGCTCACCTTTCCAAGCTATCCATTCACCCTGGAAGTAACAAGATGTATCATGATCTGAGACCTCGTTATTGGTGGACCAAGATGAAGAAAGAGATAGCGGCGTATGTGGCCCGATGCGATACTTGTTGTCGTGTCAAAGCCATTCACATGAAGCCGGCAGGTTTGCTGAAGCCGTTACCAGTTCCTGCTTGGAAGTGGGATGATATCAGCATGGATTTTATCACAGGTCTGCCAACTACACAAAAGGGTAATGATTCAATCTGGGTGATCGTTGATCGACTAACCAAGTCAGCTCACTTCTTACCTGTCAAGACTACCTACAGACCACCTCAGTATGCTGATCTTTACATCTCTGAGATTGTTCGTTTGCATGGAGTACCCAAGACCATAGTATCTGATCGAGGATCACAGTTCACTGCTCATTTCTGGACCCGTTTGCATGAAGGAATGGGTACCAAGTTATTGCACAGCACTGCTTATCATCCTCAGACTTCAGGCCAGACTGAAAGATTTAATCAAGTTCTTGAGGATATGTTGAGAGCGTGTGTGCTATCTGCTAAGGGTTCGTGGGAATCTTGGCTACCCTTGGCCGAATTCTCCTACAACAACAGTTATCAAGAGAGTATCAAGATGGCACCGTTTGAAGCTTTGTATGGCAGAAAGTGTAGAACTCCGTTGAACTGGGTAGAAGCGGGAGAAAGAAGGTACTACGGTATTGACTTTGTTCCCGAAGCTGAAGAGAAGGTTCGAACTATCCAAGAACATATGAAAACTGCACAGTCCCGACAAAAGAGTTATGCTGACAATAGAAGAAGACCTTTGACGTTTGAAGTTGGTGACTATGTATATCTCAGGGTTTCACCAATAAAAGGTACACAAAGGTTTGGAGCCAAGAGGAAACTTGCACCAAGATATGTGGGTCCATACAAGATTCTTGAAAGAAGAGGTGAAGTCGCTTACAAGTTGCAGTTGCCTGAGTCAATGAGTTCTATCTTTCCGGTCTTTCACATCTCTCAACTGAAGAAGTGTTTGCGTGTGCCCGAAGAAAGAGTCGATGAGCAAGAATTAAAGTTGACAGCTGATCTGTTCTATAAAGAAGAGCCTGTAAGAATTGTTGATAGCAAGGAAAGAGTTACTCGGAATCGGTTGGTGCGTACTTACAAGGTCGTGTGGAGCTACCATGATGATAGAGATGCATCATGGGAAACCGAGGATTACCTGAAAGAAGTTTATCCCGAATTCCATAAAACCTGGTTAGTAAACCCAAATCTCGGGACGAGATTTCTTTAAGGGGGTAGGGCTGTAACAACTCAGGTGTTAAGCATGCATTAGGCACTTAATTAATTAACTTGATCATCATTAATCATGGCATAAGCATCATCAAGCATCAAACCCTAAATGCATCATCATTTCATGTGTTGCATTTTTGTTTATTTAATTAATTGCTTGAGTGCTTGTCTAGTTAATTATTTACCTTGCCAAATGACTTGATCAAGTTTGGATCCACTTGCCCAGCATTTTAAATTTTGTTTTGTCAAATTTTATTGCAAAAGTTTTGCTGTAATTTGGAGCAAAAGAAAATAAATTGAAAATCCCTTTTAATTGCCCTAAATTCAAAATGAATTTGTGATTCAAAATTTATTCAGATTTTGGAGATGAGTCTTAAATGAAAGTTGTTCAGTTTGAAATTCTCTACAACTTTTGTTTTGGGCACATTTCATGGAAATGGATTTAAATTTGCCAAAAAGTGAGCTTTTGTTTCAGTTTCAAATTCAAAAAAAAAAAAAAAAGAAAGGCCACCGCAACCCGGCCGGGCCGTTTCGGCCCGGCACGGCCCGGTGGCCCGCTCCCGCTCCCGCCCTCGCCCGCGAACGCGCCGGCCGGCCGAGCGTGGCCGGCCGACGCAGCAGCGCGACGCCCACGCGCTCGCCGCCCCCGGCACGTCCGCGCGTGGCGACAAAAGCGCCCGGCGAGTCCGAGCCCGGCCTTCACCCCGAAATGGGAAGCGCACCCGCTCCACACTCGCTCACTCTCGCCTCGCCCTTCCGCTCGCTCTCCCTCGCTGTTTCGCGGCAGCAGCAGCCGCCGCCGCCGCCGCGGCATCGCCGTCGCGGCGTGTCCGCCCACCGTTAAGCCACCACCGCCCGCGCCTACGGCGTAATCGAACCGCCTCGCTCTGCTCCACTTCCTTGCGCCGCTAGCCGCCCGACGGACGCCGTGGTAAGGGCCAATTTTTGGGCCGCCTCTTTTTCCCGCCGTGATGGCCGAGCTCGCGGAGTAGGAGCTCGCGCGGCCGCCCGACCCTCTTCCTTTTTCTCCCTTGGCGCGCCGTCGCGCGTTTCTGTCTTGCGTAAAGGTCGCTCGTGGTGTAGGTCGAATCGGTTGAGCCGCTTAGGGCTCAGGTTCGCGGAACGACACCGGAGCCGCGCCGTGCTCGTCGCCGCCGTGACATGCACGCGCTCCGCCGCCGTTCATGCTCAAATCCGAGACCTTTTCGGCGTAGTTGTGTTGCTAGGGTTTTTTTGTGGCTCACCGGAGCTTGCTTTTGCCTCGCCGTGCCTTGTCGTGGCCGGAGATGGTGAGGGGCGCCGCCGTCAGCGCCCGCTGTCCGCCGCCTCGCCTAGCCGCCGCTGCTAGAGCTCGTCACCGTCGAAACTAACACCCTCACGGGGTGCGCCTTTGCCGCGAGGAACACGTAGGTGCCCCTAGCGCCCGCCGGGAGACCTCGCCCAGGTCGGGCGAGCAACGCCGGCCGGAGCACCGCCCCTGCTCGGGCCGACTGGCCGGTGGGCCCGTGGACCACGGGGACCCGCGCGCCAGTGACCCATGGTCCACTGGACCGAGTCCACGCAGGCCCGGGGGCTCGGCCCTTTTCTTTAAATGTTTTTCGTAAATCGATTTAAATGCTTGGAAAATCATATCTGTGGCAAATGTGATCCAAATCTGGTGAAGTAAAGTTTGTTAGAAAGCTTATGAGTAGATCTATCAGATAAAATTATGTGATGCAATTTTTGAGATATTTTCCTGTATAGATTTATTTAAATGCTTAAATGGCTGAAATCTGAGTAAATGCATAATAAATTGTAGAAAGCTCTAAAAAATGTGATTCTTGTTTTGTTAGATTTGTTATGTGATGTGGTTTCTGGGAAAAATATATGTCATGCATCTACTGTACAAAAATATTGGAAAATGATTTAATTTCATTTCTGGGCTGATTCTTGTATGATTTTTAATAAATTAATTATAAGGAATTATGGCCTGGTAATTTTTGGTGACTGCTCTTGTGCTAAGAAGTTCTAGATAAAAATATGAAATCTGTTGTTTGACACTTTTCATAGTGCAAAGTTATTAAATGTGCATTTCTGTCCTGCTGTTTAATCTTTTTGTGAAGACTGTTGTACTCAATGAATGGTTATGAAAATTTTACCATGGCTCTTTTATAGCATAGTGTAGCTCCTGTAATTTTTGTAGATTTTTTTGGACTGTTTATACAGAGGTCACAGTTCAAGCTTGTTTATTCACATGAAATGATAAGCATTGGAATTAAATGATTTATGGAGTTCTATATTACTTCTTGTGCACTTTTAATTATGCTATACTTGCTGGTCATGTAATGCTGTATCGTAACTGAAATGTGGTGTTTGGATATGAGTAGTGATATTTCTCTGTATTCTTGTGATGTGTGTGTGTGTGTGCCTACACACACACTCTTCTTTATGCACTTCTCTAAGTGTTTAGAGAAGAGGTATGCACATACTCAGTAGATGAGTTAAATTATTAGTAGAGAGGAGATATGCACCTACTCTGTCAAATGATCTGTTAATCATCTTCATACATGAGCATCATGTGTTATGCATTCGCCATACTCATACACGTGCATCGCATCATACAGGTTCGCAGGAGGACCTCCCGTATTCGGAGATCGAGGAGAATCTTCCGGAGGAGCCCCAGCCGGAGGTTCCTCAAGAAGAAGGCGAAGAAGAGCTGCCTGAGTGTCCTAACCACCGCGTCCGAGCTTCGTGCAAGGCAAGCAGGAGCATTTACTTACCTATGCTTTCTAACAGTCTAATTATGCTTTATGATTGTTGCATTAAGTATAGGAGTTGTGTGAAACCGCCGATGCATTATATCCTTGCTTTACCATTGATTATCCCACCTTGCTACACCCCCGCTAGTATAGGGCGAGTATTATGCTTAGTTTGCTTAGGCGGTAGAAGTCGGGTGATTTCGTCATCCGCGAGTATAGGTGGTTACTTGTGATTGATGGAAAGCTTATGTTGATATCATCGGTTAATGATTATGGTCGAGATAAATGGAGACCGGACGGAGTCTTGTGGGGTTGTTGGACCATAGTGATTCCGTGCGTGTCGATTAAGGACCATACCGTTGTTGTCCCCCAAGTCATATTGAACGCATGCCTCATATTTAGGCGGTCGGATAAGCACTTCCGACCGCTGAAGCCTAACACTATCCGGGCCGGTTCTCGATCCGTTCGCACCGTATTGGAGATGGATGGGGGACCACGAGGCGCGAAGAGTAAGTCCGAGGTCCGGCATGGCTGGCTAAAGGCGTCGGGCGGTCCCCGGGTACGGTGGTTCTATGCGAGTCCGCGTACTTGTTTTTTCCGGATACGTGCCACGGTGACTGTAGCTCACTTCGGCGTGAGTGTGGTTTGTATGAGGAATACCCCCCGAGCTCGGTAGTAATCGATTCGAATCGCCATCGTTCTGGGACGGTGAACACCTTGACTTGAGCCGCAAACATCGTAGTAATGATTATGGAATGTGGTTAATGATGATGATGGGTTAAGCTAATGAATATGTTTATGGTTACTACTTGCTTGCTTAATCATGATTAATAATACTATAATGATGCATAGTGTAGTTGCTCACCTAGCATAAATAGGAATGATTAAGCTGAGCAATCACTTTAAATGTTACTACCGTTTTTCCGCAAAAAGAGTCAAGCTATCCCACGATAAAGCCCTGTCATACTCCTTGGAGTCTTTTACTTTTGAGTCGATCGGGTAAGTCTAGTTGAGTACCTTCTCGTACTCGGGGTTTTTCCCGCTTGTTGTTTGTGCAGATGGCCATACCTACCACGGGTATTCGAAACCCGCTTATATCCAAAGTGGATTAAGCACCAAAGGGCTATGGTCGTTCTTACTACTCTTCCCACTTGCTTTTGTGGATTGATCATCGGTGGCATTATTTTATACTCAAGTTGTTGTGTGTGGGTTGAGCTTTCAAAACTATCTTGTTTCCGCTATTTGTATTTGAAGAACTCGGATTGTAATAACTTTATTTCCGCACTCTCGATGTTGTTGAACTATTTGTGAAATGTTGTAACATGCGAATGGTGACGCTAAACCCATACGATCTTGGTTGATGATGTTTGGTTTGAAATCCTTCGAGATTTCCGGACTACCGGGTTTATAACGGCTTAAGTGTGACAATTGCTTGCTTAGCGAGTGATTTTTCACTTATGCTTTTATAAATTGGTCGGTTCTGTTACAGCTGGTGTCTAGCAGATTATCAAAAGGGTATTGTTTTTTTGGTAATTCTTTGACTCGAACGTTTGTTGCCTTCCGGGCGCCTACTTTGCCTCGGTACGTGCCCACAGCACACCACTCGATCTGGATGCTTCTTCCCACTTCTCTCGCTAGCGTTTCTTAGAAATTTCGCCCTGCCGCTCATGGCTTCAACACGCCTTGCTGCCGTCCGCCCGGCACATGTCACCGCGGCCATCCCCCGCTACTTCTCCATCCCCTATGCACCTGTGTTTCTCGTCGTGCCATGCCATACTCCGTCCCTCGCCACGCCGCCACTCCCAATACCTACAAAACCTCCATCCCGTGCCGTGGACTAGTCTGGCGCGCTGTTGCTACCATCCTTTGCAGCCCCATCACCCACAGCGCCTTTCTCCCCTGGCGTGGCATGCTGCGCTCCATCCTCCGCCACATCTAGGCTAGGTAGCTAAAGAGGGGTGGTCACCGGCTAGGCCTAGGCTAGGCTGGCCGCTGCTGGCCACTGCATTGCATCATCCGGAAGAAGGGTTAGAAAAACATACATTTCAGTAGTATGTTTGAAGTGTTTCAGGTATGTTTCATAGGTATGTTGTAAGTGTTTCATACGGATGTTACAATTGTAGATCGAGATGTTTCATATGTTGCAATAGTTGTACGCGTATGTTGCAAACTTCCGTTTTTCAATGTTTCATTTGTTTTTTTCAATGCATGTAAAGCATGTTGCATGTGCAGTTATTGGAGGTTGCACACATATATTGCAAGTATTTTATTTGAATACTGTGTTTTGTTTGCAATGATTTTCATTTGTTTTTCAAGTGTTTCCGTATGTGTTTTAGATGCATGTTTCACGTGTTTCATCTACCTTCAGACATATGTTTCGGACATTGCATCTGGATGTTTCGAAAGTAGATATGTTGCAGCAGGACCCACCTTCCGCAGCCACTCTGCTAGGGGCCACCTAGCCGGCACATACCACGGAGGGCCGTGAGCAGTATGACTGTCTGAGTGGCGTGGGCCCCGTGTGGGTGCACGAACGTAGGAACAGCAAGGGCGTACTAGCAGGTCACATGAGAAACAATTCTCAGGCATCCTCTGGATGTCTGGACGCTAGGAGTACCATATTTATTGTTTTTAGCAGTTTTGCACACATGGGCTGTTGGGGTATACAAGCAGGCGCCAGGCTTGCTTCCCTAGCTAGCAGAGCTTGATTAAACATTTTCAAATCTCATAAAGCCTATTCCTTCTCTCAACTATTTTGTACACCAAGGAAACACAGACGATGCCAAATGTTTTATTGCATCAAGGAAATATTACAATTGCTAATAATATATATCTTGATGATGTTAAGGTGTGATCTGTACCAATCGGCAAGAAAATATATAGCCAAAACTCAGGAGAAGCTTGTCACACAATTTTTTGAACTCGTGACTTGTCTAATGTGAGCCTCTCCTTATCCCCCCACTCCAAAATTACTTGTGCTCAAGTGAATGATACTTTCCATAAATCTAAATAAAAAAGTTTAAATGAAAAGTTTAGATCTCGTGATTAAGCGAAAAAGATTTATTTGTCTTTAGGACATGTCCAGTGGACTAGCGACATCACCAGTTTCCATCAGATATCATCCGATGTGGAGGAGAGATGAACAAAAATTGCTCATCGCTAGCTACTCCCTTGTCGCTATACTTGCACTACTTCTAAGAAAACTACAGTCACTGCTGTCCAGACCCACTTTCTTCTGTTTGTAGTCTTGTTAGTTTTTTTTTATCTTTTCTCATGCCAACTCAGCTAGTGAAATACTCTCTCTATCCTAAAAAGAGTGTTGTTTTAAATTTTTCAGACATTGCGTGACCATTCGTCTTATTAAAAAATTTAGACACATTATAAAATAAATAAATTATTATTAAAGTATATCTAGTGATAAAATAAATTATAACAAAATAAATGATGTTTCTGCAAATTTTTTGAATAAGACGAATTGTCAAACACGATATTCTCAAAGTAGCGGGCTCCTCTGGGGGTGCCCTTACACCTCGCAACTATCCGATAGACTCAATTTTTGGCGGTACAAGGTGCAGTAGAGTGTCGATTCACAATGTGAAATTTGGTTCTAAAATAAATCGGAATAGAAAGTGTCTCTGTAGTCCGTCGCTTTCTCTACACCCATAAAATTAAGTGTCCATGCATGTAAAGAGTGATGGAGAAATAAATTGAAACACATATTATACGAGTTAAAGCAACATACATCTATGCACAGTATATGGTTTGATTCCCAAGCAAACTAAACTCATTACGCAATTATTGCTAAATAAATTTCAAAGCCCGAATTATCCGAGTAATTAATCATACTAGCAGAAATGCACGTGCGGCACGCACGGTTTTATAAAAAATATTATTATTTAAAAAGTATAATTATATTTTTAATAACTAAACAGAAACTCATCTACTTTTTATATTTAGTTAACAAAAAAACAACTACTGCACCTACTCAAAAGAGCATTTTTCGGTAAACATGGTTCTGAAAACAGGACATTTGCATGATTCAGTAATTTTGGTAAAACATATAATAACTATCCTTGATGCCTCAAGAAATAACAGAGCCACACCTCTAAAACCTTGCCTTTCCCTCCCTCCCTCTCCCTTTGTCTCCCCATCTCCATTCCAAAATTATGAACAGTAGAAATGGAAGTGGGTAGCTCAAATGACAAATTTTTATCAATAGTAATAGTTCCTTTTATAGAATCCTTGACTCACAATTAATTTGATCATTAGCTTCTTCTCACTTCAAATGACAAACTGAACAATTTTTCGTCTTTCAGACATAGCAAAAGGAAAAATATGCAGCAAATTATTCATTATAATAAATGAAGAAATTTAAGCTTCTTCCTTATGACTATTGAATGTAACAAAATTAATTTCACATTATTTGGTGATTCTCATGATTTTTGCTCCCCCACTACTACGTAAAAACTTAACCGAGGCAGTTTTTTTTTTTTTGTTAACCGAGGCGATTTTTCTAACCGTGCGGAACATAAGGTTACGGTTAATCTTGGCCTTAACGGTTAACATTGTTAACCGAGGCGGTCAAGTTATAATAACCGTCTCGGTTAATTATGATTAACCGAGGCGGTTTTATTATAATAACAACCGCCTCGGTTAAGGTCTTAACCGAGGCGGTTATTATAAATCGACCGCCTGTGTCATGTGATTAATGGAGGCGGTTATTATAACAAAACCGCCTCTGTTATGATTTTCCAAATTAAAAAAAAATATTTTTAGATAATATATATTAATTATTTAATATTTTTAAAATACAAGCAGCATCAAATATAGCAAATACAGATCAGATGGAACACATAGAATGATGCAATTAATTTGGATGCAGCAGCCTTGGCCTTCAAATGAGTCCAACGACTACGTTGTCGTTGATACTCATGTTTGTTGGTCCGAACTTCTTCCTTCTCATTGCTAGGCAATGCAACATATCTATCTAGTTGATTCTTGCAGTTCTTTTCTTTTCTTTTCTTTTGCCCGAGCCTTCCTTCTTCTCGTTCAGGAGGACCTCAGCGGGCAGCGGCCCCTGGCCGCCAAGCAGCCGAGCAGCTAGCCGAGCGGGTTCCGTCCGGGCCAGACGGGAACCCATAGCAATATATGGCGCTCGGTAAGACGGTAAGTGTTAAAAACAAGAGGGGACTGGAGTACCGGACAGTACGATTACGTTGTTCTCGTGCAAGCTCACGTCGATGAGGTGGCCAAGGAAGTGATTGGCCCTGGCGCGAAAAGGTCGGTCATCCCCCGCAGTAGCGCTAGCGAATGGTACATCTAGCCTTCCAATAATTCCTTTGGAAATTTCGGCAAAGATACATCTCGTAAATCGTAATCACTGATGATCTGGAGAAGAACAGTCATGCTCATGCATGGAGTTTCTTACGTATGGGGAGTATTCCAAGGAAATTAAATCATGAATGGTTGGAATTATTAAGTTGATTTTATTCACCTTGGATTTCGTATTTCAGGTTTTTAGCCCAACATCCCAGGGCAGTCTGCAGCACCGGCGGGTGGCCGTGGAGCGCAGCACGCTAGTCCACATCGCCGCCGGGCAGGGCCACTGCAGCCTCATCGCCGAGCTGGACCGTCGTCACCGGGGACCTCCTCTCCACGCTGACCTCAACCCGCCATAAGTCTTATTTACAAGTCGAATACGATCATGCTTATTTACAAACCAAGTACGACTTCTATGGCATGTACTTTAACTACGAAGCGGCCATGCATGGAGAAGCAGCTAATGAGAAATCAACATTCAAGAGATCAGGTCGAGTACGTATCTTCTGGCCGATTAGGAATTTATATTTGAAGGGACACCGTCCGTATTTGGGCAGGGCCACTGCAGCTTCATCGCCGATTAGGAATTATATTTATATTTAGGAGTCTTACATCTAATATAATATATAAGATCTCGGATAATGGAAGGCTCATATGACACGAAATTCAGATCAAACGGTTATTAACGAGAAAGAATAAGATCTTGGATGACGGAGGGCTCATATGATACGACACCTAGATCGGATGCTTAACATAGAGGAAGAGTCCCCTTAAAAAAACTCGCTCTTTTATAGTGTGATGATGATACAACAAGCTAAACGTACCAACACATGGGTACATTTGCTAGTATAATTCAATTAAAAAATAAAAAGGAAAAGGACTCGCGACAGCTCGGTCGTCTTATCTAAACAGCTCGGTCTTATCTAAGCTTACTTATATTATCACATCTTGGCATGCTGCTGCTGCTGCATAAATCATGCAATGCAATGGCTTCCTCCGTGCGCATGTCAACCTGAGTCTCGATCGCCATGGATCTCAGTCTCCCGCTACCGCTCTCCACATTGGCTGCTGCTATGTTATGCTACCTTTTCTTCTTCTTCTTCCGTGCCTGGAAACGGAAAGGGAAAGCGGTGGCGAGGCCGAGGCAGCGCGCGCCGCTGCCGCCCGGTCCGAGGGGCTGGCCCGTGCTTGGCAACCTGCCTCAGCTCGGCGGGAAGAAGATGCACCAGACGCTGCACGAGATGAGCAGAGCGTACGGGCCGCTGCTTCGGCTGCGGTTCGGCCGCTCCAACGTGGTGGTGGCCGGATCGGCGGCCGTGGCGGAGCAGTTCCTCCGCACCCACGACGCCAACTTCAGCAGCCGGCCGCCCAGCTCCGGCGGCGAGCACATGGCGTACAACTACCAGGACGTGGTGTTCGCGCCCTACGGGCCCCGGTGGCGCGCCATGCGGAAGGTATGCGCGGTGAACCTCTTCTCCGCGCGCGCTCTCGACGGGCTCCGGGCGGTCCGGGAGCGCGAGGCCGCGCTCATGGCGAGGTCGCTCGCGGAGCAGGCGAGCGCACCGTCGTCGCCGGTGGCGGCCGGGAGCGAGGTGAACGTCTTCACGACGAACGCGCTCTCGCGGGCGCTGCTCGGGCGCCGCGTGTTCGGCGACGACGACGAGGGCGGCGCACGGGGGTTCAGTGAGGTCGTGCTCGAGGTGATTCAGGTCGGCGGCGTGCTCAACGTCGGCGACTACGTGCCGCCGCTGCGGTGGCTTGACCCGCAGGGCGTGGTGGCCAAGATGAAGAAGCTGCACCGCCGGTACGACGACATGATGAACGGGATCATCGCGGATAGGAGGCGGGCAGCTGGGGTTAAGCCGCCGCCACCAGCAGCAGGTGACGTGGAAGGCACGGACGACTTGCTGGGCTTGCTGCTGACGATGGTGCAGGAGGAGCAGCGTCTAGGTGGCGGCGACGACAATGACGACGACGCCATCACTGACACCCATGTCAAGGCACTTATTCTGGTGCGTTTTATTTTATTTAATTTGTCGATCGTTTTCTTAATTTTATCTGTCGATCGTTTTCTTGGCTGGCATCGAAGAGAGACATCATGCATGCCGCATTTTGATGCAAAATCCATGATTGCATATTGCACTTGCGCCAGAATTTGTTGGTGGCCGGGACCGACCCGACGTCAATCACAGTGGAGTGGTCGCTGTCGGAGCTGATCCGCCACCCGGACATCCTGAAGCGGGCGCAGGAAGAAGCGGACACCGTGGTGGGCCGCGGCAGGCTGGTCTCCGAGCGCGACCTGTCGCGGCTCCCGCTGCTGGACGCCGTCGTCAAGGAGACGCTCCGCCTGCACCCGTCGTCGCCGCTGTCGCTGCCCCGCGTGGCCGCCGCCGACTGCGAGGTCGCCGGGTTCCACGTCCCCAGGGGCTCCGAGCTGCTGGTCAACGTGTGGGGCATCGCCTGGGACCCGGCCCTGTGGCCGGACCCGCTCCAGTTCCGGCCCTCCCGCTTCCTCCTCCATGACGACGACGGCTCGGGCCCAGGTCCAGGTGGGTATGGGTTCATGCCGTTCGGGGCCAGGCGAAGGGTGTGCGCCGGCCGGAGCTGGGGCACGCGCATGGTGGCGCTCGCGTGCGCCATTCTTAATGAGGACATCAGCACCACACCAACTCCAGTGCCTATTGCTGGTCCTCTCACTCGTGCTCGTGCTCGTCAACTTAATTATCAAGTGAGTTCTCTCTTAAGTGTATGTCCATCTTGTTTAGATCTTGGAGACGCGTGCACTCTTGTTTTGATTTTGGGAATCAAGGAGAACAACTAAACGGAGACGGACTCTTGGCTGGCTGGATTCGGACTGCAGCACAACTCCAATTTCGAGAGTCGCCACGGTCACTTACGGAGTCGGATTGGGACAGTTCAGGACTCTTTGGAAAGCTTATCAAGTCTACTTTCATATGGATCCAGCCTCAAGTACATATCTGCTCCGAGCTGGACGCAGCCCTCAATTTACTTGAGAGACCTATTTCTGTCCAGGTGCTGCGACACCTTGTTTTAGCCCAATGGGCTATGTATCGCCTTAGAATCCATTAAGGATGCGTCTTAGGGTTAGAGCACGAACCCAGCACCCTTGTGGTCATCCTCCTCATGTCATATACCCCTTGGCCGCCGCCAAGAACGATTGGGTTTTGTTTTTCGCAAGTTAGCTCTCGCTACTTCCTTGTAAACGCGTGCAGTCCAGCCGCCCGTCTACTTGAATTTGAACCCCACCATAATTGCGATTCATCTTTGATTTCCTCAATTCGCGTACACATTTAGTGCTTGTTTACTTGTTCTTGCTGATTCTTCGATTGCTTGCGGGGACGAGTGCCCTAGTGGCCGGTTGTCGCACCGCAGGATCGCGCCAACCATTGGAGGTGGTGTATCGGTCGCTAAGGCGCAACGTCTTGGACGGTTGTAGTCGGGCCGTGAACGCCGTCTCTTTCCATCAATCGAGTTATCCACGCCCTCTCATCGAAAGATCGGAACCAAACCCCCCGGTTTCTATCGCTTGGTAATCGAGCAAGGTTTATCGGTGAGAGATTTACAGGTTCTTATTTGTTTTAATTTCCTATTGTCGAGAAAAAGCCCCAAAAAAAATAGTAGATTAGTCCCGCAATCCTATGAAACCTTTGAGCCTTTGCTAGTATTGCTTAGTTAGGGCTTGTTGAATCGTCGGTTGCAGCGGTTGTGTCGTGTTCTTTGGTCTTAGTTGTAGTCGATTAGAGTTTCGAGTTCTTGTCACGTTCGGTCACAACCGTGCACTACCATATACATACTACTCTCTCTTTTGGCCAAATCCAAAGTACTACACCTGGTATTCGTTTCCACCAAGTCCGAGTGGAACTCGTGATCAAGTCGGAATATCGATAATATATACCATATCACGGTCGGCCTTACTCGGTTACTTCTTGTTCTTTGGAATACCCCTACTCTTTCCAAAAAAAAAAAAAAAAGTGTTTGTGGTGGGTTGCTCGTTTTTTGTTAATTGGTTCATATAATCAGTTTTTGAGGTTTCCCCGAAAAAAAAAAAAAAAAAAAAAAAAAAAAAAAAAAAAAAAAAAGAAGAAAGAACAAGAGAAAAGAAGGAAAGGAAAGATATTAGAGAGGGGCTGCTCATTGTGATCATTGTTTCAGGTGGTGTGTTGTGCTTTCCCTTGTGTCCGGGCTCGCGTCTCTAGCAATTGTCTAGGCTAGGACCAGCATAGTACCACCGTTGAACGATTATTCAGCTTGCTTTTATAACTAACGTGGTGCTAGTGTTTTCTTGTCCATAAATTTCAGCCCACCTATAGCTAAGGACTGGATAAAGACCTCCGGTGACCAATGACAAGCTCAGGCAACCGGAAGCGAGCCAACTTGCCACCAACACCAAGCTTACAGGGTTAGAGACATCGGTTGCTCGCGTGGACAAAAGCCTTGCTGCTCTTTTGAAGCGTTTTGATGACTTCCACATGAAGGATGACAAGCTGTCCAATGACGACAACAAGAAAGAAGAGCGACACAAGTATAGTGGTGATGATAGCTATACCGCTGATACTGAACTTGATGATAGAGACTCGGGACGGCAAGGCCGCCTACATCGTAATACTAGAGGTATGGGGTCGTCATCACCGCCGTGAGGAAAATACCAGGGATGAGGCTTTTAGTAAGATTAAATTTAAGATACCTCCTTTTGATGGTAAATATGATCCTGATGCTTATATTACTTGGGAGATTCTTTGTTGATCAAAAATTTGCATGTCATGAAGTCCCCCGAAAATGCACGTGTTAGGGCTGCTACTAGTGAGTTCACCGATTTTTGCTTACGTTTTGGTGGATAGAATATGGCAAGAAAAATCCTAATAACATGCCACGAAATTGACTGCTTTGAAACGGGTCATGCGGTCTAGATTTGTTCCCTCTTACTATGCACGTGATTTGTTAAATAAGTTACAACTTTTAAGACGGGGTGCTAAGAGTGTAGAGGAATATTATCGAGGAATTGCAAATAGGAATGCTACGTTGTAATCTACAAGAGGATGAGGAACCTGCTATGGCTAGATTTTTGGGTGGTTTAAACCGTGAAATTCAGGACATTCTTGCTTATAAGGAATACAATAACGTGACCCGTTTGTTCCATCTTGCTTGTAAAGCTGAAAGGGAAGTGCGGGGAAGGCGGGCTAGCACCAGGACTAATATTTCTGCAGGGGAAATCTACATCATGGCAGCAACGTACAACCACGACTCTTACCGGCCGTGTACCTCCTTCCACTTCCTCGGCGAGTCGGTCGGCGCCATCTCCATCAACCGACAACACGCGTGCTGCAGCACCTTCAATTTCAGCAAACAAAGCGGCACCAAATCCAGCCACAAGTGCGTCTTCTTCTGCTTCCCACCAGGTAGAACAAGAGGCGTTCAATGCCACCGTTGCAAGGGCTATGGACACATGCAGCGTGATTGTCCTAGCGCTCGAGTTTTGGTCATAAAAGAAGACGGTGAGTATTCATCGCTAGTGATTTCGATGAAGATACACTTGCTTTGCTTGCTGCTGACGATGCAGGAGAAGAGGAGCGACTGAGGTGCATATTAGCGCAGATGATGGACAGCGCTATGAGAGTTTGATTGTGCAGCGTGTACTTAGTGCACAAATGGAGAAAGAGGAGCAAAATCAGCGACATACGCTTTTTCAAACAAAGTGTGTCATTAAGGAGCGCTCTGCCGCATGATTATTGATGGAGGTAGCTGCAACAATTTGGCTAGCAGCGATATGGTGATGAAGCTTGCACTCATCACCAAACCACATCCGCATCCATATCATATACAATGGTTAAATAGCAGTGGTAAGGTCAAGGTAACTAGACTGGTGCGAATTAATTTTGCGATTGGAACATATCATGATGTTGTTGAATGTGATGTTGTGCCTATGCAAGCTTGTCATATTTTGCTAGGTAGGCCATGGCAATTTGATAGGGATACTGTGCATTATGGTAGATCAAATCAATATTCTTTGCTGCACTATGAAACTAAAATTGTGTTACATCCTATGTCTCCCCGAGGCCATTGTGCGTGATGATGTGGCTAAGGCTGCAAAGGCTAAAACCGAGAACAATAAGAATGCTAAAACCTGTTGACAATAACAAAAATGAGATAAGATTGAAAGGGCAATGTATGCTTGCTACCAAATCTGATATTAATGAATTGATTGCTTCAACTTCTGTTGCTTATGCTCGGTATGCAAGGATGCCTTGATCTCAGTACAAGATATGCAGAATTCTTTGCCTCCTGCTGTTGCTAACATTTTGCGGGAGTATTCGGGATGTGTTTCCAAGCGACATACCACCAGGACTACCACCACTTAGAGGGATCGAGCACCAAATTGACCTTATTCCCGGTGCTTCACTTTGCCTAACCGTGCGCCATACAGGACTAATCCGGAAGAGACTAAAGAAATACAGCGCCAAGTGCAGGAATTACTCGACAAAGGTTATGTACGTGAGTCTCTAAGCCCTTGTGCTGTTCGGTTATTTTAGTGCCTAAGAAAGATGGGTCATGGCGTATGTGTGTGGATTGTCGAGCTATTAATAATATCACCATTCGATATCGTCATCCTATTCCACGCTTAGATGATATGCTTGATGAGTTGAGTGGTGCTGTTGTGTTTTCTAAGGTTGATTTGCGTAGTGGGTACCATCGATTCGTATGAAATTGGGAGATGAATGGAAAAGCGCTTTCAAAACTAAATTCGGGTTATATGAGTGGTTAGTAATGCCTTTTGGGTTAACTAATGCACCAAGTACCTTCATGAGATTGATGAATGAGGTTTTGCGTGCTTTCATTGGGAGATTTGTTGTTGTTTATTTTGATGATATATTGATTTACAGCAAGTCTTTACATGAACATCTTGATCATTTACGTGCTGTTTTTGAAGCTTTACGAGATGCACGTTTATTTGGTAACCTTGAGAAGTGCACCTTTTGCACCGATCGAGTGTCTTTTCTTGGCTATGTTGTGACTCCACAGGGAATTGAGGTTGATCAAGCCAAGGTAGAAGCTATTCAGGGGATGGCCTGTACCAAAGACTATCACACACAGTGCGGAGCTTCCTAGGACTTGCTGGGTTCTATCGCCGTTTTGTGAAGGATTTCAGCACCATTGCTGCACCATTGAACGAGCTCACAAAGAAGGGAGTGCCTTTTGATTGGGGTAAGATACAAGAGAACTCCTTCAACATGTTGAAAGATAAGTTGACACATGCACCTCTCCTCCAACTTCCTGATTTTAACAAGATCTTTGAGCTAGAATGTGATGCTAGTGGTATTGGCTTGGGTGCTGTTTTATTACAAGAAGGTAAACCTGTTGCATATTTTAGTGAGAAATTGAGTGGCCCTGTTTTGAACTATTCCACCTATGACAAAGAATTGTATGCCCTTGTTCGCACCTTAGAGACATGGCAGCATTATTTGTGGCCTAAAGAGTTTGTTATTCATTCTGATCATGAATCTTTGAAACACATTCGTAGTCAAGGAAAACTGAATCGTAGGCATGCTAAGTGGGTTGAATTTATTGAATCTTTTCCTTATGTTATTAACCACAAGAAAGGGAAAGAAAATATCATTGCTGATGCTTTGTCTAGGAGATATACTTTATTGAATCAACTTGATTACAAGATCTTTGGGTTAGAAACAATTAAAGAACAATATGTAAATGATGCTGATTTTAAAGAGGTGTTGCTGCATTGCAAAGATGGGAAAGGATGGAACAAATTCATTGTTAGTGATGGGTTTGTGTTTAGGGCTAACAAGCTATGCATTCCAGCTAGCTCCGTTCGCTTGTTGTTGTTGCAGGAGGCGCATGGAGGTGGTTTGATGGGACATTTTGGTGCCAAGAAGACGTTGGACGTCCTTGCTGGTCATTTCTTTTGGCCAAAGATGAAGGGTGATGTGGAGAGATTCGTTGCTCGTTGCACTACATGTCAAAAGGCTAAATCACGGTTGAATCCACACGGTTTGTACATGCCTTTACCCGTTCCTAGTGTTCCTTGGGAAGATATTTCTATGGATTTTGTGTTGGGTTTGCCACGTACTAGGAAGGGGCATGATAGTGTCTTTGTGGTTGTCGATAGATTCTCTAAGATGGCACATTTTATACCATGTCATAAAACTGATGATGCTTCAAATATTGCTGATTTGTTCTTTCGTGAAATTGTTCGTTTGCATGGTGTGCCGAATACAATTGTTTCTGATCGTGATGTCAAATTTCTTAGCTATTTTTGGAAGACTTTGTGGGCAAAATTGGGGACAAAACTTTTATTTTCTACTACATGTCATCCCCAAACTGATGGGCAAACTGAGGTTGTGAATAGAACTTTGTCCACTATGTTAAGGGCTGTTTTAAAAAAGAACAATAAGATGTGGGAAGATTGTTTGCCTCATGTTGAATTTGCTTATAATCGCTCGCTGCATTCTACTACAAAGATGTGCCCATTTCAGATTGTCTATGGTTTGTTGCCTCGTGCTCCAATTGATTTAATGCCATTGCCATCATCCGAAAGACTAAATTTTGATGCTACTAAGCGCGCTGAATTGATGTTGAAACTGCATGAAATAACTAAGGCAAACATAGAGTGTATGAATGCTAGATATAAACTTGCTGGTGATAAAGGTAGAAAGCAATTAAACTTTGAACCTGGAGATTTAGTTTGGTTGCATTTGAGAAAGGAAAGGTTCCCAGATCTGCAAGCAAATCTAAATTCTTTGCCTCGGGGGCGGATGGTCCGTTTAAAGTGTTAGAGAAAATAAATGATAATGCATATAAGCTAGAGTTGCCTGCAGATTTTGGGGTTAGTCCCACATTTAACATTGCAGATTTGAGGCCATATTTGGGAGAGGAAGTTGAGATTGAGTCGAGGGACGACTCAAATGCAAGAAGGGGGAGAATGATGAGGACATCAGCACCACACCAACTCCAAATTGCCTATTGCTGGTCCTCTCACTCGTGCTCGTGCTCGTCAACTTAATTATCAAGTGAGTTCTCTCTTAAGTGTATGTCCATCTTGTTTAGATCTTGGACACGCGTGCACTCTTGTTTTGATCAGAATCAAGGAGAACAACTAAACGGAGACGGACTCGCTGCTGGCTGGATTCGGACTGCAGCACAACTCCAATTTCTGAGAGTCGCCACGGTCACTTACGGAGTCGGATTGGGACAGTTCAGGACTCTTTGGAAAGCTTATCAAGTCTACTTTCATATGGATCCAGCCTCAAGTACATATCCGCTCCGAGCTGGACGCAGCCCTCAATTTACTTGAGAGACCTATTTCTGTCCAGGTGCTGCGACACCTTGTTTTAGCCCAATGGGCTATGTATCGTCTTAGAATCCATTAAGGATGCATCTTAGGGTTAGAGCACGAACCCAGCACCCTTGTGGTCGTCCTCCTCATGTCATATACCCCTTGGCCGCCGCCAAGAACGATTGGGTTTTGTTTTCGCAAGTTAGCTCTCGCTACTTCCTTGTAAACGCGCGTGCAGTCCAGCCGCCCGTCTACTTGAATTCGGAACCCCACCATAATTGCGATTCATCTTTGATTTCCTCAATTCGCGTACACATTTAGTGCTTGTTTACTTGTTCTTGCTGGTTCTTCGATTGCTTGCAGGACGAGTGCCCTAGTGGCCGGTTGTCGCACCGCAGGATCGCGTCAACCATTGGAGGTGGTGTATCGGTCGCTAAGGCGCAACGTCTTGGACGGTTGTAGTCGGGCCGTGAACGTCGTCTCCTTCCATCAATCGAGTTATCCACGCCCTCTCATCGAAAGATCGGAACCAAACCCCAGCGGGTTTCTATCACGTGGTGTCTAGATATCTTGTTTGTACGCGATTGCACCCCGACATGCCGGGACGTGTGGTAGTCCGCGTAGGTGACAGCTACGTTGGTTCCTCTGTAGTCCACCCTCCGTGTGTAGGACAGCAGGGCATGGTCGCGAAGTTGGATAATGACTCTGTTTCACATCCTTCCTAGTTGATGCCCCCTTACATGTGATCATGATATAGGATTGACTTAGCGATGATTACTAGATATAATTGCACTAATTAGAGTTATTCATTGATGTAGTTATAGAATTACCTTAGACAATTGACTCCTTATGTTATCCATTGGCTAACTATGATTATGACTAGACAATGCTCGATGATTATCTATGTAATTATGATACTTGATTATGCTATCACCCGTATTTATCTATATTTATCTTGTGACCTACGCTGTTATGAGTAGAGTAGATGACATTGGTAATATCACTTATTCATTGTATATACTTTCTTATCAATATAATAGATAGAGTTTATAACAAAGCTTTTCAGTGGTATAAATATAAATCGACAACCTGGTAGAACTCTCCTAGGTAAAATGCTACAATGGTATAATTATCTGTAAAACGTGAGAACCTATTCTAGTTTCTATACATATCTACGCCTAGTCATATTAAATAATACATATAAATCTATATTTGCTTCTTAGCATTACAATTAGAGATGACAACTTAATTCATGCTTAGGAATGCTAGTGATAAAGAAGTGGCTAGTTGCTAATGACAAGTTAATTTAAATACCATGCATTTCTAATCTCGTTAATTCGTAGCGACGTTAGAAGTGCCAACAGGTTGGCTATGGCATAGAAGACTTGGACCTGTTGGCATGAAGCAACTCAACCAGCTAATCAAGCATGATCTAGTTAGAGTGTTGAAGGATGTGGTGTTTCAAAAAGACAAGCTATGTAGTTCATGTCAAATGGGCAAACAAGTTGGTAACACTCATCCCAACAAGAGCATGATGAGCATAAGCAAAGCATTTGAGTTGTTGCATATGGATCTATTTGTCCCAACCAAGTATGAGAGCATTGGTGAAAACAAATATAGATTTGTGATTATAGATGACTATACAAGATAAACTTGGGTGTTCTTTCTAGTTGACAAGGGTGAAGTATTTGACACATTCAAGACATTTGTCAAGAGAAGCCAAAATAAGTTTAAAACATCAATCAAGAAAGTGAGAAGTGACAATGGTAGTGAGTTTAAGAACACAATAATTGAAGAGCTATGTGATGATTTTAGAATCAAGCATCAATTCTCGGCCACTACGCACTTCAATCCAATGGGCTAGTTGAAAGGAAGAACTAGACTTTGATTGATAAGGCAAGATCAATGTTGAGTGAATACAATGTGGATCATTTATTTTGGGTCGAAGCAATCAATACCATCAACTATTGTTCAAATACGCTATATTGTTATAGGCTACAAGAGAAGACACCATATGAGCTATTGAATAGAAGAAAGCCCAATATTGCATACTTTAGAGTGTTTGAATGCAAATGCTACATTCTCAAGAAGGGCACTCGATTGAGCAAGTTTGAGAAGAAGTGTGATAAAGGGTTCCTACTCGGTTACTCCACTACAAGCAAAGCATATAGAGTTTAGAATCTCACTCATGGCATAGTTGAGGAAGTGCATGATGCTGAATTTGATGAAACCAAACACTACAAGAAAAAGTGGTATTAACGATAGGATATGTGGTCGTTAAAAGTGTAAATGTGATCGTTAGAAGTTATTAACGACCATAAAATTGTGGTCGTCCATGGTTGTTAAAAGCTCCGTCGTTAATACAATTAACGACCACATAATATTTCCCGTCGTTAACTTTTTAACGACCAAATAAAATGTGGTCGCTGATACTAGACTTGTAACGACCACAATTCTAACAACAACGACCACATTTTTCATCATTAAAATTTTCTACACCATCTATCATGAGGTGCTAACGGCCATACTTTAGTTATAACGACCACATGTTTTGTGATGAAGCACTATTTTAGACCACATTTATATTGATAATTTTTTACATTTACTTATTTATAACACCAGCCACCACTTGACACCATATCCAATGACATATATTTCACTGCAGAGAAAATACAATTAATAAACTTGCAACAGCAAGAGATTATTTATACAATTTGTCAATACATAGAAATACCTTTGCAAAAAAAATAAAAAAATATCAAAACATGAAACTAACAGTGCCTTAACTTAAGGACCATTCGTATATTACAAAGAATTAGCAGCAATAAGCTATGCTTCAAGCTGAACACCACCACGTACTACTATAACTAAAATACTACTCTTCAACTAGAGGCAACTACTACAACTAAAGTACTACTCTTCAACTGGAGGCACTCTGCAACATTTTTGTCTAGCAGCTTGATCTCGCATCGTCAATAAGAAGCCTGCAGTAACTTCAGTATTTAACACTACACATGACCCACACAAAATAGTAACCAGTTAGCACTTAAATGAACTGATGTCCAATTGCATTATCTAAAGGAATGGAACTGTGTTACCGTGTATATATCCATACCGATGATATCCATCATTAAAAGAATTAACAAGACGGGTAATAAGTCTTTCCGGTATCCTAATCACAACAGCTCTTGGATAGAAAACACTTGTGTATATGTCACCAAAACTAAGGTAAACATATCTTTAATACCATAGATGTGTGCGACATTCATCTATAACCCATGAGTTAGCACCTTTAATCGTAATATGCACTGAATAATTGGAACTATTATGAGAAGATCTGAGATTTTGACATCCAAGCAATACACAATAACAACTCAAACCTATCTTATTTTACCTCAAAGTTTCAGTGCCAATATAGGATGAATAAGCATGAACTCTGCTATTTTCAGTTGATGGATGAAGCTACTTTCATATATATGAAAGAGGCTTGCTAATTTAAAATTTCAATGGATGGAACTATGGAAGAGCACATTGGTAAAATGAGTACACTGCACAAACTTAAGGAAATAATTATCTGAATCAAGAATAAAATTTGGAAACTAACCTTTACTTCATGGTAAAAGAAAAATTACTAGTTGAAGCCATATTACATAGACTACTGATATATATACTTATCCCCTTTGATGAAATTAATGCCTGGAAGCTGAAACATGAGAATACAAAGTCTTAGACAAGGAATCTGGCATGGAAGCTGAAACATGATGCATTATCTGAATATGGATTAGAAACAATGATTATCTAGAATACTGAGTAAGCTAAAACATGACAACACAAGGTTTCAAACAAGGAATTTGGCAAGGAAACTGAAACATGAAACAATGTGTGTTGTTGGCTACACCCTTCTTAGTCAGGTGGCAACCGATTGTCAAATTTCCTTCTTACTGATACAATAAATAAATAACTTTAGGTAAGTTTTTCAGATAATAAATTCATACAAGTTAAAATGTAAGATGTAATCCATATTAGCAAATGAGATATTTACACAAGTATACATTATAGGCAATCTTTCTTAGCACTGAGTGTAAGGAATCTCTACAAGCAGTTTTCTTCAGACATTTGAATATTGTACTATAAACTGAATGGCAATCTGCAAACGTTACCTTGCTTCTAGACTTTATAAGAACAATAGACTAGCAGAGGCACTTGGCAAATTTACAGAGTTAGTATAGATGCAATCTACAAAAAAATCTGGCTGTTAAAGATGCAGTAACACAGTAAATAAAACTGGAAACTGACAGGGCTATCCATAGTGAGGGATTGAAGAGGACAAGCTTCTCGCGATGCAGATCATGGCTTACAGTTGGGGCTGGGGATCGTGAAGATCTGGCCATCTGGGCACCCACGGCCAGTCATCCATTTGCTGCACGTCCGCCGCTGGCCTTGTTCCCACATAGTGCGGAGCCACATATGGAACCTCATCGGCAGCGCACGGACGGCAAGCCACGGAGGGCCCTAGCCCCATGATCCCATCCCCATCACAGTCTAGGGCTCTAGGCACGCATTAATGCGGCCGCCCTAACTGGGGGTCCTCCCCTACTATGGCGCATCAGTAGATGAGGGAGACGCCTTGGGAGAGGAGGCGTGCAGTGGTGACCGACGAGGTGCTTGGGGCTAGGTCTTGCAGATACGGTAGTTCCTAGGGTGAGGGTCGGTGTGGCGTGAAACTGTGAAAGATTGGTGGGAAGTAAGATTGGTGCGGGAAGTGGGAGCCGTGGGACGAGGTACGAAGGCATAGCGATTTCCCCATAATGGGGGCCTGTACGATGACCGGGCATTTTTTGGTCATTGGACACACTAGGCAATAGCAAAATGAATGGCACATATTGTGTGTGGTGGCTAAGTTTTGGTCGTTGATATGAAGATTTGTTGTAGTGAAAGGCTCTCAAGATGAGGAAGAAAATCTAGATGATGTGAGAGGAACTCAATTGATTCAAGCCATGAAGGAAATGGATATTAGGGACATTAGGCCAACTCAAGTGGTGGATGTTGAAGATGACAAAGATCAAGTGATTCTATCTCCAAATGTGCAAGCTAGTTATTCTCAAGTCTAAACTCAAGCTAGTGACTCTCAAGTGCAAGATCAAGTGGCTAGTACATCATCTCAACCAAGTGGTCAACCAAGTTCAAGTGCTCAACCGCAAGTTCTCCAACCAACACATATAGCAAGAGATCATCCTCTAGATCAAGTGGTTGGTGACATTAGAATTGGTGTGCAAACAAGATCAAAATTGGCATCTTTTTGTGAGCACTATTCATTTGTCTCATCTATAGAACCAAAGAAGATAGAAGAAGCTTTGATGGATTGTGATTAAGTCAATGTTATGCATGAAGAGCTCAACAACTTTAAAAGAAATCAAGTTTAGGAACTAGTTGAATGTCCAAAGAATTACAATGTCATTAGCACCAAGTGGGTATTCTGGAACAAGCAAGATCAAGATGGCATAGTTGTGATAAATAAAGCAATATTGGTAGCACAAGGATACACTCAAGTTGAAGGTTTTGACTTTGGAGAAACCTATGCACCAGTTGCAAGATTGGAGGCAATTAGAATCTTATTAGCCTATGCTTGTGCCCATAACATCAAGCTATATTAAATAGATGTGAAGAGTGTTTTCTTGAATGGATTCATAAATAAGCTAGTGTATGTTGAGCAACCCTAGGATTTGAAGATATCAAGAAGCCCAACCATGTCTACAAGTTGAAGAAGGCTCTCTATGATTTGAAGCAAGCTCCTAGGGCATGGTATGAAAGATTGAGAGATTTCTTGACCTCTAAAGGGTTTAAAATGGGGAAGTTGACAATACTCTCTTTCACCAAGAAGATTGGAAATGACTTGTTTGTGCTACAAATCTATGTTGATGATATTATCTTCGGATCAACCAACCAAGATTTTTATGAAGAGTTTGGAGAAATGATGGCAAAAGAGTTTGAGATGTCTATGATTGGAGAGCTTAGTTACTTCCTTGGTCTATAAATCAAGCAATTGAAGAAAGACACATCTGTGAGTCAAAGAAAGTACATCAAGGATATGTTAAGAAGTTTGGAATGGAAGAAGCCAAGTCACTTGGGACTCCAATGGAAAAAATGATCATCTTGACTTGGATACAAGTGGCAACATGGTAGATCAAAAGTTGTAACAGTCCATGATTGGAAGCCTACTCTATGTGACCGCCTCTAGACCGGATGTCATGTTTAGTGTGTGTATGTGTGCAAGGTTTCAAGCTTCACTAAGAGAAATTCATTTGAAGGCAACCAAGAGGATATTGAAATATCTTAAGCACACACCAAATATTAGATTGTGGTATTCCAAGAGGTCAAACTTTGAGTTAATTGGATATTCGGACTTTGACTATGTGGGATGCAAGGTGGATAGAAAGAGCACTAGTGGGACATGCCAATTGTTGGGAATATCACTTGTCTCATGGTCATCTAAGAAGCAAAATTGTGTTGCACTCTCTACCGCCGAAGCCGAGCACATTAGTGCGGGAAGTTGTTATGCTCAATTACTATAGATGAAGGCCACATTGAAAGATTTTAAATCAAATTTGGACAAGTGCTATTGCTATGTGATAATGAAAGTGCCGTGAAGATCACCACCAACCCGGTTCAATATTCAAGGACAAAGCACATTGACATAAGGCATCACTTCATTAGAGAATACTAAGCAAAGGGGGACATTGCTATTGAGAGTGTTGGTACCGATGATCAACTTGACGATATCTTTACCAAGCCACATGATGAGAAGAGATTTTACATATTAAGAAATGAATTAAACATTCTTGACTTCTCTAACATGAGATGAATGCACCCCTAACTATTTAACATGCCTCTCCTTCGACTAAAGCAAAGGTGAAATTGTTTAGCGTATTGCATTCATATTACTAAGGACATGATTAGAGCATATAGACATCCTCTAGTGGTATCTATCTTTGGATTATTAGGCTCATTCATGAAAATCAAGTATTTTGAGTACATATTATGCCACTATTGCTTGTATATCTTATATGATCTAGTGGCTAAATATGGCTCGTTCATGAGAATGTGAACCTTGTGTTTGATCTAGTTAAATGAGGAAGAAAAGATCTAGTTCAACATTAACAAGATAACCATTGAAAAATATGTGAAGAAGCTTGTCATTGGTTCAAACCAAGTTAGATTACTTATGCAAGTTTACTAGTTTGAACCACAAGAGAAGGAAGTTTATGTAAACAAGTGATCCTCAACTTTAAGTGATCATCTCTCTACTCCAAGCTCTCTCTATGATTTTAAGTCTACACCAAGAATGATCATATACTTTTATGGTCATTGATGACAAAGGGGGAGAGAATACAAAGATAGCACATACTAAGGGGGAGAGAGGACATACCTAGGGGGAGAGAAGATGAAGATTGAAGAATAAAAAGGGATCAAATTTTTGAAGCACACAAGTAGGAGGAGCAAGCTCATGAACATGATTGATTGCATTTGGATGTGCATATTCATAAGATTATCTCTTGCTTGTATGGTGCTTGTTAGTATAGATCTTGATTGTTGAATCGATTACTAGCATGCATAGGTCTAACTAGAAGTAGCATTATTCCAAGTGGTATCTACTTTTAATGTTGATCTTATAGGGTTTCTAGCTCTTTGATGTTTCTAGCTAGATTTGGTGCTAAGAATGGTTCATAATGTGCACTCCGATGGTATATCGCTTTAAAGGTCCATTATATACACCTTAGCATCAATTCGGTAGAAATGACTCACCCAAAACCGTTTTATCCATCATGTGTGCAAAGCTTCTAAATCCAAACTCTTAGCACACATGTAGAGGGGGCCATAGCTACCAAATGTTTTTACATGACTTTTCCAATACTTTTCATAAGCTTATATTGCTTGGATAAGTGGTGTAAAGCCAAAATTAAATTTAATTCATATCTTTGTGATGGTTGTCATCAATTACCAAAAAGAGGAAGATTGAAAGCCCTAGTTTGGTTTTGGCTAATTGATGAAACCTAGGAATAACCCTATTGCTAAGTGTGTAGCATTAGAGAAAGGGGAGGTCCAAGCCAAGTAGTGGAGTGGAGATCAAGGTGATGATGTGACCAAAGATGATCAAGTACCACCCTTGGAGATGAAGGAAGAAGAGGAGCGGAATGGAAAGCTAGAGGCAAAGGTATATGCTAGGGCATTTCCATTTCGCCGGCCGTAGGCAAGTAGAGAAGTTGACGGGCAGATTTAGAATTGATAACCGTACTATTAAGAGGAGCGATGTCATGTAATATCGGTTATCTTAGTGCCACTAGGTGAGCAATGACTTTGCATCTGCATTAGGGACCTAGTGTGCTAACAATCTTTTATAATATTCATTTGAAAATGCTAACACACAAGCACAAGTGGAGAGACACTTTGATGTTGGCACATGAGAGCAAGGGTTGATAGAGTTCAGGTGTAAACCCCTCCCGTCGAGCTTGCGAGGCAGGACTCAGAGGTTCTCAAAAGAAAAGAGGTCATCTGGAGATGACCAGACGCTGTCTCGGGAAGGAGTGGACGCGTCCGGTCAAGCAAGCTGTGGTGTCCGGTGGCTTTTCAGGTGTGACCGGACGCTGGCGACCAGGACGCTCCGGTGTCACGTCCGGTCGGGCGAGCTGAAGTGGCCGTGAGAAGCAGAGTGTGGACCGGACTCTACGCGCGTCTAGTCAGGGGGTGGCGGACGCGTCCGGTCGAGAATTTGCATTTCTAGACCTCTCCGGACTGTGACCGGACTCGTACTATTGTTGACGGTCGTTAATGAGCAAATTTACCCATCAACTAACTCCTGAAAGAGGCACATTTACGATCACCAACATGGACTTAGGGTTTACACTAGCGGAATTCCATGAGTTTTGGTGAATCCATATTTCTACAGGTACAAACTGGAAAAGCTATCAAAGAGGACCAATATGACAGATTACAAGCACCTCAAATGATGAATTAGATTGCACAATTGCGAAGAGCTCGTCGAGATGATCGAAATGGACATATCATTTGCCTTTTTAGAGTTCTGAATGAAAAGATATCAAATCAGCAACGGAGGCCGCACTAGAGGACACCAACAGACGCAAGAAGACACCACACCGAAGCGGACCGCAAACAGGCCCGGAGTGGGACTATTGGCATTTCTAACATCACTGCAATAAAACCCAAATCTCTATCCCACGCAATGACACTAGAAATGTTGATACTAATTAATTTGCCTTTAGCAACTAGCCACTAGCCTCTCTACCCTTACTCCTAACTGTGAAACTAGGTTGTCATCCCCAATTGTAAAGTTAGGAATAAACTCTGGTACTAAATCTTATCATTTTATGTGACTAGGCAGAAATAAATAAAGATGAATATAAACTAAGAACGATTCTGCAAGCGGACAGATAATTATACCATTGTAGCATTTTACCTAGAGTATTACCAGGTTGTCATTTATATTCTACCACTGGGAAGGCATTGCTAAGAAGCTACTCTATAGTATTCATAACCCGTATATATGCAGTGAATAAGAGATGTAGCCAATGTCAACTCTGCTCAATAACAGGAAGGTGTCACAAGATAAACAATAGATAAATGATAAATATGATAAATATGATCAGTCATCTCCTAATGATACTAATCCCATCATAGCACTCTAATCATGTCAGCGTTTGTCTAATCAGGTAATAGAGAAATAACTCCTAAGTATTCAAGCTACAGTCAAAACTACTTTATTTAGTGCAAGTATGTCTAACAATCATGACTAAGTTATACTACTATAGTTCCCTAACACATCGGAGCAATGTACAGGGAGAAGATGAGTACAGGAACCTCCTCTTAACTTAACGATAATCCCACTCTACCAATCCAAATGCGGGGGAAGGCCTACAAAGGACTCAATGGGTCCATCATACCCACGATCTACCTCACTACCCAAAGACGACTGGGGATACTCCTGAATAAGCAAAGCATCTAGACACCACGTCTACATATTGCCTACCACTCACCATACAATTGAATAGATGAGCGCTATACGAACCAGTGCATGAATATAATAGCAAACTAACTATACTAGACATATTGAAGTAGACAATGAACGATGCAATCAAGAACATAATAATAAAGAACAATGTTGCTAGTAATAATCGTACAAACACAGATATTACAATAAGAAAGAAAAGCTTAAGAACTATACCAGACTCTTCTCTTCTTGACAACATCGGGAATCCAAGATCGATGAAGAACTTGACTTCCTCTACTCTAGATCTAACTAGGCTAAACTATGAACCAGAAGGCTATGAGAAACTAGAACTTGAAGCTCTAGATGACTTGATCACCAAATATCACAAGATGGAATGAATGAGCTGTTGAATGAATTAGGGTTTTCAGGGGATGTCTGGCTCCGCTTATATTGCCCGGTGGGATGCACGACAGTCGTTTGATCAAACTGACTTCACGTAGGGCTGAGATTGATCCTCAAAGGCGGTGGAGGAACATTCCAGAAGACGAGATGTGGGCCCCACAGGGGGTGCCGCCCGGCATATCTGGTGGGGCCGGCCGGCCCCACCTGGAGGTGGCTCTCCCCTCCTTCGCTCCAGTGTCTTCTGGATCCTTCTAGAGTAGTTTAGTGTATTCTTGAGTTTCGAATAATTCCGTGGTGTAGATTTGTAGTTATACCCCTTTTTCGGTGTTTTCTGGATAAATCCCTGAGAACTGGGAAATCGCCAAAACTCGTAGAAATTGTTAGATAAAACCCTAGCCTTCTAGATATTGATGTATGTTTCATGTCTTTTGATATATGAAATGTTGATGCTATGCACCGTCAACAACTCCCCCAAGCTTACCTTTTGCTAGTCCCTTAGCAAAACCCAGAGTTGGATCAGTAGTTGCTACAATGCTTTTATTCTAACAAGTACACATGCTCTTAAACAAGAATTTTGATGAGGACATGACACATTCAGATACAACCATTGATTATAAGGTGAGCTTGTTTAGTGATTTTTGGTGCAACTCACTTGGTTCCACATGTACATGTTCCTATTTGCTTGTAGGTACAAATATTCCTCAAGGTGCAAGTCAATCAAGGTTCGTCGGTGACCTGACAGTACCTCACTGGAAAGGCCATAACTCAACCATCCGGAGTGCGATTGAGGTCAATGAGCACTTGATGGAATGCTTATTTGATAAGCTTTCAAATAGATCTGGTCCTATCTCAATATCACATTGGCAAGGCCTCCAAATCATCAAGACATGCTGTTGCTGTTTCTGCCGGGAGCTACATTGTCATCATGGGCTTGTTATTCATCCTTGGGACCCTGGCCCAAGTTGGAGCACACCCCGAGAAGATGGAGAACATACCAAGGAAGCCCTTGGACGTCCTCCTCCTTGGCCACCACCTTAGGGGGCCAGCAAGGACGTTCAAGCCAAGCCAGAGGCCCAGTCCAACTCGAGTTCGCGTCAGTCTCGGCCTTCAGGACCAGCGAGCGATAAATCGGACGCCCAGGACACATCCGGACTCCGTTTTTGATGATCCATATATGGATGGAAAGATAATTTCATAAGCTAACTAATGGCTTTGGTTTGAGGTCCAAATTCCATCGGAGTCAATGGGAATCGTCAAAACAAGTGAGCGTCCAGAATCTGTTTAGGCGTTGCATTGCTATCTTTTGGGCCGTCGGGCCATGTAACGTATAGACCCATGAGGAGGACGTGAATGAGGGTGCTTGCACGTCCCTTAGACCATATAATCAGTAGCCGCCGCCCATATGTTAGGGTTTAGGTTTTGCTTTAGATCAATCTGTCATTGAGCGATCGCCGTTATCGGTTTGTGAAACCCCACGTTGAGATCTTAATCATATATACGCAATTGTCACCTCACTTGAGTTGCGTATTATCTTGTTCTTGCTTGTGTTCTTCGATTCGCAGCAGGGATTAGCCTTCTTGGCGAGGTCAACCGGATTGTGACACGGTTGATAACCAGAGGAGACGTGGTGCTAAGGTTGCGGGGTTCGGTCTTTGTGATCCGAAGCCGGATCGGTGTGTCGCTCTCCGACCAAATCGATAGTTATCTTGAACCCGACGGAAGATCGGGAATCACGTCCCCATCAAGTGGTATCGAGCTTAAGGTATACCATCAGGTTCGAAGTTATCCCTTAGTTTGTGTTTTGTCTTCATCCTATAATCCACGGCCATAATTGTTTCCCATCCTAGAGCCGCCCACGCCATAGCCTTTGCACAATTTAGTTTCGAGTTATTTGTATTGAGTTTGTGTCCTAGGTCAACGTCTTATTGCTGGTTTAGATCGTGTTCTTCTCTAATTTGTGTTGATCCCTCCATCCGCAACCATTATATATCATCATCGATTTGCATCTTGTGTCCACATAAAACTCTGATTTGGACAGCCTACCTTAAAACAGTCATAACTTTTTCGTCCAAACTCGAAACGGGGCGAATTTTATATCTACGGAGAACGCCAGAAAATTTTAGATTTGTTTCATCCCAGCAAAGCTGGGTTCGCAAAAATTAGATTTGCGAAATTCAATCAACAAAATCGAGTTTTTGGGCCCATAAATTTTGGTGTTATTTTGAGAGCACAATACTTATTTTCTATACACCACATCTTTTATCCAATTGAGCTCAAATTTTTTTATGGTTTGTTCTTGTGTGCTCCTTACTGAGAAAAAATATCAAAAGATCAAAAGAAAAAATTTGTATAAAAATAAAAAAAATAGTAAAAGAAAAGAGAAGAGAATAGGAGCACATAAGGAACAACTAATTGCTCTATTTTGTGTGGTGCCTTTGCCTTGTTCATGTCCATTGGTTTCATTCATAATTGTTCCTTTTATCCTTGTTTCACTCCCTTGTTTATCATAATTGGTGCTAGGAACACGCATAGGCCAGCAACTAGGACAAGTGCTTTGGACGTTTATTCAATATTGCTATCTGTTACTAAATTGTGTGCCACATATATAAATTTGTTTCTTTGTGTGCCTTCAAAGCTCCACATATATACTTCAGATCAGTACAGAAAAAGACCCTTGCAATTTTGGTGCCACATCCTCATAGGTATCACGAACCAGCCGCCGGTTGTACCATTCACTGTCTTGCTTTGGTAAGAACACTTGTAAGAATTTGGTAAGACGTGTGAGAGTGTGCTTTCCGACACATATTATAGTTGATAGGGCTTTTGATTTCTAACAATACCAAACAACAAATTTCTTTTTTTAAGTGTGAATTGCAGGTCATCATGGATCAGCCGTCTTTTCTCCATAGCTGTCGCGACATCATCACAACCACTTTCCATATGCACCACAGAGTTTGCACATCAAGTGCTCAGTTCCCAAATGGAGAAGGCAGAGCAAAACCAGTTCAACAACGTGTTCCAAACATATTTTGTTGTGAAAGAGGCACGTTGTCGTGTCATGATCGATGGTGAGAGTTGCAACAACCTTGCAAGTTTAGAGTTGGTTGAGAAGCTTGGTCTCACCACAAAGCCACATCCACATCCATACTACATGCTTTGGGTAAATTCTTGGGATAAAATAAAGGTAACTGAAATTGCACACATTAAATTTTCCCTTGGTGTTTAAAAAGGATAGCGCAGATTTTGATATAGTACCTATGCAATCTTGTCATTTATTATTTGGTAAACCATGGATATCTGAAAATAAGGTTATGCACAATATGATTGCTAATAAATATTCATTCAAATACAATAGTAGAAACATTACTCTCATACCTATGACCGCTGCTGAAATTTTAAGAGAAGATCTTATGAGAGTGGAGAGAAGAAAGAATGAGCCTTTTAGAAAAGAATGGGTTATTTCAGATGTTAAGATATCTTCATCTAAATCTGAATTTTTACAAAATAAAGATATTGCTTTGTCTTTTGTTGAAACTAATAGTTTGCAGCATGTATCCAAGAAAGAGGACAAGGTAATAGAGAAAGAACAGTGCTGTCTCAGTTAAGAGCTCTCTTGAGATGCTGAATTTACCCACCAATGATGCTATTAATGCAATACTAGAACCTTCTCTTGATTTACCTTTACCACATGATGATTCTACTGATATTTGTGATGAAGAGAAGTTGCATGATAGCACTTTTGTTATTGCTATGCCACCACTTGTGAAAGAAATTGATTCTTATATTTTGGAACAAGGTACTGTTGCTGCAAGTAAATATTTTCTTCCCATTACTACTGAAAAGGATGAGCTAAAATTATTATCTTCTTTAAATACTTTGGGTTATATTGAGTTTGATACTCTATGTGCTCTTAATGTTTTGGAAGAGAAATTTAAATATGCTAAATTGCCATGGTTATCTAGATGTATATATCACTTTGTTGGCAAATATAATTGCAAAGGAGAGTATATGGTGCATCGTGTCTATATTTGTTCAAATCTGAAATCACCTTTTACTATACAAAAATATGATCAACTAGAGGGCTGCAATAGCTATAATTTTATCATGTCAAGTGCTTCTAGTTTTGCTACAAAGAAACAAGTTAAATTTCAAGAAGGGGAGCTATGTTGGCTACTACCTACAATCTGTCCTGCACCTAACCTCAAACCGAGGACGGTTTGTTGTCAAGAAGGGGAGGATGATGAGGACATGACACATTCAGATACAACCATTGATTATAAGGTGAGCTTGTTTAGTGATTTTTGGTGTAACTCACTTGGTTCCACATGTACATGTTCCTATTTGCTTGTAGGTACAAATATTCCTCAAGGTGCAAGTCAATCAAGGTTCGTCGGTGACCTGACGGTACCTCCTTTGGAAAGGCCATAACTCAACCATCCGGGTGCGATTGAGGTCAATGAGCACTTGATGGAAAGCTTATTTGATAAGCTTTCAAATAGATCTGGTCCTATCTCAATATCACATTGGCAAGGCCTCCAAATCATCAAGACATGCTGTTGCTGTTTCTGCCGGGAGCTACATCGTCATCGTGGGCTTGTTATTCATCCTTGGGACCTTGGCCGACTCCGATGGAATTTGGACCTCAAACCAAAGCCATTAGTTAGCTTATGAAATTATCTTTCCATCCATATATGGATCATCAAAAACGGAGTCCAGATGTGTCCTGGGCGTCCGATTTATCGCTCGCTGGTCCTGAAGGCCGAGACTGACGCGAACTCGAGTTGGACTGGGCCTCTGGCTTGGCTTGAACGTCCTTGCTGGCCCCCTAAGGTGGTGGCCAAGGAGGAGGACGTCCAAGGGCTTCCTTGGTATGTTCTCCATCTTCTCGGGGTGCGCTCCAACTTGGGCCAGGGTCCCAAGGATGAATAACAAGCCCACGATGACGATGTAGCTCCCGGCAGAAATAGCAACAGCATGTCTTGATGATTTGGAGGCCTTGCCAATGTGATATTGAGATAGGACCAGATCTATTTGAAAGCTTATCAAATAAGCTTTCCATCAAGTGCTCATTGACCTCAATCGCACTCCGGATGGTTGAGTTATGGCCTTTCCACTGAGGTACTGTCAGGTCACCGACGAACCTTGATTGACTTGCACCTTGAGGAATATTTGTACCTACAAGCAAATAGGAACATGTACATGTGGAACCAAGTGAGTTGCACCAAAAATCACTAAACAAGCTCACCTTATAATCAATGGTTGTATCTGAATGTGTCATGTCCTCATCATCTCTTGATGGGGACGTGATTCCCGATCTTCCGTCAGGTTCAAGATAACTATCGATTTGGTCGGAGAGCGACACACCGATCCGGCTTCAGATCACAAAGACCCGAACCCTGCAACCTTAGCACCACGTCTCCTCTGGTTATCAACCATGTCACAATCCGGTTGACCTCACCAAGAAGGCTAATCCCTGCTGCGAATCGAAGAACACAAGCAAGAACAAGATAATACGCAACTCAAGTGAGGTGACAATTGCAGATATATGATTAAGATCTCAACGTGGGGTTTCACAAACCGATAACGGCGACTGTTCAATGACAGATTGATCTAAAGCAAAACCCAAACCCTAACATATGCGGCGGCTACTGATTATATGGTCTAAGGGACGTGCAAGCACCCTCATTCACGTCCTCCTCATGGGCCTATACGTTACATGGCCCGACGGCCCAAAAGATAGCAATGCAACGCCTAAACAGATTCTGGACGCTCACTTGTTTTGATGATTCCCGTTGACTCCGATGGAATTTGGACCTCAAACCAAAGCTATTAGTTAGCTTATGAAATTATCTTTCCATCCATATATGGATCATCAAAAACGGAGTCCGGATGTGTCCTGGGCGTCCGATTTATCTCTCGCTGGTCTGAAGGCCGAGACTGACGCGAACTCGAGTTGGACTGGGCCTCTGGCTTGGCTTGAACGTCCTTGCTGGCCCCCTAAGGTGGTGGCCAAGGAGGAGGACGTCCAAGGGCTTCCTTGGTATGTTCTCCATCTTCTCGGGGTGTGCTCCAACTTAGGCCAGGGTCCCAAGGATGAATAACAAGCCCACGATGACGATGTAGCTCCCGGCAGAAATAGCAACAGCATGTCTTGATGATTTAGAGGCCTTGCCAATGTGATATTGAGATAGGACCAGATCTATTTGAAAGCTTATCAAATAAGCTTTCCATCAAGTGCTCATTGACCTCAATCGCACTCCGGATGGTTGAGTTATGGCCTTTCCAGTGAGTGAGGTCGGGTCACCGACGAACCTTGATTGACTTGCACCTTGAGGAATATTTGTACCTACAAGCAAATAGGAATATGTACATGTGGAACCAAGTGAGTTGCACCAAAAATCACTAAACAAGCTCACCATATAATCAATGGTTGTATCTGAATGTGTCATGTCCTCATCAAATTTCCTCTGGATTAGACAAAACTGCTCTAACTTTCAAACTTACCCATATTACCTTAAACTGTAGAGCTTTTAACCTTTATGTGTGTCTTGAGTAATTGAAAGACAGAACAATCAAGTCAAGCACTACGTCTCAAATTCTTCACTCAACTAGTATTCCAGAGTTTTGCAAGTTTTCGCAATAAAACTCAGAGCTTAATTGTATGACATCCTCAGTCTCTAAAAGTATGTGGTATTTGTGGATCTCACTGAGGCATCAATGATGTCATGCCTTCCTAATTCTAGGGATTATAGTGGAGTTTATAGGAGTGGCATTAAACAAGAATAAGCATACTTGCAATTTATATATTGTAAAGTCAAACAATGGATCTATAGAGAATCGAGTCATACAATCAAATCAAGATGTGCATGTGTGTGGAATATGGTGGATAGGTATATATGTAGTGGCTAATTCTAATCCTACTTTTGCTCTTCAGAATGAATCTCTCTTCTTTCTTAGACTTCAGAACTTCTTAGGAAAATGTGGGCTATCTTTATTCTTTTTCTCTTCTTTTCTCTCCTTTTTTCTCATTGGGAGGCGGATATTTGAATACCCATTGTTTTAATGCTGGAACACTTGTCCATTTTTTACTCCCTTTTTATTTTTGCATAGCCACATGCATCCTTAGATACGATAAGTGATTGAAGAGATAACAATAAAGAACTTGGAGCAATTAAACAAAGGCAGTCCTATGGGTTTATGTATATTTTTAGATGTTCTCTCCCAGTGTAGAAGAAAAACAATTTGGGGTGGAGATGGATAAAAGTGGAAAATGGTTGCGCTTACTCTCAGGGTGAGAGTAATACATATGTGGATGGAATGTGTGAGTGATCTTGATTTTAAAAGCATGACAAGACTCTCTTTAGTATACGACAAAGGTTGACTAAACTCAATGAAAGCAAGTAGCATAAATGAGCAAATGTTTCCTATTCTAAATGTGTATCATGTATGGTTTTGGTAGAAATTCAACTTTGTCATACAAGAGCTCATCATGTAAGTGTTTAGAATTTTCAAAAGATAAATCTCCAGAATTCAGCATCGTTAAGAATAAGATAAATAGCAGCTCAGACTCTCTTATATCATATCCATCAATCACCTAGACTTAGCTCAAGCATATTACTCCACAAGTTTCAGGCTCAGAGTAAATTATTAATTTAAAGCAATTGTATCCAAAACTTAGAAGAACTCAAGGTTGAAAACTAGGTGCTTGAAAGACTTCTAGCAGAGCAACTATTCATTATTTTCAAGACAAAAATTCCTAGTTCATAGTTGACTCTAAGACTAACTAAAACTTCTTTTTATTGATTTTAAGATTTTAGTTAACTAAAGACTCTTAAAGACTCAACAGACGTGGACCTTCATGTGCTCACATATTTTTTGGTATTTTATAACTATAAGATAGATTCGATAAATCGCATAGGTATAGTTACCTGATAACTAGGGGATGCTCCTCCCCCAAGCTAGATGTTTGCCATATTTTGCTTGAATGATCTTTTTAGAGTAAGCTTAGCAGTGGTGACTCACTGACCGGTCTCACGCTTTCATAGTATAGTCCTGCAAAGGTGTACTCCAAGAAAAAAAACCAAAACTTGAGGTTCGAATATGATAATGGGTTAGCGGTCAGCCAGATGAGTAATTGATTATCTTGATGAGCAGATATGGATGTGTAGCATGATTCTTTCTATATATATATATTTTATATACTTTTCCATTTATAATGCAAAGGAATAAAAATTTTTTTTTTGTGCTACCATCGTGAATATTCTTACGGGGTAAACCATAAGTCTAATCCTTTGGAGCTTTTTTAAAGTAGCAAAGAATTTTTATTTTCTTTTCTAAACATGCAAAAGAATAAATGTACTAAAGTAATTAGATAGCTACTATTGTTACCTTATGGCAAGGGTGCAGAATTTAAAGTCTACCGACAAGACTAGGTCAGAAAGAGTACTTACTTGTAGAATTTATTGTCTGAAGATGCCTCAGACAATTCTTCATTTTGCCATAATGTCTCTTTATTCTCTTCCAACCATCTTTGATTTTGTTCTTGTATTTTTCTTGCTTCTTGTTCAGTAGTTTGCCCTATTCTCTTAGCTTCTTTGTGCCACTCGCTCCAGCGAGGTTCTATTGCTTCTTGCTTAGTGATTTGATCCATGTACCTTGTAGCTTCATCAGAATAGTCTTCTCCTTCCTTCCTTAAGAGCAGGTTCGCTCTACGGTGAGATCGGCATCTCCTGTTTCGAATCTTCTGGGATGAATTATTGTCAGTGTAACTATTAAAGTCGCAACGTACCTTTCCAGCGGGGAGATGGAAGTGAATTTGTCCAGATCTCATGTAGAGGATTGCATTGGCGGTGTTGAGGAAAGGTCTTCCCAAAATGATAGGTGTATCGTCATCTTCCTGCATGTCAAGAACCAAGAAATCTGCAGGTATATAATAATCTTTAATCTTTACCGCGATGTTCTTCACTATGCCTTCTGGGAATCTTGTTGATAAGTCCGCCATCTGCAGCTGTATATAGGTTAGGTATAACGGTTCATCACCAAATAGATAATTGTACGCTACCTTTGACATAACGTTGACCCCTGATCCAATGTCATAAAAGGTCTTCAGAAAAACCATTTGCTTAATTGTGCATTCAATAGTCAGGACTCCTGGGTCTTCTCTTTTGACAATGTATGGTGGTACTAATAGGTGGTCATATTCGGTGTTAACCGAATTGATCAGTTGAACAGTCTCTTCTGGGATTTGACTGAGCTCACTCTTCCTCATTCTTCTATTGTTCTTCTTCTTCTTCTTGGGTTCTGCTGGTTGTTGGGCTTGCTCATATGGCCTCTGTGGGAATGCGGGGGTTGTGAGGATACGGTTCTTGAATGAGAACTTCTCCTTTTTGTTCTTGATGGACAACACAATCTTGGATTGCACCACATAGATGATGGCTTTAGTTGTGCATAAGAAAGGTCGCCCTAGTATGATGGGTGCTCTTTCATCTCCTCCAGTCTCCATGACTACAAAGTCAGCGGGGACAGAGGATTGTCCCACTCGAACAATAGCTTCTTCCAAAACTCTTTCGGGGTAGCAAATGGACTGATCTGTAAGCTGCAAACGCATGGTTGTGTACAACAAAGGGTCTCCTAGAATCTTTTCATAAATTACCTTGGGCATTATGTTGACACTTGCGCCGAAATCATAGATAGCCTCTGGAAAGGTGTGACATCCTATTGAGATAGGAATGACAGGCCTTCCAGGGTCTCCTTTCTTTTTAGGGAGTGAGTGGTCAACCCACTGCACATCCACTGGTTGAGTGTAGTAATGACCTGCATTGTGAATATCGATGAGATTTGTAGTTTCTAAATCTTCTAGTTGGCCCGGAGCCTTACCTTTTTCTATTGGAGGAACAGTAGCTGCCAATTGAGCTAATTGTGATTCTAACATTTTATTGAAGCTGTGTTGGTTTTTAATAGCAGAAGCAAAAGTATCTAGTCTAGTGTTTATGTTTTCTAAAGCTTTATCATTCAAAGTTATCTTTTTAAACATTTGGTCTAGCAATTTGGATTGACAAGCAACTAGGTCTCGTAAAGGTGGCAAATTGTAATTGCTGTAATTATTGTTACCTTGGAAATTACCTTGTCGTGGTTGCTGATTCCATCCTTGATTTGATTGATTCCATCCTTCATTTGTTTGATTCCATCCTTGACCTTGTTGAGGACGATAATTGGTATTATTGTTGATGTAGTTTACGACCTCTTGGAATTCAGGACAGTTGACTGCTGAGTGTCCTGTGTTTCCACATTGTTCACAATTCATGTAGGAAACATTAATGTGCATGACTTCTCTCTTCTTAGTGTCTCTATCTTCAAGCTTCTTCATAATGAGGTCTAGCTTTTCAGTGAATGTATCGACTTCCTTGAGATGATGAGTGTCTCCTCCTCTCTTACGAGGTTGAGTGTGTTCTTTATTCTAGCTTTGATTTGAGGCCATCTTCTCAACGAGTGCTGTTGCATCGGCGAGCTTAAGTGATAAGAAAGCTTCTCCAGCTGCAGCATCCATGGACTCACAAGTACTGGTGTCGACGATATCTGGTCGGCAGCCTACCTTGGGGGGTGCCCGAGGTAGTAGATGAGATCGAGGGTGGTGAGGTGCGCGAGATCAAGAGCAAGAAAGTAACACGAGACACGGGTTTAGACAGTTCAGGCCGCCGAGGTGACGTAAAACCCTAGTCCTGTGTTCTGGTTGTGGATTATGATCGGGAACAATCTGTTTTGGAGGGGGGTCCCTGCCCGCCTTATATAGTCGGGGGGCAGGGTTACAAGATCAATCTAATCTTGCTTTCCCTGATCGGCACACGCCCAACCGACCAGAAATCCTAGGTTCAAGGAAACTGACGCCCGATGATCTAGGCGGATCATATCTCGCATGCCGAGTCTTGCGCCTTACTCCACGGTCTTCGGGTAGCGCTCGGCATGGTCTTCTCGGGCTGGGCCTTTGCCGACCGCCGGCCCAGCCCCTGCCCCTACCGAGGATACCCGGGGAGCAATCCCCCACGCCTAGTCCCCGAGCAGCTTGCGTGTCTCAACCCAAGGTTGGGAACCATTCAGCGTCTTCCTTGGTGCCGGCAGTTCTTCCGACCAAGTGTTCGGGGCGGTGCGAAAGTCGATCAACGGATCCGACGAGTCGTGGCGGTCGGCGCCGCCGAGGCCGACCGCAGACGGTGCTGGAGGGAGGCGGAATCAAGCGCTGGTGGAACACACAGCCGTCGCTGCGGTTGAGAGGAACGCAGGAGGTCCCACCTGCCAGGGAGACGCGAGCTGCTCAAGAGAAAAAAAAGAAAAAGAAAGATCTCGGCAGACGGGTTCCGTGTACCACGCCAGTCGCTTCCGGCGACGTGTACCACGTAGTCCCCGAGACCGGTAGTAGGCGAGGCATGAGACCTGGTGCCGGGATCAAATTTGTCAAAGTATGAGTTGTTGAATCTTCGACCGTGCAGCCCCCCGAGACCGCTTGTCATCTTCTAGGGTCCAAACTTTGGTTTTCGCCGGGTGCGGGGCCTCGCGACCAGCGGTCGAAGCGGTGGCCGCCCATCGGGCCTAGCATCCTTCGGGAAACACCGCGGGTCCAGCCCCCGGCGGATAACCACGGAGCGGCGCGGGCGCGGTTTCTCACGGAAGGAAGGCGAGCGACGCGGGGCGCGGCGCCCGACACCGCTGTCATGCATCTATTTTAAGACCGGGCATGGCCTTTCGGGCCACACTCTTTGCCTTCCTCTCGACGCCCGCAAAACCCCGCCGCCTCTTCGCCTTCCTCTCGCACAACCAACCTTTCTCTCCCACATCACCGGCGCTCCCAATCCAAACCTAGATCCGAAATGGCCGGGCGGCAAGGGGCAAAGCGTGGTTCCGCGGGGCGGCGGCGGCGCATCGGGCGCGGGCGGAGATCCAGGCGCGGAGGTCCGCCTAACGCGGAGGTGGAGTGGGGCTACTTCGACCTGCACGCTGGCGGTCCTCGATGAGCTCGTCCGCGACGGAGTGCTGCCCGACGAGGCGGCGCCGGCCGGGCGCCCCCACCGTGGGTGAGTCCTTCCCCACCCCGGCGAACGGTAATGAGCTCGTAGTGTTTGCGGATTATTTCCGCCGCTGGTTCGGGCTGCCGGCGCACCCCTTCCTCCGGAAGCTTCTTGCATACTACAAGATCCGGCTCATTCATCTCCACCCCAACTCCATTCTTCATCTTTCTGTTTTCATCCATTTTTGCGAGGCTTTTCTCGGCATTCCTCCCCACTTCAACCTCTTCCGCCATCTCTTTCGCCTAAGGGCGTTCACCGGAGCCGGCTCACCCAAGGTGGTTGGTGGCCTCTATCTTTGTCTTCGGGGACGGGATGAGGAACCAAGATCTGGGACTGCCCTCGCCTCTTCCATCAAGGGATGGAACACCCAATGGTTCGTCGTCAGCAACCCCGCCCACAGATCTCCAATGAGGTAAACGAGTGGTGGAGCGCCAACGCCAATCGGTCCGAGCGGCCATCATCCGCCGACATGGTGCGGTGGAGGAGTCGCTCGGCATCATCCGCCCCATGAACCCGACGGGGTGGCGGTGGCTATCGCCGTCTTTGCGGCGCATCCAGCCATGCAAGGAGCGCGAGCACCGGGTACGAGTACTCCGGGGACAAGGACCCTACGCGTGAGACGCCGGAGGCGATCTCTAAGGAGGTTCTTTTGCGGCGGCTCACGCCGTTTTTCGTCGGAGGTACCCAAACCGAGGAGCTCGGGTATGCAGAAGCCCTACAACTGGGCAATCCGCGACCGGGCGGTGAGTTTCGCTTTGTTATAGTATTATGCGTGTGATTGGCCGACCGCTCAAGCCGCCGTTTATGCAGGATCGAGCCGTTTATGTGTCGGATGTGCCCGACGACACCGGCCGACCGGGTGTAGACCGGGCGGCGATCGATGGAGGAAATCCGCAAGATTGCGGAGGACCTCGATGAACGAGGGACGGCCGAGAAGGCAGTCCCCAAGCGCCGAGCCAAGGGCCCATCGGCGAAGGGTGGCTCGGAGGAGGCGCCTTCGCCGAAGAGGCGCAAGAAGGGAGGCCGTGCCCCCCGCCTCGTCTGCTCGAATCGGCGAGGAGAGGGCGGGGGAAGCGAGCCGTCATCCTCTCGGATGACGAAGATCAGGAGGACACGGAGACGTTGGACGAGCGCTGCCCGGCGCCGATCGGCGTCGAAGGTCGGCGACTTGCGCGACCGGTATTTGAGAAAATGCCGACCCGGGGGGCGCCGCCAAGGCGGCCGAGCGGCCATCGGTGCCGCCGACCCGACCGACCGAGGCGGGCAGCTCGAGGCCCCCCGGCGTTTCCGCTCGGCACCGCCAATCCGACCTGTAAGTACCAACTCGTTTTTTTTGTTCCCGGTGTTGTCCAGGTTTGGCTTAGGAGTGTCTGCATTTGCAGCGATCCCGTGGAGGAGGACCCCGGCCGTGCGGGGGAGGATGACACTAGTCGTCCCGAGAGACAGCCCACCTCGTGCGGCCGATGGGGGGGTGACTCCCGACCAGCCATCTCGGGGCTGGTGGGGGCAGATCCCCAGCCCTGGGGGCTGCGGAGGCTGCGGCCTTTGTTCGCAGCCGGCCGGCGAGGGAGGGCGCTCGGCGGCCTGCTCCATGCCCGGCCCCGCCGTCCGCCAAGAAAGGTGGCGCCACGGCGGAGACCGGTGGCCGGGCAGAGCCCGAGCCGGAGGAGGTGGTACGGGAAGTGCCCGCGCGCCACGGGAGGGAGCCTCGTGCGGCTTTGCCGCACGTTTCTACATCGACCCCGGGGTGAACGGGTGGAGGTGGTGGACGACGAGATCGCCGTCCGTGAATACCAGAATCCGACGTCCGATCTCGAGGCTGCCAGCGCCGAGCTCGTAAGTAATCATATTGTCCGTTTGATAGTGTTGCGAGCTTATGTCGAATATGTATGTAGGAGCTGGCCCGTGCCGCTGAGACGCGGCGCGGGCTGCTGGAGCAGTCGGGCGGCCGCCTACGAGAAGATGAAGGCCGACAACGAGCGGCTTCTTCGTGAGAAGACCAGCTTGGCGGAGTCGGTCGGCCTGCTCGAGCGCAATCTGAAGGCCGTTCGTGAGGACGACGACCGATCGCGCGCCGGCAGGTGGAAGAGCTGGAGCGTGAGAACGCCGGCTCATGGAGGCGCCGCCCGCCGATCGGGCGAAGGGCGCTGGCAAACACTTTGCAGGCGCTGGTGACCGGTATGTTTTCCCCTACCTTCCTTTCGGCGCTCTTGTGTATTCTCTGTGGCCGACTTGTGCTCGGCCTCGCAGCTCTTTGAAGGCGAGCCGCAGCAGCAGTCTCAGCAGCTCGCCGAGGAGCTAACCCGTGAGGCGGCCAAGGCTACCTGGGCCGGGCGGAGGCAGCCCGGTCCGAGGCACAGCGTAAGTGCTATCGTCTTTTGCTTTGTTTACCCGATTGCCCGTGTCGGGTTTTAACACTTGTTCCGCAGCTTGTGCGGGAGAACGCGGCGGCGGCCCAGCGGATTTGAAACGGCGCCTCGCAGCTGGCCGAGGAGCGGATGGAGGACACCATCGCCCACCGACCCCACCGTTGAATCTCGCCGATCCGGACGGGGGTTTACGACCGGGACGTGCTCGGGAGCGCTATCCTTCGTGTCACGCTTCCTCGGTGCGATGCCAGGCCGTTCTACAACAAACACGTGTGTTTGTTCACGGAGCGGCCTGCGCTGCTGCCGGCACGCGCGCTGGCGCTGGTCCGGTCGCACTATCCCCGGGTGGAGTTATCCCGGTCGAGGCGGGTTTTGCCCGACCAAGTCGGTCGCCGACCAAGAGAAGCCGAGCGCCGAGTCCCCGATGCTGCCGCCAAGGTGGTGGAGGACCTGGACCTGTTCGGGCGACGCCGAGGCCGACGCGCCCTAGAGAAGAGCGTTAGAATTAACTTATGTATTTGCGTGTGGAGACGCTGTCAGTAAATGATGTTAATATCATTTTTGTTATGCATGTAAAGTGTTTGCCGTAATGCCCCCCGCAGTGTGTGACTTTGTCGCCTTGCCGGACCGGCCCAAGTTTCCTAGTATCTCATAGCGCTAAGGGTATGTTCCTTGTATTGCGCTGTAGAGGGTACCTGTGGTCCCCTGGGAACCGCCGCTGGCCTTTCCATAACGCAGCGCCGAGCCGCTAGCACGTGTAGGTTTGGGCCAGAATGTGGTTGTTCGATCGGTTTGAGTTAAAGTGCGCATCGGGCGGTCTTATTGGCGTATAGTGCGTGGGTAGCACATATGAAAAATGAATGCACGAGGAGAAAAAGAGACAAGACAAAAAAGACATTAAATCATATATATATTTGGATTACAAAGGGAAACAGAGTACATATCTTTGTTCATCTTGACTTATTAGGCGTAAAAACGTATTAGGTGCTCGGCGTGCCGTGAGTTTGGGATATCGCGCCCGCCCCGACTCCACCAGCCTATAGGACCTCGGGTCGGGTGACCTCCTTGACGATGAAGGGACCATCCCTGGGGGAGGAGAGCTTATGCATGCCTACCGCGGAGCTCAGGCGGCGACGTAAGACCAGATCGCCGACCGCTGAAGGGGCGCCCCCTGACGTTGCGGTCGTAATAGCGACGGACGCCCTCTAGGTACTTTGCCGATCGGACGCAGCGGCTAGGCGTTTTTCTTTTCGCGCACGGTCGACGTCGCCGGGCGCGCTTGGTCGGAGGTTTCCTCGGAGTAGTTTTCCACTCTTGGCGATCGGAAGGCGACGCCCTCGTGTAGGACAGCTTCCGACCCGTATACCATGTAGTAGGGGAAACCCCCGGTTCGATCGGGTTCAAGGCGGCGCAGTCCCCCAGATCGCTGGTGGAAGTTCCTTCAACCACCTTCCCGGTGCTTGTCGCCCTTCCGGTATAGGCGCTTTTTTTAAGTGCGCCAGGATCATTCCGCTTTGGCGCTGGCCCGGCCGTTGGGCGTGGGTGCGCAACGGAGACATATTTGACCAAGATGGAGCGCTCTTCACAAAACTCCCGTAACTCGCTTTCCCCGTGAAGTTTGACCCGAGGTCGTTGATGATGCTGTTCGGGATGCCAAAGCGGTGAACGATTTCCTCAAAGAACTCGGGCGGCCTTCTTGCTTGTCGAGCCGGGCGAGTGGTTTGTACTCAATCCACTTGGAGAACTTGTCGATGGCGACCAAGACGTATTTAAAATTGCCCGGTGCGGCTCAAGGGGCCGATCTGGTCGAGTCCCCGCATCGCGAACGGCCAGCCGACGGGATCGCCATTAGAGCGTGGGCCGGGGCAGTGAGGTCGCTTGGCGAAGAACCGGCATCCCTCGCAATGTCGCACTGTGTGTTCTCAAGGCCGGCCACGGCGGTCGGCCAAGAAAAATCCAGCTCGGAAGGCTCGCCGACTGTGTTCCGAGAGGTGCAATGGCTTCCACGTAGTCCAAAGATGTATTTCTTTTTAGTATCTTCAAGCCTTCGGGCTGCAGAACGCACTTTTGCGTAACGTTAGCGTTGGCGTTGCTCACAAGCATCGCCGAGCCCTCTACCGGGACGTAGTGCTTGCTCCGCCAGACAAACGCCTGTCTCGCTTTGTCGGTCGGGACCTCGAGTTGGTGAGGTATTCGATGAACGGGAGCGCCAGCCTCGCTTGGCGTTAGTGGCCTCGACGAGTGCGACCGCCTTTCTCCGCAGTGGGTCGGGTTGGGCGCCGCCCGCCTTGGCCGATAGATGGTGTCGAGATCGCGGCGCAAATACGCCCGGGCGGAATGGCTGCTCGTGTAGAGCCTAACTTGAGAGCCGATCGCCTCTCGAAGTTTTCTTCCCGAACGATGTGGTGGAACTCAATGCCGTAGAATTTGTTCTCGAAGTTTCCGGATTTCCGAGCAAGAGGGCGCCCATTTTCTCGCCGGTGCAAGACCAGTCTTTGTTTGCCCGGTTGACGACCAGCGCCGAAGTCGCCGAAGATTTCAGGCGTTTGATCCCCTGTGGATATAGCAATCTTGATGCCGTGAATGGCAGCTTCGCATTTGGGCGGCGTTGTTAGATGCCTTGAAATGTATTCTCAAGACGTATCGGAGTTCCTCGCCGCTTGGAGATACAAGTACGACCCCCGCACCAAAGACCGCCACATTTAGCGCACCGCCAAAGTACATCTTCCAAAGGCTTTGGGGGTGCTCGTGGGACTGGTTCCCGCATGTCCGCCCACTCGGCGATGAAGTCGGGCGAGCGCCCGGGATTTTATCGTCCGGGCGGCTCGCGTGATTCGACGGTGTATGCGCCGATTTCAACGCCCATTTGGCGACTCTCCCGTCGACTTCCTTGTTCTTTATGATGTCGCCGATCGGGTAATGGGACACCACCGTTATCTTGTGAGACTGGAAGTAGTGGTTCACCTTACGTGACGCCGTAGGGACGGCGTAGATGAGCTTTTTGTATTTGCGGGTAACGAAGTTTTGGACTCGCTCAGACCTCGCTTATGTAGTAGACCGGGCGCTGCACCTTGAATGCATGCCCGGGTTCGTCACGCCGACGACGACCGCCGTGGAGACCACCCGATTCGTTGCTGCGATGTAAAGGAGGAGATCCTCGCGGGGCGGAGCGGAGCCGTTAAGACAGGGGGCGTCGCCAAGAAGACCTTGAGCTCCTTGAATGCCTCGTCAGCCCTCCGGAGTCCAAACAAACTTGTCGGACGCCGAGTAAGCGGAAGAAAGGCATGGCCCTCTCTCCTAGCTTGGAGATGTACCGACTTAGGGCTGCCAAGCAGCCGGCGAGCTTCAGACTTCCTTGATATTGGTTGGCGGCAACATTTTGGTTATGGCCGACACCTTCTCGGGGTTTGGTTCGATACCGTGGTCGCCGACCGTATTCCCGAGCAGGATTCCCGAGGAAGCTCCGAAAATGCACTTGTTTGGATTGAGTTTCCATCGATACACTTGGAGACTTTTGAATGTTTGGTCAAGGTCGGCGATTAAGCTATCGGCGGTTTTAGATTTTACCACAACGTCGCCGACGTAGGCCTCGACGTTGATGCCTATCCGATCCTTCGTGCATGCTTGAATTGTCCCGCGGGTACGCCGCCCCAAAGATTCTTTAGGGCCGAAGGACATCGCGTGTAGCAATAGGCGCCGAATGGAGTTATGAAGGCCGCCTTGACCTGGTCGGACTCCTTTAGGGCGATCTGGTGATACCCGGAATAGCAGCCAAGAAACGAGAGGAGTTCGCGGCACCGGGCGGTGGAATCTACGACCTCGCCGATGCGAGGGAGAGTGAACGGGTCTTTAGGGCGTTGTTTGTTAAGATCGGTGTAATCAACGCACATTCGCCATTCTTTATTGCTTTTGGCGGACGAGGACCGGGTTTGCCAGCCACTCGGGCGTGATACACTTCTTTGATAAAACCGCGGCTAAGAGCCGGTTGATTTCTACCCTAATAGCCTCTTTCTTGTCCGGCGCGAATCGGGCGGAGCTTCGCTTGACCGGCTTGGCGGAGGATGAGACCTTCGTGGCGTGCTCGGCATACTTCCTTGGTACTCCGGGCATGTCCGCGGGTTTCCATGCGAACATGTCCACGTTGTCCCGGGAGGAAGCCGACGAGCGCGCCTTCCTATTTGGGGTCGAGGTTGGCGCCGATCCGAGTGACCTTGAGGGGTCACCCGTGCCCAAGTCGATGACCTTGGTCTCCTTGTTTTTGATGGAGGAGCGCGGTGGTTCATTGACCGGGATCTCCTGGTCTTCCGGCGGCACTTCTTTGGAGTCGGCGAGGCACGCTTGCATCTTGGCAGCGAGGCCGGCGGTCTCGTTGATGATGTAGTTTTCTTGCTCGCAAGCGCATGCTCCTCGTGTCGGCGCGGAGGGTGAGCACACCACCGTGAGCTGGCATCTTCATCACGAGGTAGGCGTAGTGAGGGACCGCCATAAACTTGTGCAGGCCGGGCGGCCCCAAGATGGCATGATGGGCCGTGGTCGAAGTCCGCGACGTAGAACAAAGAGGTTTTCCTTACGGAACCGGCCTGGGGTGCCAAACTGCATCGGGCAGGTCACTTGGCCGAGCGGCCCGATGGCTTGTCCGGGATGATGCCCCGTAACGGAGATTCGGCCGGTCTGTAGGGCCTCTTTCGGGATGCCGAGTTCCCGGAGCGACTTTGGGAAGAGTATGTTCAAGGAGCCCCGCCGATGAGGACACGCTTGAAGTGGACGTTGCCGATCACCGGGTCGAGGACCGTGGGGAAACGCCCGGGGTATGGTATGTCCGACCACCGGTCCTCCCCGCTGAAGGTGATGGGCTGGTCGGACCATGGGAGGAAGGCGGGTCGGCGATGGTTTTTCGTCGGAGACCGCCATGACCCTCCCCGGGCGGTCGCCTTCTTGCTCCTCTTGCTCTCCATTGCGTGTGGCCCACCGCAGATCGTGGCCACGCTCTTGGACGGTGTTTGGTACGGCACCGCCCCGGTTTCGGTCATCTTCTTTGTCGCCGCCGTTTTTGTCGCCGCCACGGCGGCGTTGGCGCTTCATGTCTTCTTCCCGAAAACTTTGCCGAGCCCGTAGCATTGGCGCATGGTGTGCGTCGCGTTCTTGTGGATCGGGCACGGCTGATCCAGGACTTTGTCGAACTCGGCGCCGAGGTTTCGCTTGACCCCGTGACTTGACGTTGTTCACGCCGGGCCGGGCCCTCGGTATCGGTCCGAGCGGTCGCGGTTGTCGTGGCGATGATCCGCCTTCGATCCCTCCGGGTCGGTGTTGCGATCGTTGGGCCGAGGAGCTCCCGGGCGGTGGAGGAGGGGGCATGGGCCTCTTCCCCGCGACGAGGTCTGCGTGGTGCCCTTCGGCCTCCCTCCCTCCCTGTGCGTAGGCGTCGGCGGTTTTCATCAGCTCGCCGATTGTTTCGGGCGTTTCTGTGGAGCTTCTCGCGCAGGAGTTGCTGTATGTAAGGCCTCGGATGAAGGCCGTGATGACGTCGGTGTCATTGACGTTGGCGACGCTGGTGCGCAGCGTGGAGAAGCGGCGAATGTATTGCCGGAGCGTCTCGTTGGGACGTTGCGCCAACCTTTCGAGATCGGGCGCGTGGCTTGGCGATCACACGTGGCCATGTAGTTGTCCACGAAGAGCTTCCGGAGCCGTGCCCGGTTGTCGATGGAGTTCTCTTCCAATCCCGTGAACCGTTCAGGATGGGGAGGCCAGCATGACAGGCAAGTAGTTTGCCATCATGTCTTCCGTTCCCCGCGGCAGCGATCGCTACGGGCGCACGTTTGGAGCCACCGCCGGGGTTAGCCTTGCCGTCGTAGGGCTCCACCGTTCCGGGATCCGGAAGTGACTGGGCCACCGATGGGACCGCAGCCGTGCCGAGAGGGGCTTGGGGCCCTCGATCACCGGGCGCCGTTGCGGTCGGAGCCCGTGCTCGGCGTCGAAACGACGGGCGGCGCTCCATCTCGGCGTTGTAGGCATCCGCCGCTCGGGCGCCGATGATGGCGCGGGCATCACGCCCAAAGCATTGATGAACGCGCGGGCGCCGGCGGGCGGCCTGGTTGATGGACGGGTCGGGCGGGTTGTTGCCGCCTCCGTTCTCGCCGTTGTTGCGCTACCTCCCGTCATTGTGCGATCGGGCGGGACCGCCGGGATCTTCCCGATCGATGGCGGCTTGACCCGAGGTGGAGGATCCGGACGGCATCTCCCGTAGCCTGTTCACCCGCACTTGAGCAGCCTTGATAAAAGCTTTAGCCCGGTTTACCCGAGGGGTCGGGGCGAGTGCCTCGAAGTTCGTTGGCGGCGACGGCGAGGTTGGCGCTCGGGGTTGGCGCTTACGATTTGTTCGCCGATGTAGACAAACTCGTCCGCCAGGTTCCTCAGAGGTGACGCCCCGGGCCGGCCGCATCTCGGAGGAGACGCTGCTCCTGTTCCTCGTAAGCCACACGGCGTTCGGCTCGATCGGGCGTTGCGCGCCTCGCGGTCGGGGCGCGATGTCCATCTGTCTCGCCGGCGGTGGGTCCTCGTCCGGCGAGACCGCCGGAGCATGAAGATCTGCGCCGGGTATACCGGGAGGGTGTAATTTCATTTGGAGGGTTCCGCCCACCGACAACGATTGATGTATCTAGATCGGATCCGGGAGAGGCATCGGAGTCGGAACCGGGCTGCTCCTCCGGGATGGTGTGGAGTGACTCGTTGTCCTCCAGCAGGTGGAGCTGTACCATGTTAACGGTCGGCGATGGGGTGTCGACCGGTGATGGTTGGGCGAGTTGTCGCCGTGCTACTTCCTGGTGGGTACCCGCGGGACCTTGCGGTCGGGGTGATGCCAGCATGGTTGTAGATCTGTTCCTCCAGGGGATGTTCGCGATGGCGCCCCGCCGAGTGGTTTGGGTGCCGGAGGAAATCTCCTAGAACCACCGGGGCCCAAACCGGGTGGGTCGTCCGCTAGCCGCGATGGGACGCCCGGGTCCAGTGGGCCTCACCGGGATGGCCGATGGCCTCGGCGGCGGGTGGTCGGGTCGGCGTGGTGCCCGGCGGCGACGCGCGGGTTGCCATCCCGATCCGACGGGTGGGTGCTCGCTGAAGTTGCTCGCGAAGCGTGTTTTTCGGGCGAAGTTCGACGCACTCGCGTATGCCTCCACCGACCCGGCCGATGAGCTCAATCAGGTCGTCGGAGTTGACGGGCTTCCTCTCCCGACGGGGCGCGCAGCGCCGCCCTCCGGGGAGGATCGCCGTGGCCTCGCTTGAGGCGTCGGCTCGGGTCGGCGGGGCCGACGCATGCCCGGTTCCATTGGATGGGATCCGGGGTTGGCCGTTCTCCCCGCCATCGTGCTCGGCGGCGACGGTCCACGTGATGGATCCGACGGTGAAGGTCATGCCCGACGCGGCGGAGAGAGCGACGGTGGAAGGAGTAACCATCTTGCTCGGCCGACGGATTCAAACGCACACCCCCTACTCGTGCGCGCCCAACCGCCGACGATATCTGGTCGGCAGCCTACCTTGGGGGTGCCCGAGGTAGTAGATGAGATCGAGGGTGGTGAGGTGCGCGAGATCAAGAGCAAGAAAGTAACACGAGACACGGGTTTAGACAGGTTCAGGCCGCCGAGGTGACGTAAAACCCTAGTCTGTTCTGGTTGTGGATTATGATTGGGAACAATCTGTTTTTGAGGGGGTCCCCGCCCGCCTTATATAGTCGGGGGGGCAGGGTTACAAGATCAATCTAATCTTGCTTTCCCCGATCGCACACACGACCCAGCCGACCAGAAATCCTAGGTTCAAGGAAACCGACGCCCGATGATCTAGGCGGATCATATCTCGCACGCCGAGTCTTGCGCCTTACTCCACGGTCTTCTGGTAGCGCTCGGCATGGTCTTCTCGGGCTGGGCCTTTGCCGACCGCTCGGCCCAGGCCCTCGGCTGAGGATACCCGGGGGAGCAATCCCCACAACTGGAGACTAGTCCATGATAGAAAGTCTGCATAAGTAGCCAATCCTCCATTCTATGATGAGGGCATTCTGCGATGTAATCTTGAAAACGTTCCCATGTCTTGGTGAACGATTCATCATGTTGCTGTTGAAAGCTTGAGATCTTCCCACGCAGTGCAGTGGTCTTGCCTGTTGGAAAGAATCTGGCCAGGAAAGCAGTAGAGCATTTATCTCATGTAGTGTTGGTTGCCTTGTTGTTATAGAACCATTGTTTTGCTTTTCCTAGCAGTGAAAATGGGAATAGGCGAAGTAAGATAGCATCTTTTGGTACATCTTTGATCTTGAAGGTGCTGCATATCTCTAGAAAGTGCTGTAAGTGTACACTTGCATCTTCATGTGCCTTTCCACAAAACTGATTTGCTTGCACTATAGTGAGAAGCGCAGGCTTAAGCTCAGATCCATTGTTTCTGATATCGACATTAGGTCTAGTACGGATGTTAGCGGTTGTTGGAGCAGAGAATTCACGTAGCATCTTCTCAGCCACGGCTTCAAAAACTGGTGTCAAGTTAACTTCTAATCCTTCTGATTCTTCTCCTTCGGATGATGGAGCTTGCTCTTGTGAAGAACAAGTTTCAATGAAGGGTGTTCTTGATGGTGATTCAAAAATGTCCCTCGTTCTTGCAAACTTCCTTCTTCTTAAGAGTTTCTCTGGATCTTCGGTGTAATTGTCCGGGAGATCAAAAACCATTCATTCATTCATTACCCTGCATAAGATACATAAGTAGACGAAACAAGGGTAAGCCTGTTTGAGTTAGAGGTCCATTGGGTGATCGATCTTATTGTGGTGCATATGGTTATCAATACTTTTCCTAAGTTTATTAGCCTTTCCCGGCAACGGCGCCAAAAATGCTTGTTGGCATTTCTAACGTCACTACAATAAAACCAAAATCTCTATCCCACGCAATGACACTAGAAATGTTGGTACTAATTAACTTGCCTTTGGCAACTAGCCACTAGCCTCTCTACCCTTACTCCTAACTTTGAAACTAGGTTGTCATCCCCAATTGTAAAGCTAGGAATAAACTCTGGTACTAAATCTTATCATTTTATGTGACTAGACAGAAATAAATAAAGATGAATATAAATTAAGAACGATTCTGCAAGCGGACAGATAATTATACCATTGTAGTATTTTACCTAGAGTATTACCAGGTTGTCATTTATATTCTATCACTGGGAAGGCATTGCTAAGAAGCTACTCTATAGTATTGATAACCCGTATATATGCAGTGAATAAGAGATGTAGCCAATGTCAACTCTCCTCAATAACAGGAAAGTGTCACAAGATAAACAATAGATAAATGATAAATATGATAAATATGATCAGTCATCTCCTAATGATACTAATCCCATCATAGCACTCTAATCATGTAATAGAGAAATAACTCCTAAGTATTCAAGCTACAGTCAAAACTACTTCATTTAGTGCAAGTATGTCTAACAATCATGGCTAAGTTATACTACTATAGTTCCCTAACACATCGGAGCAATGTACAGGAGAAAATGAGTATAGGAACCTCCTCTTCACCTAACAATCCCACTCTACCAATCCACCGTACGGGGAAAGGCCTACAAAGGACTCAATGGGTCTATCACACCCACGATCTTCCTCAATACCCGGCATGACTGGGGATACTCGCAGATAAGCAAAGCATCTAGACACCATATCTACATGTTGCCTACCACTCACCATACAATTGAATAGATGAGCGCTATACGAACCAGTGCATGAATATAATAGCAAACTAACTATACTAGATATATTGAAGTAGACAATGAACGATGCAATCAAGAACATAATAATGAAGAACAATGTTGCTAGTAATAAACGCAGATATTACAATAAGAAAGAAAAGCTTAAGAACTATACCAAACTTTTCTCTTCTTGACAATTTCGGGAATCCAAGATCGATGAAGAACTTGACTTCCTCTACTCTAGATCTAACTAGGCTAAACTATGAACTAGAAGGCTATGAGGAACTAAAACTTGAAGCTCTAGATGACTTGATCACCAAATACCTCGAGATAGAATGAATGAGTTGTTGAATGAATTAGGGTTTTTAGGGGGAGGTCTGGCTCCACTTATATAGCCCGGTGGGATGCACAACAGCCATTTGATCAAACCGACTTCACACAGGGCTGAGATTGATCCTCAAAGGCGGTGGAGGAACATTCCAGAAGGTGAGATGTAGGCCCCATAGGGGGTGCTGCCCGGCATATCTGGTGGGGCCGGTCGGCCCCACCTGGAGGTGGCTCTTCCCCTCCTTCGCTCTGGTGTCTTCTGGATCCTTCTAGAGTAGTTTAGTGTATTCTTGAGTTTCGGATAATTCCGTGGTGTAGATTTGTAGTTATGCCCCTTTTTCGGTGTTTTCTCGATAAATCCCTGAAAACTGGTAAATCACCAAAACTCGTGGAAATTGTTAGATAAAACCCTGGCCTTCTAGATATTGATGTATGTTTCATGCCTTTTGATATATGAAATGTTGACGCTATCCACCGTCAACAGGGACCGACCGGTCCCACCCTGGACCGGCCGGTCTGGCCCAAGCTCCGTTCGCGACCCACTTTGACCCATGTGCTCCACTGCATTAGGGTTTCAATCTGAGCCGTCCGCCAAAGTTGGTTTAATCCAAGGGCTCACTTTCATCCCACCAGGCTATAAAAGGAGGGCAGGACCCCCCAAGGGGAGACTCATTCATTTTGCTATTCTCTCAAACCTTAATTGAGAGGTGTCCCTTGAATGGACAACCTCTCGAGAGCCAGCCATCAAGAGAAGATTAGTCCTCTCTAGGATCTAGTATTTTAGATAATAGTGAGATGGAGAGTGAGGGAAGAGTTTGGAGAAGGTGCCGGCCTGTCAGTGCCCTCTCTACGGCTTGTACCTTGTCGGGATCAAGCTCTATTTGAGCTTGTTCCTGGGATGCCTCTGGTGATCAACTTCTGATGCAAATAAGTTCTATGCCTATATTATTTATCTGGATCACGACTCTCTTTGAGTGCTTTATTCTCTTCCTAGGGGGAGTAGAGTATTATCGTAGGTGTAAGCATGGGGCTTAGGCTTAGGATAATTGTGGATGCACCCTATAATCCGGTGGTGGTCGGGAGTGACAGTCCTGTTAGTCCACCTCCTATCTGTAGGCCAAGTAGGACGCGGTTGCTAAGGAAATCAACATCTTATATCGGTGTCTCTCCTTAAGTAATGTCCCCAGTTAGCAATATAAGACATAGGCTTGCCCAAGTTAGAAGAAGAGAACCATAGTTATCATCTCTGCTCTCCTATTATCATCAACCTTTGATTGCTGCTCTCAACCATATTAATTGCTGCCCTAGTTCTAATTTAGTTCTATCTTAATCTAGTTTCTATCTTCACCTTATTGCTACCCCTAGTTAAGTTAGACCGGAGTTGATCTCACACGTTTCTCAGTGGAACGAAACCCAGAATACTTCTGGGATAAAGCTACAATGGTATCCGTGCGCTTGTAGATTATTTAATTGGTGTTAACAGATATCAACAAGCTTTTTGGTGCTTACGACGAGCCAAGGGCGAGTCGTGCCGTGTGATGCTACCTGGGCATCCTATGATGTGATTACCTGTGATGGGTATATGTGATGAGGTGGATGTGCTGGGTGTGAGCCTCTGAGGGGTTTAGCCTAGGGTCAGGGTGCTATGTTGGCACGTAGAATTGTAAACCTGATGAAGACATTCTGGCTTAGTCAACCCTAAGGACTTACTGGTACTCAGACCCATCGGGAATTTACATCCCACTCACTCTATATGGTACGACACGGTTGGACTACTTGGTAGAGCGGTGCCACTATTGATGGGCAAAAGTGTGTAGGAAGCTATGGGCATAATAGACTCACACCCTTCTGAGACAACATGGTTGCTATGACATTCGGGATGTCACGCTGTGTCTCACAGTATCAGCCGTTCCAGACTATACTTGGAGTGTTCCAGGGCTGAGAGGTAGGGTGGCATCGTTCTAGGCTAGCAAGCAGCCGGAATCAGCCTAGTTAACGAGGATTAGTGAGGAAGGCAGATCTTGTGGGTATGTGAAACCTCTACAGAGTGTTATGGTTGATCGATTGATACATAAGCCGACTTGTCGACTATGGACCTTATCCTAGTGACCGTGTTGGTTGGAATAGAGAGATGAGTCCTTCTTTTCTTCCCCTGGATATAATAGGTCCGGTCATGGAACAGTGAGACAGGATGAGAGGGAGTTGGCCTATCGACACGAGTGAGATGTGATGGATGGTGTGGATGGAGTGGTGATGGGTGGATGGATGAAGTGTGGGTGTGGTGTTAAAAACTCAACTTATTTAATAGATATAGGTCTTTTCTTCAGCCATATTGCATCCAATTCCACAAAGCAAAGCATAGGGTGGTTGTGGCCAGTACAAATTGTACTGATACTTTGGCACGCAGGTTCTGAGGAGGGTTTCGGCTCCGAAGAGTGATGAATAGAGGGTTTCGTTGCTACGCTCAAGTGTCGGTTGAAGGACGTTTGTACACCCCGAAGCTGTTCAAGTTGCCGTTTGATTCGTGATTCGCGCCTGTTGATGTTGTAATAAATTTATGTAACCCTTACTATTGCACTCTATTTATGATGTATGGATTCGGTATTCGACTGGAATCTGGGTAATATGACCTTTTAAGGTCATTTTACACTTCGACATTGTGGATTTCCCTTCGTGGAAATAGGGTCGTTTTAGGTCCCATGCCTTCTTCAACAACCAGTCGCTGGAGGGATTAGTCGACCAGCCAATCACCTTGTGCGATAAGGGCGCGTCCACCACGGCGGAAACAGATCAGGCCACCGTCCTGGATGACAATGTCCCTCCTGCTCCAACCTTGCCGACCACTTCATAGGTTTGTGCTGACTGGTTTCACCAATTATTAACAGTATTGTTTCAGGGCTGTAGAAGATGCACTTTGTTTTTTATTTCAAATTTTTAGAGAAATAAACTATCAATTCCTTCAAAAATACAAAAACACACAACTTTTATCTAGAACTGCTGTCTACTACTCACGATACTCTCTTGTTGCTGCTATATGGTTTGGTTCAATAGATGATTATATTTGTTATTTGGTTCATAAAATAACGAGTAAAATGCATGAATAGTCCATTAACTTGTAACGCTGTGTCGATTTGGTTCATCAGGTTTGAAAATGCATTTTGGGTCCATAACCTTGATTTGTGATGCATCAACAGTCCAGATGACGTCATCAAAGTTTAAAAATGCATTTTTGGGTCCATAACCTTGATTTGTGGTGCATCAATAGTCCAGATGACGTCATCAAAGTTTTTTGTCGCTCAGAAGTCGCGCCGTGGCAGCCGAGGTGGCCCAGACAAGTCGCGCGGCACATGTGCCTGCGCTTGGAGGCTATCTTTTCGCAAAAAACCCCTGAATCATGCAGTAGAGTAGTAGACACGTGCGTTCATGCATGCAGTGCAGCACCTGCGATCATCAGCTAGCTTAGCTTAGCTAGGTGAGCCGGCACGCCGCCGGCTTCCACGCGGAGACGGAGTAGAGCGGCTTGCGGTGCCAGCAGAAGAAGAAGACCTCGCCATGGGCGTCGTGGGCCACCTGGTACGCGTAGTCCCCGCCGGCGCCGGCGCCGCCCCACCCGCAGCTCTGCAGCAGCTTCCGCGCCTCCATCATCCCCGCGTAGCTGAGCCCGACGCGCTCCATCCCGGCGGCCTCCATCCTCCTCGCCCACTGCGCCAGCTGTTGATGGTCCTTAACGCCTATTTTATACCATCAACTATTGCTCAATATAACATGATATTAACCATAAAGCATAGTTGTAGGGTTCGATTCTAACGAGATCCACGAGTTGTGTTGTTCTTGATCGTCTTGCAGGTATATCCAATTTTACACAGAATAAAAGTATCTCAAATGATGAATTGGACTACACCATTACGACGGGCTCGTCGAGACGATCGAAACGGACATATCATTTGCTATATTCGGAGTTCAGAGTCAAAAGATATCAATTCTACACCGAAACCAACACTAGAAGACTCTAGAAGACATGGGAAGGCGATCAACCGAAGGTGGGGCCCACCTGCTATAGGGTGGGGCCGCCCGGCGCCCTCCCGAGCCCATTCGTGGCCCGCTTCGACAGACGGCCTCTTACCGCCTTAGGGTTTGCATCTCTACTATTGCCGAAGTCGAATTAGTCCCACATCGCCTGTCTAGAAGAGGTGGAGGCTTTTCTAGACTATATAAATAAAGAGGTAGACCCCCCTCCCTAAGGGCACCACATTATTATGGAGATGTAGAGGCGTCTCTCGAATGGATGACCTCTCATCTCTAGAGAATTAGGGCTAGACTTTCCAATGTAGTTCTAGTTGAGAGTTAGGGAGAGCGGCGCTACGCCCGGGGTTCGGAGGAGTCTTCGCAGGAGTCGTCAGAGTTCTGGTATATCTTTATATCTTTTTTTGTAAGACTTATGCTTCAATATATTTATCTTCTCTATTTACTTTATGCCTTTATATTATGTTTAGTATAGTTGTTATACTTTAGCATGGGATCTCCCTTTGTATTAGGTGCTCTAGTTAGCGTACGTGACTATAGTAGTAATCGTTAGCGTAGACGTGGTGTCTAGGCTAGTGTTTACCTGGTTTTTGCGCCCAATTCTTACGGTTAGTTGTGGTAGCCATCAGAGGTGATAGCTTTGTTGGTCTTCGTATTCCACCACGTCGGAGGTGGTGTTTCGTAGAGCTTTTGGCAGCCTTACCCAGCTACCTTCTTCCCAGTCTTATTCGAGAGTTGGATAGGTATTGTTGCTCCAAAGTGTTATTATGTGATTACTTTATCTACCATAAATTAGTTATATAGAACCAAAGTAATAGAGAAGTATTTAGCAACCTTAAACTATCCCGTTGTCCTCTCACTTTAGCTATCTATTTACTTATCATAGAATTCTCCCTGTGTGTGTCATATATACATAATTCCTATCATCTATCATTTACCCCTACTTTAGTCTAGTTGGTGTATTAAGTTAGTAGATACATGATGGTGAACTATCAATGTCTTATTCCATTGTTTCCAGTGGTAAAATATAAATAACGATACACGGAATACTCGGTAATATGCTACAATGGTTTTACGTGGCGCTATGAATCCTTTATATTTTAGTTGTGCATAAGAAATACCAACAAGCATTTTTTGGCGCCGTTGTCGGGGATAGGGATTTACCTCTATTTCTAGTAGTGACGTTAGAAATGTCAACAAGCATTTTTGGCGCCATTGCCGGGGAAACAATTGGCGTAAAGATTTTGATAATGATCTTGATATCTGCTAATCTAGTATGTCGCTAGCTTTAGTAGGATTACCCTCTATTTTGTTGAGTTGTGGAATAAGCAGAATATCAACTGTTTCAATCTTCTCGGTGAAATTCCACAAGAACAAGACATAGGAGATACTGAAGAACTCAGGGTGCCTAAACATGCATGATCCATCAACAATGAAGCCCTGCCATCTCACAGGTGTAGATTGGAGAAAAAAATCATCATCACAAGACGTCAAAGTTCATCATATGTGACGAATAAAGACGCTGTACAACTCACTATGAGTCATGGTAGTTATGATTAAGAATGGTGAGAAAGTCTTGCTCATAGGCTTTAAATTTAATGAGTAGTTATCTGTTGCATTCCTTTGCATGTTTACTTTGAATAATCCATGCATCTACCCCATCTCATATCAAATCCACAAGCATGTTCAGTTCCTTGCACATATGCATATCACTTTTCATCTCTACTTAAAATGGAAAAAAATATATATATTCTCACCATATATGATCATGTTTTTATCTCTATTTGAGTAAACCTCTAAGTGCTTTCATGCTATCTTTGTTTACTATAGTATGCTTTGGTTTGGAAGTACTGCACATACTTTTATAGGCCTTTAAATTAAGCGTGGTGCTTAGGTTAAATAGCCTACCTTAATCAAACTAGACATGAAGTTTGGTTTGGTTATTGAACTAGAAATTATTATAGTAGATATTGGATATTTTGTTGGACTAACCCTTATAGAAAACTCTCAAATTTAAATTCGGGTAAGTCAAGAGATGAACTCACATCAGAGATGAATCAAGGCATATGATGAAGTTTAATAACTTTGCACAAAAGGAAGACACAGCTCATTCTCCATAAAAGAGTTGAAAGAAAGAATAAATGTTTGATCATGGTTCGAAACGAAAAGAAAGGAGGACAAGTGTATTGAAAGGACTAAGACGAAAGAATAGATGAAAGAACACTTCAACACCTTCTACACTTCACCATGATAGTGGACCAATCACTCTGCAAGACATAAGGTGCAATTATCCAAGCCTCATGTAACTTTAAACTTCATTCAACATCTTATACCATGTTGCTCATTGTCTTAGTTATCCCTACCTCATGTTATGCTTAATTTTCTAAAACTCAAAACAAACAAAATACTCGTTAGGTTCACCTACATATTCTTGGTTCTATTTGAATAAATATCTTTAGTCTTTTAAACTTCCTTACTCTATTATAAGTATGCTTTAAAATATCACTTAAATATTCTAACATCAAAGCATATTTTTTAAAAGAATTTGGTTGTGTATATAGACTATCGATCCTCTCTTGTATAAAAAATATTTAAATCATATTAGGAGATTTCATAGAATCAAATCAAGGTTAGAAGTATTCTTTAAAATTATATCTTTGCCTTAACCTTGTTGGAAAAATTTGAAGTAATGGTGAGTCATTTAAAAAAACAAACTATAGATTAATCTTTAACTATTTAGCAAACACTATCCACGCTTTAAATAGATAGTATATTCCTTTGGGATATGTGTTGTCTACTAATCCCTTGCAGAGAAAAAATAATAAGAGGAGCAAAAGTCTAAAGGAGTGAGAAAGAAGTGTAACATAGGAAACAAGATGCTAATGATCAACTCAAAATGCAAGGAAGGAAAAGACCATTGAAATTCATCTACCTTTTACCGCATGGTGTCATCATGCTCAGTAATAAAGGTAACATATTAAAGATAAGTGGTCATCATTTTCTCTTGATCTTAGAGTACACATCATAGCACCATTCTCTTGATCTAAATCTTAACCATATAAGCTCAAATATGATATATCCTATTTTTGGAAAATGATAGTCATCATGTCAATCTTGATAATTTATAAAGATGAACAATACTTCCATAGGTTAAGTAACTCCACTCCTTTATCTCATAAGCTTAAATGCCATATTTATACTTTTGATATTCTCACCCAAGATATAAATGCACAATGTAAATAGACATCAATCCTATTGTGCCTAAGGTTAGAGAATGAATAAATTTTTGGTTATGTTGGTGTTTTCCACCAATAGAGCCCATGCACTTGATCTCTACCTTGTCTTTATGAGTAGAACACACATCAAGCAAAGTGTGGGAAGATTCTCTAAATTCTACAAGTAGGAGTTCTAAACTAGTAACAAGGATGCATATAAGATTGGCTTCGAGATGCTAACAAAAAGAAAGGAAGAAGTTGGCACCACCATTGGAAAAGCCACTAGTGGAGACACCACCTCAATCCTCATCTTTAGAAGCAAACCGAAGTACTCGATCAATGAACTACTGCAAGGAGGAGTCCAGTTCGGAGGATTCAAAACATCGAACCCTCGCCGTGAGGTAACATCGGTAGTTATTCATATTTACTTTCTTACATTGCATGATTTATTTTCTCTTAACCATATTTAGTTTTCTACATTAGTATTACATAGGAAATAATAAAAATAAATAGATATGCATTAGGTTGCATTCATGCATCTTAAAAAAAAAATTTAAGCCCCATATGAAACCCTTGTAGCGTAAAAGTTATAGGAGTTCTCACTGTGGTGGCCTATAAAATAAAAATACATATCATGCATTTGTACTTTCTGCATATAAACCCATAAAATTCAAAAAAAAATTAATTGAGCATCCTGCTGCAATATTGTTATCATAAACATACTTTGAAACCTCCACAACACCCAATCCTCTAAAACGGCTAACCACTAACGTTTTATCCTAATACCGTTCCACGAGTTTTGGTGTTTTGTGAGAGCTTTCTGCAGGATGACTCCAAGAGCTAGCTCACCCAGGAATCTTTATCTTCATCACTCGAAGCACATTTCTCCGACACACAGCTGACCTCTGTGTGAAGGAAGTAACTTCTTGAGTGATGAGATTGAAGTATTCCCGGCAACACTTACTCTTACAAACATGAGCTCCTCTATGAGGACCACTCGGCTTTTAATGCTCAACTACGACAACATCCGGCTTGGGGAGAGCATCCTCTAGTTATCGGTAAGTATACCTATACGATTATCGAGTCTATCTTATAGTCATAAAATACCAAAAATATATGGGCACATGAAGGTCCACGTCTATAGAGTCTTTTGTGAGTCTATTAGTCTAAAACAAATAAAAAGATAGATAATTATTAAAATCAAATAAAGATACTTTAGCTATTTAGAGTGTGATCATAGATTCTGTCTAGTTTATTAAGAGTCAAATAAAAACTAAAGAACAATAAAATTTTGTCTTGGAGATGATGAATAGTTGCTCTGTCATAATTCCTTTCACGTGCCTAGTTTTTAACCTTAAATTCTTTTGAGTTTTAGATATGACTGTTTTAATATAAGAACTTACTTCAAACCTGAAACTTGTGGAGGCATATGCTTAAGCTAAGTCTAGGTGATTGAGGGATATGATATGAGAAAGACTAAGCTACTATTTATCTTATTCCTAACGATACTAAGTTCTGGAGATTTATCTTTTGAAAACTCTGAAAATCTTACATGATGAGCTCTTGTATGACAAAATTTGAATTCCTACCAAAGCCATACATGATATACATTTAGATTAGGAAAACCTTTGCTCATTCATGCTGCTTGCTTTGCATTGAGTTTAGTCAACCTTTGTTGTATACCTTATGAGAGCCTTGTCATGCTTTTTAATCAAGATCACTTACACACTCTGCCTACATATGCATTGCTCCTACTCTGGAGTAAGCACAATCATTTTTTCACTTTTATCCAGATCCACCTTAAAAATGTTTTTCTTCTACACTGGGAGTAAACAACCAAAAATATACCCTATAGGATAACCCCTTGTTTAATGCTCTACGTTCTTATTGTTATCTCTCCAATCATTTATTGTATTTAAAGGATGCATGTGGCTATGTCAAAATAAAAAGTATTAAAAAAAGAGAAAAAAAGAAGAGAAAAAAAGAATAAAGATAGCCCATGTTTTCCTATGAAAAGTTCTAAGTTCAAGAGAGAGATTTATTTCAAGGAGCAAAAGTAGAATTAGGATTAGCCACTAAATACCATATATACACCTATCCACCATACTCCATACACATGCACATCTTGGTTTGATTGTATGACTTGACTCTCTTTGGATGCATTGTTTGACTTTTACAATATATGAATTGCAAGTATGCTCGTATACACATGCACATCTTGTTTAATGCCACTCCTATGAGCTCCACTATAATAATTAGTTGTAGGAGGGCATGACAATATAAATGCCTCAGTGAGATCCACAAATATCACATACAATAAGAGATTTGAGGGTGTCATACAATTAAGCTCTGAGTTTTATTTTGAAAACTTGTAAAAACTCTAGAATATTAGTTTAGTGAAGAATTTGAGACATAGTGCTTGACTTGATTGTTTTATCTTTCAATTACTCAAGACCCACGCAAAAGTTAAAAAGCTCTATAGCTAATGGTAAAATGGGTAAGTTTCAAAGTTAGAGCAGTTTTGTCTAATTCAAAGGAGAATTTCAGTTTGAAAGCATGTGTACTTTTGAGAAGTGAAAGCATTGTAGCAACTCCTGATCCAAGTTTAGTAGTTAGGCTTTGCTAAGGGACTAGCAAAGGGTAAGCTTGGGGGAACTTGTTGACGGTCCTTAACGCCTATTTTATACCATCAACTATTGCTCAATATAACATGATATTAACCATAAAGCATAGTTGTAGGGTTCGATTCTAACGAGTTCCACGAGTAGTGTTGTTCTTGATCGTCTTGCAGGTATATCCAATTTTACATAGAATAAAAGTATCTCAAATGATGAATTGGACTACACCATTGTGACGGGCTCGTCGAGATGATCGAAACGGACATATCATTTGCTATATTCGAGAGTCAAAAGATCGTTTCAAAATGGCAAACATATCATTTGTATCATAATTATTCGGAAAGATCTTTGGATCTAGTTTTTTAAAAAAATTTGGAGATATCAATTTTCTAAATCGAGTCAAACCAACACTAGAATTTGAAACTACACCGAAACCAACACTAGAAAAATCTAGAAGACACGGGAAGGCGATCAACCGAAGGTGGGGCCCACCTGCTACAGGGTGGGGCCGCCCGGCCCTACCCCGGGGCCGGCCGGCGCCCTCCGGAGCCCATTCGTGGCCCGCTTCGACGGACGGCCTCTTACCGCCTTAGGGTTTGCATCTCCACTATTGCCAAAGTCGAATTAGTCCCACATCGCCTGTCTAGAAGAGGTGGAGGCTTTTCTAGACTATAAATAAAGAGGTAGACCCCCTCCCTAAGGGCACCACATTATTATGGAGATGTAGAGGCGTCCCTCGAATGGATGACCTCTCATCTCTAGAGAATTAGGGCTAGACTTTCCAATGTAGTTCTAGTTGAGGGTTAGGGAGAGCGCGGCGCTACGCCCGGGGTTCGGAGGAGTCTTCGCAGGAGTCGTCAGATTTCTGGTATATCTTTGTATCTTTTCTTGTAAGACTTATGCTTCAATATATTTATCTTCTCTATTTACTTTATGCCTTTATATTATGTTTAGTATAGTTGTTATACTTTAGCATGGGATCTCCGCTTTGTATTAGGTGCTCTAGTTAGCGTCACGTGACTAGAGTAGTAATCGTTAGCGTAGACGTGGTGTCTAGGCTAGTGTTTACCCGAGTTTGCGCCCAATTCTTACGGTTAGTTGTGGTAGCCATCATAGGTGACAGCTTTGTTGGTCTTCGTATTCCACCACGTCGGAGTTGGTGTTTCGTAGAGCTTTTGGCAGCCTTACCTAGCTACCTTCTCCCCAGTCTTGTTCGAGAGTTGGATAGGTACTGTTGCTCCAAAGTGTTATTGTGTGATTACTTTATTCTACCATAAATTAGTTATATAGAACCAAAGTAATAGAGAAGTATTTAGAAACCTTGAACTCTCCCGTTGTCCTCTCACTTTAGCTATCTATTTACTTGTCATAGAATTCTCACATTGTGTGTGTCATATATACATAATTCCTATCATCTATCATTTACCCCCTACTTTAGTCTAGTTGGTGTATTAAGTTAGTAGATACATGATGGTGAACTATCAATGTCTTATTCCATTGTTTCCCAGTGGTAAAATATAAATAACGATACCGGAATACTCCCGGTAAAATGCTACAATGGTTTTCTCAGGCGCTTATGAATCCTTTATATTTTAGTTGTGCATAAGAAATACCAACAAGCATTTTTTTGGCGCCATTGCCGGGGATAGGGATTTACCTCTATTTCTAGTAGCGACGTTAGAAATGTCAACACCAGCCGCTCGCGCCTCCATCTGGTTCGCTGCGACGCCGGCCGCGCGCTCAGGCGATCTAACAGCGACGCGTAGTAGTTGGCGCCTCCTCGAATCGCTCCAGGAATATCGCCGCGTTGTGGTTCACCTCCGGCTCCACCACCACCATGATCTTCGGCGACAGCGCACGCACGCGCGCGGGGAAGTTCCCAACCGGCGCCGCCGGCCGCCCGCCCTCTGCTGCTGATGGTGCTGGTGCGCCGGCGGCGAAGACGACAGCTGCGATGGCGAGATGGAGAGCACCGCCGGCGATGAGTCGGGCTCAGCTGCGGCCGCGTGTTGAGCTCCGCTCCAGCAGCTCGCCAAAGCTGCTGGGGCTGGACCGCGCGATGATGCACGGGGTCGGGGAAAGCTGCTGCCGGGGGCGTGGCCCTGCCCCCTGCCGCCGGCGGTGTCGCCGGTGCGGAGGAGGCGGTGCAGCTGCGCCATATGGCGACGGCCAGCGCCTCGCCGGACCGCACGCGGAAGACGTTCGAGAGAGAGAGATAGAGGAGAGCGGCGAGAGAGGAGGACCTATCCGGGGCCTTTTTGCGAATATACCGCGGCCCCAATAGCATCACGTGCGCCGCCCATGAGCTCCTCGCCGCCTCGCGCCGCCACGGCGCGACTTCGAGCGACAAAAACTTTGATGGCGTCATCGGACTATTGATGCACCACAAATTAAGGTTATGGACCTAAAAATACATTTTCAAACTTTGATGACGTCATCCGGACTATTGATGCACCACAAATCAAGGTTATGGACCCAAAAATACATTTTCAAACCTGATGGACCAAATCAACACAGCATTACAAGTTAATGGACTATTCATGCATTTTACTCTAAAATAAGAAACTCAATACTTATTTTGATATTTTTATTTTTATATTTTTTGGAACATGCGTAAATTGATAGTGCATGAGATGGCGGTATGTGTAATAAACATATGGCATATGTATACAAGTTTTGTGTTTAGGAAAATGGTTATGCATTCTATGTTAAGAAAATATGGCTTATATGCATTCTTATGTTTTGAAAAATATGGCTTATAAGATTAAAAAGATTGTAGTAGACACTCCCAGTGATTCGAGTATTACTGGTTCAACAATTTTGTCGGTAGATATTCTTGTTTCTTATGATTTGTGTTTCTCATAATATGGTTTGTATCATGAATATTGGGTATTTTTGTCCTTTACCTTTGGTTTTAATGCGGTCTCTTATTAAACCCTCCTGTCATTAATTGATGCGCAGGTTGCAGCTTTAGCTCTTCAAACGGTCCTTCAGTATAACAGTAGCTTCAGAGTTCCGATAGATCATGTTTGTATTGGAAAAACATTCTGATAGCTAGAACATTTGTAATGGAAAAATATTCCGTATAATAACAGTAGCTTCATTAGTTGATTTAATTTCTTTTATTTTAGGACTTAATTTAGTTTTATAATTTATTTTCTAGATGACTACAAAGCATCACATAAAGGTCTATACAGTAGTTTGTTAGCCTGCGACGCTACGCTCTCCACGATCAACTTTGTTAATTTTCATGAGATTTGCATTTAGATTAAATCACTTTAATATCAGTATTTAATTTCATAGTATTATTGTCTTATCATGCGATCCATGTATTTTTAGTACAAAAAATTAGTTGTCCCGTAGCAACGCACTAGCACGCTACCTAGTCTATATCTATTTCTAAGTTTAGCTTTGTTACGGGACTAGCAAAGGTTAAGCTTAGGGAGCTTGTTGATGGTTATTAATGTCAATTATAAACCATCAATTATCACAAAACTTGATATGAAATAGACCACAAAGCATAGGTATAGGGTTTTGATCTAATGAGTTCTATGAGTTTTGGTGAATCATTGCTTCTATAGATACATACTGAAAAAGTTATCAAAGTGAACCAATATGATAGTATAAAAGTATCTCAACTGATGTAATCAGAATGCACCATTGCGGCGAGCTCATCGAGGCAATCGAAACGGATATATCATTTGCCATATTTGGAGTCCCGAACGAAAAGATATCGCATTTACAAGCGACACCTACAAAAGAAACATCTAGAAGACACCAGAAACCACCCCGCGGAAGGTGGGGCCCACCTGTCACAGGGGGAGACCGGCCGGTCCCACCCCTGGACCAGTCGGTCCACTATTGTGGCCAAAATGGCCCTGCTTTAGGCCATGGGTTCCACCGCCTTTGGAAGAATCTCAACCGTCCGCCAAAATCGGTTTGATCCAATGGCTCATGTCAGCCACTCCGGCTTATAAAAGCAACCCCAGACCCCAGGGGAGGCAATCCCAGGAAACTCTAATTCATTATTCGTTGGGATCCATTCGAAAGTCGTCCTTTGAGGATCATACTCTCATGGAGATCACCACCCAAGGGAGGTTAGGGCTAGACTCTTTAATGCAACAGTTTAGCAACTTGAGAGTTAGGGTTGAAAGACTTCGTTTCGGATTTTGTCATGGAACCTTGGAGGTTTGGTACATCTCTGTATTTTATCTTTGCAAAACTTATGCTTTAATATAATTATCTTCTCTATTTACTTCTATGCCTTATTTGTATGGTTAGTGTAGTCATTGTATCTTAGCATAGGATCCCATCTGTATTAGGTGCTCTAGTTATCATATATGACTAGAGTAGTAATCGACAGTATAGACATGGTGTCTAGGCTATAGGTTACCTAAGTTTGTGCTCAATTCTTGCAGTTAGTTATGGTAGCCCTAGAGGTCTCAGCTCTGTTAGGCCTTCATATTCCACTACATCGGAGTTGGTGTTTCGTAGAACTTTTTGGCAGCCTTCCCCAACTGCTGCTTTCTCATCTATTTGAGAGTTGAAAAGGTACTGTTGCTCCAAAGTGCTGTTGTGTGTGCTAAACTTACCCATGCATTAGTTATATTCTAGAGTAAGCTAGAATAAAACCCGAGTAATAGAGAAATATATAGGAACCTTGAACTCTCTCTTTGTCCTCTCAAGTTAGCTAGACTATACATATATGGAATTCTCCTTTGTGTGTGACATTGTGCATAACTCTCATCATTTACCACTTACCCTTACTTTAATCTAGTCGGTGTACAAGCTAGTAGATACATGATGGAGAACTATCAAACATCTTTAACCATTGTTTCCTATTGGTAAAATATAAATAACAATACCTAGAATACTCCCGGTAAAATACTACAATGGTGTTCTATGCACTTGCGGAATCCTCGATATTCTATTTGCACTTAAGAAATACCAACAATAGCCTACTCATCCTTCTCTTCTTTCAGAGGTGGAAGATCTTCCTCACCATGCCTAGCATCAATCTGTGATGACACGTTCTTGAGAGTTAATCAGCACCTCATATAACAATTATCAAGACAGATTTACACATCTTCACCAGTCTTCCTCATATCCTCCTTTCCCTTTCCATCTTTCATCTGCTTTACAAAGATTTCTGCATTAAGGCCATCATTAAGCTGTTCCTCCATGCCCCAAATCTGATGTGAATTGACTTCTGTTGACACCATATTTTGGTGAACTATGGGCCACGTTGTCAGAGCGCGACAGAACAGACCAAATGGATTGGCTAATGAAGAGATGACATCAGCAAAACGTAAAGGCCTGTCCAAGGCCGATCGGAGAAAAAAGGAAGCACGTGTCGGACTCTATCAAGAAAGGGAAGGATTAGAGTCCAAATTACCTTTATTTTTTGTATTCGTGTTCTCTTAGGACTCATGTTAGAATTTCGGGCTATATATATCAAAAACCCGACCATTGTAAAGACATCCAATCAATCAATACAACACAACTTCGGCCTTCGGCCACCCCTTAGGAGTAGGAGTAGAGTAAATCTCGGCGAGACCTTCGACGAATCGAGCTGCATCGGTTGAGTCCGACCCTCGGTTTGCTTGTAAGTATTGCCATGACTCATGTATCATTTATACAGCTACATCGTTTGACCTCGTATAGCCTTGATTTGAGCTAGTTATCTATTTATATCTCATTTGTATGGCTGCATCTAACGACCCCACTACAAATTAGATATAAGCTAGTTATCGACTCTATTAGATTGGTGATCTAGTAGATTCATTAAGTTACCGATATTGTTTGTTTTAAATTTGATTTACTTTCTGCAACAATATCATTGCCCAATCAAGATTGATAGATTAGCTTGCGCTCAAACTCATGCTCACGCTTATTTTTACCGGAATAGTCGATCAGGCTCATATCGATTAATCTATCAATTTTGGTTGTCACATGTTATGGGTTTAAGGCTTATCTGGATGCGGGTGGACCCAAGGGTCAGCTTTAGAGCCGCCAGCCGTTAGACTACCTCTATCGTTGGCTTAAGGGGCCGCTCGTATTTGGAGATGCTTGCTTAACAAGAGTAGATCTAGGTTATCTCGGAGCCGCTGGCCGTTAGACCAGCTTCGTTGTAATCTAGGTATGCTTGTAGTCATGTTTGAAGTTAATTTAGAGCCGCTGGCCGGTAGACCAGCTCTGCTTTAGCTTGAAGGATGGCCGCGGTTAAGACAAGTAGTTCGTTCCTGCATCATGGACCCTGTATCGGCTAAATAGCCGATCCAGTTATGCTTTCACGAGTAAATCTTATGTATAGATCCGTTTGAGAGTTAGGTAAACTAGTGTTATTTGCTAGATCTGTTGAAGCCCGCTGGTCGGTAGACCAAGTGGATGTAGGTTTAGTAAGTTCCATGAAAGTAGCTTATCAAGACCGCCAGCCGGTAGACCAGTCTTGGTAAAGCTATTGTCTATTTGGTAATTGAATTGGATTTATACGTATGATTTACCCCATTACTTGGACCCTGTATCGGCTAAACTGCCGATCCACTTATGTTTTTAACGACAATGCATGCATGCGTGTTTTCCTTAAAAACAGCTAGGCTTTGCACTGACAGGAGTTGACTTTCTAGTCAATTTCCTTTGATTCATCGGTCATCAAGGACCATATATCTTGGAACTGTCTGGCAACAAAACTGGCAGGTTCTAGAATTTAATGTTTGCTATTCCTTGTCAATTGCAGGTCAAATTAACTGGCACGCCCTAGATCGAAGTCACCAAGCTCAGCTTGCCTCGTCCAAGCTTAGGAGATCAAGGACTCCGGCTCCCGTATGCTCTCTGAGAGCCTACTCGTGTGACGTAGGAAGACCCGTGCCAAGAGTAATGCTGGATGGAGAGCGAGATCCAGACGTCCAAGTCCAGCTAGAATGCTATGTATGATATCATTAGCAGAGCTATGGCCGCTACGCTTACTAGTCACAATGAAGTTTTTCTGAACAGCATATCTAATGCTATAAAGGAAGCTTTTAGTCTGAACATAGAAAACAGAGGTTCGGCTTATGTTAGTTTCGCTGGGAACAAGCAAGTGGATGGAGGTCAGTCATCTGGAGAAGAAATGACTGGGGGCAACCAAAAGGCAACCTTCGTACCAATGGTGGTGGTACTGTGCAGCAACAAGTGCAACAGCCGGTGATGGATCATAATGCTGGCCAATCGGCTGTAAAAATAGCTCCTCACAGCAGAAGGATTGTCAGAGATTTCAATGCTCCACCATATTAAGGAAGGGTGACACCTGGTGAAATTCCCCCTGGATATCATTATGTCTCCGAATATTACACTCACAATGCTCAAAAGAATCCTGGTTATCATCACAACATTCAACACATGAATCAGCATGATAGAGGGGGAGTGCCCGACCTTTCGGTGAGTGGAGATAATTTCGATTTAGTGGAAGTAGACCCTCACGAACCGACTACGACGAGCGAACCCCGAAGCGCCAATGCAATCGCTGAACCAACTCCCAATGGTTACCAACCTCGCCGGTGCGAGATCAGCCTGATCACGAAGATCAATTCCTGCATGCAATCGAAGAACGAACAAGAAAAAGACGTAAGGAATCCTAATATCACTCGAAGGTGGAGTTCTGAATTACACGAGACAGCACAGGTTGGCGCGTGTTCGAGAGTAGCTAAAGCTAGATGTAAAACAAAACTCAAGTTGTAAACAAAAGAGACTCCGACTAAATAAAGGGGTGGCGGCAGGAGGGTGGCGCGCGCCCAAAGAAAGGGCAGCGGCTCCAAACCCTAGGCGCCCCACCTTGGGCTGCCCTATTGGCCCACCTTCTTATTCTGCTGGGCCTTCGTTCCTTAACAGCATGATGAAGTTTAATTCTCTTGCACGGGCCCGAGTGATTGGCCCAACTGGATGATCAACTGTAGGCGTCTGCGGTGGAGGAGTAACTGGAGGCGCCCGAGGTGCTGCTGGTGTAGATGTACTCGTGGTGTCCTCATCATCCTCCCCTTCTTGAACTGAAGTTGTCCTCGACGGCAACTCCTCATCTTCGCCCGCATATGGTTTCAAATCTACAACATTAAAACTCGTGGAAACACCAAACTCCGCAGGCAGGTCAAGGATATAAGCATTATCATTAATTTTGGTTAGCACTTTAAAAGGACCAGCAGCACGTGGCATCAATTTAGAACGACCTAAAGCAGGAAAACGATCCTTTCTCAAATGCAACCAAACCAGATCACCCGGTTCAAAAGTAACGTGTTGTCTCCCTTTACTACCCGCAACCTGATATTTAGCATTAGCAGCAGCAATGTTTTATTGAGTTTGCTCATGCAAGCTAATCATTTGATCAACATGTGCAGTGGCATCTATGTGTGGGGCGTCCTCAGCATCAAGCACAAACAAATCAATAGGTGCCCGAGGAATATAACCATAAACAACTTGAAAGGGACACATCTTTGTAGAAGAATGCGTTGCATGATTATAAGCAAACTCAACATGAGGCAAGCAATCTTCCCAACGTTTCAAGTTTTTATCTAAAACAGCCCTAAGCATGGTTGACAAAGTTCGATTAACCACTTCAGTTTGTCCATCAGTTTGAGGGTGACACGTTGTGCTAAACAGCAATTTTGTTCCCAATTTATTCCACAGTGATCTCCAAAAATGACTGAGAAACTTAGCATCACGATCAGAGACTATTGTATTTGGAATACCATGCAAACGAATAATCTCGCTAAAGAATAATTCAGCAATATTGCTAGCATCATCAGTTTTATGACAAGGTATAAAATGAGCCATTTTGGAGAAACGATCAACAACCACAAAAATACTGTCCCTCCCCTTCTTAGTTCGAGGTAATCCCAAAACAAAGTCCATAGAAATATCAAGCCAAGGGGAAGTAGGAACAGGCAAAGGTATGTACAAACCATGGTTGTTCAATCGTGACTTAGCTTTCTGGCAAGTAGTGCAGCGTGCAACAAGGCGCTCAACATCAGCGCGCATCCGGGGCCAAAAGAAGTGGGCAGCCAGCACCTCATGCATTTTGTAGATGCCAAAATGCCCCATGAGACCGCCTCCATGCGCTTCCTGTAATAAGAAACGGCGAACCGAGCTTGCTGGAACACACAGCTTGTTAGCGCGAAACAGGAATCCATCCTGTATGTGAAATTTGCCCCATGGTTTGCCATGACTACAATGGGCGAAAGTATCTTTAAAATCAGCATCATCCACATATTGATCCTTCACAGTTTGCAAGCCAAAGATTTTAAAATCTAACTGTGACAGCATGGTATAGCGACGAGACAAAGCATCAGCAATAACATTTTCCTTCCCGCTCTTGTGTTTAATAATGTAAGGGAAAGACTCAATGAATTCTACCCATTTAGCATGACGATGGTATAAACTCGCGATGCCAAAGGTAGTGCTGCCAAGTATGCAAAGTGCGAACTAAAGCATAAAGCTCCTTATCATAAGTAGAATAATTCAAGCTAGCACCACTTAATTTCTCGCTAAAATAAGCAACCGGCTTTCCTTCTTGTAACAAAACAGCACCTAGCCCAATACCGCTAGCATCGCATTCAAGCTCAAACACTTTAGTAAAATCAGGCAACTGCAAGAGAGGAGCATTAGTTAACTTATCTTTCAAGGTGCTAAACGCAACCTCTTGCGAATCACTCCAAGCAAAGGGAACATCCTTCTTTGTAAGCTCATGTAGAGGCGCTGCAATGGAGCTAAAATCACGAACAAACCTGCGGTAGAAACCTGCAAGGCCAAGAAAGCTTCGAATTTGTGTGACCGTTGTCGGTGTAGGCCACGCCCGAATGGCATCGATCTTGCTGCTATCCACCTCAATGCCCTGTGGAGTAACAACATAGCCAAGAAACGAAACACGTTGTGTGCAAAACATGCATTTTTCGATGTTAGCAAATAAATGGGCTGCACGCAATGCATCAAAAACAGCACGCAAATGTTCTAAATGCTCTTCCATAGACTTGCTGTAAATGAGGATGTCATCAAAATAGACAACTACAAACAGTCCTATGAAGGGCCTCAGAACTTCATTCATCAAACGCATAAATGTGCTGGGAGCATTTGTCAAACCAAAAGGCATAACCAACCATTCATATAACCCAAATTTTGTTTTGAAAGCCGTTTTCCATTCATCACCTAATTTCATGCGAATCTGATGGTAGCCACTACGCAAATCTATCTTAGTGAAAAGAATGGCACCACTCAGCTCATCTAGCATATCTTCAAGGCGTGGTATAGGGTATCGGTAGTGAATGGTAATGTTATTAATAGCACGACAATCTACACACATACGCCATGATCCATCTTTCTTTGGAACAAGTAACACGGGAACGGAGCAGGGGCTAAGAGACTCACGAATATAACCCTTGTCAAGCAACGCCTGTACCTGTCGCTGTATTTCCTTCGTCTCATCCGGATTTGTACGGTACGGTGCGCGGTTCGGAAGCTGTGCGCCGGGAATGAGGTCAATCTGGTGCTCAATGCCACGAAGTGGAGGGAGTCCCGGTGGCAAATCTTTTGGAAAGACATCAGCGTACTCCTGCAACATGTTAGCAACCGCAGGGGGAATATCCAAAGATGGTGCATCATCAAGTGAAACGAGCACACTAGAGCATATAAGGGCATAGCATGGCAAAGGAGCATCGCATAACTCATCGAAATCAGTACGTGTAGCAAGCAAAACAGGAGCATTCAACTTGATTTCAGAATTAACAGAGGTCGATTGTTCAAGTTGTTGAGCTGTTTTAGCAGCTCTAGCAAGATCATCTTTAAGAATTTGTGCAGGTGTCATTGGATGTATAATTATTTTCTGACCCTTAAACATGAAAGAATAGTGATTTGAACGACCATGATGCAAGCTATCAGTATCATATTGCCAAGGTCGCCCAAGTAACAGAGAGCATGCTTCCATGGGAATAACATCACAATCGACAAAATCAGAATAAGCACCCATGGAGAAAGGAACACGGACCGATCGAGTAATTCTAATTTTCCCACCATCATTAAGCCATTGAATGTGATATGGATGTGGATGCTTACGAGTGGGTAAAGACAACTTTTCAACCAGCGCGGTACTAGCCAAATTGTTGCAGCTGCCGCTGTCGATGATGATGCGAATGGACCACTCCTGCACAACGCCCTTGGTATGGAAAAGAGTGTGTCGCTGATTCTTCTCGGGCGGAGCGACCTGTGTACTAAGAACACGCTGCACAACAAGACTTTCATACCTATCGGCGTCGCCCGGGTTGACATGTACTTCCGCCTTTGCTGCATGGTCAGTGGCAAGCATAGCGTGTTGAATATCTTCAGAATCACTAGCGGAAAAACGTTGCATTTTATTAAGCAAATCGCGGGCATAATAAGAAGGTACAAATCTGTGGCGCATAGCAGCTTTTAATTGATCCCATGTGGTTGGAGCTGTAGTGGGATGTTTTTGTTTATATTCACACCACCAAATTAAAGCAAAATCAGTAAATTCACTAATAGCAGCTTTAACTTGAGAAGTAGTAGGAATATCATGGCATGCAAATTTCTGTTCGACTTCTAATTCCCAATCAAGATATGCAGCAGGATCATATTTGCCATTAAAAGATGGAATTTTAAATTTTATCTTAGCAAAAGAATCATTACCTTGGTGGCGTAGCACACGGCGAGCACGGCCTTGACGGTGTCCACCATCCTGCTCCGTGTCACCACCGTAATCCTTCTAGAAATCTGTGACCATCGTGTTCAAAGCATCGAGGCGTGACATGATGGTGTCGAGCGTGGTCTTAGTGGCTGTCTGCGCGAGGTCAAGCTGATCGAATCGCTCGTTCGCCGTAGTGACCGTGGAATCCATCCGTTCATGCATCGTCTTGATGTCTACAGCAAGTCCATCAATCTGTGTCCGCATGTCCTGCAGCTGTGCATCCTTCTTGTCGTCGTTGTCATCGCCTGCCATGGTTAGCGCAAACACAAAACCGACGCCAAAATAGGGGTGTAATGGCTCACAAGGCGCTCACACTAGTGCTGTTATCAATGTCTTATCCGTTCTTACCGAGCACACAGGGCGACCCGCAACCGACCGGAGGAACTCTCGAAAGATTGGGGCAGCGACCTGGGAACAAAGGCAGCTCGTCGTAGAACTATGTGGAGTTCCGGGTAGGCTGCACTCAAGTCAAGGATTAGCACAATCAAACAATAATGCAAAGTTGAATTATAGTGCTAAACACGAAACAACGCTGCTGGAAACAAGTGGGAAACAAAGGAGGTGGCAAAGAGGGAGAGGGTGCGGCTAAAAATGCAAATTCTTGATTTTTTTGGATCTGTTTTTTTTTTCAAGAGTCCTCAAAAATTGATAATATGAACACAGAGGATCTCAAACAGCAAAAGACGGCACACACTTTTTCCGAAAGTACAGGGGTATTCCGGTAAAAAGAAGATGAACAAGGGAGATCAACTGTAGGCGGCGGCGCGGTGGTCTCTAGAGTAAGGCGAGATAGGGAGATGAACAAGGGAGGGCAATGTATGCGTGGGGTGCAGAGTGGCCCTGGAGGGTCGCGACCCAGGGGGTTCACGGCGCGCGCAAGGAAACTTTCCACCGAACCAAACCGGATCACCTTCCTTCTTCCAGTTTCCTTTTTTTGTTTCCTTTTCTTTGTTTTTTTTTGCACTTTCCTTTTTTTTGATTGCTTCCTATCTTTGTTTTGGACAGGGAGGGGGCGATCGGAGGGGTGGTATGCGGCGGCGCGGTGGTCTGGTCGCGACCAAGGCGGGTATTCGCGCGAGGGGTCGGTGTGCGAACAGCGGAACGGCAGCGGCGAAACTAGGGTTAGGAGAACAAAGAGAAAAACAAGGGATTAAACACAAGTGACCAGCAACAATTGAACGAGTAAGCACACAAATTCAACACAGATTATTGAAAGAATGTGCGAGGCTAAACGGTTGCTGGGACAAGGATCTTAACGTGAAAAAAAAATTTGTTTTGGTTTTCGTGGACTGTAGGAAGGGAAAAACACTCGATAAAACTCACCGATCAACCTGGAAACCTGATACCACTTGATAGAAGGGGAGTGCCCGACCTTTCGGTGAGTGGAGATAATTTCGATTTAGTGGAAATAGACCCTCACGATCCGACTACGACGAGCGAACCCGAAGCGCCAATGCAATCGCTGAACCAACTCCCAATGGTTACCAACCTCGCCGGTGCGAGATCAGCCTGATCACGAAGATCAATTCCTGCACACAATCGAAGAACGAACAAGAAAAAGACGCGAGCAATCCTAATATCACTCGAAGGTGGAGTTCTGAATTACACGAGACAGCGCAGGTTGGCGCGTGTTCGAGAGTAGCTAAAGCTAGATGTAAAACAAAACTCAAGTTGTAAACAAAAGAGACTCCGACTAAAGAAAGGGCAGCGGCTCCAAACCCTAGGCGCCCCACCTTGGGCTGCCCTGTTGGTCCAGCTTCTTATTCTGCTGGGCCTTCATTCCTTAACAGCATGATGAAGTTTAATTCTCTTGCACGGGCCCGAGTGATTGGCCCAACTGGATGATCAACTGTAGGCGCCTGCAGTGGAGGAGTAACTGGAGGCGCCTGAGGTGCTGCTGGTGTAGATGTACTCGTGGTATCCTCATCACAGCAAGGTCAGGGAAACCCAAATGCCCAACGGGGGGCATCAGTTCATGTGGATTAGCTAATGAGTCAAGTGACCGATATGGTACAGTGCCAATTAGGTTTGAAGCCTAAGAATGCATCCATCACTTACAAGAAACCATATCCAGCGTGGTATGATCAAGTGCTACTACCGCCAAGATACAGACTGCCTGATTTTATTAAATTCACTAACAATGGAGCACGTTAGCCAATATCTTGCCCAGCTTGGAGAGATAGCTGATGAACCGACACTCAAAGTATAGTTTTTCCCTCTTTCTTTATCTGGACCTGCGTTCTCATGGTTTGCATTTTTACCACATGAATCCATTAATGGATGGGACGATTTGGAATCTAAGTTTCATCAATACTTCAATTCGGGAGTCATGGAAAAATGAATTACAGATTTAGTCGATGTAAGGCAAGGAAATTCTGAATCTGGAAGTCATTATATTCAAAGGTTTAGAGAGGTCAGGAATCAATGCTATACAATGACCCTATCAGAAGCAGAAGTGGTTAGCATTGCAATTCGAGGGCTAATACCAGCTACCGAGAGAAGATTGGGTTTGATTTCCCAAATCTAGCTGCTTTGGCCAGAAAAATAGCTGACATTTAAGCTCAGTTCAGATATACACGTTACAACAAACCTCACAAGGTTGGCAGTGTTGGTTCGTGCTTCTAGAACAATTAGCTGATGAGAGTGATAAAGAAGGGAGTGATGAGATTGCTGCTGTGGACTGGGTATGGAAGCATTTTGAATATATGCCTTGGGTGAAGAACGAGTCCACAGAGAAGGAAGAAAAGAAATATAACTTCGACATCACGAAGGCTGACAAGATCTTTGATTACCTGTTAGAGAAAGGTCAAATCAAATTGACAAGCAATCACAAGATACCATCGGCCGAGGAACTCAAAAAGAAGAGGTATTGCAAATACCATAATTCTATTACCCATAGCACTAATGATTGCAAGATCTTCAGGGAAATCATCCAGCAAGTTATCAATAAGGGTCAAATTGGTCTAGAGAAGACCAAAGGTGGTATGGGTATAGAAGGCCATCCTTTCCCAACACACATGGTCGCATCCTCTTTACAGAAAGGCAAAATCAAGGTACTTACCTCTGATAGGGCCAAGAAAACAAGAGCAGTTGATCCGAAGAAGCAAATCTCGGCTAAAGAATATCAGGAGGTCAAAAAGAAGCAAGATCAGCAAGATGGTCGATATGATTGCCCAGAGACTTCTAAAGCTAGTGAGATGCGCAGGCGTCCTACTGTTAGGATCATGTTGAACAAATAGCAATGTCAAAGACAAAAAGATCAGATACGATGAGAAAGAGATTATTTGGAATATCAAGAATGGCTTAAAGAAGAAAAATATGAAAGGCATCGCTATGAAGAAAGGAGGATTAAGGAAGAGAACGAATATCACTAGAATTGTCCTTTCTTTAGACACTACTGGAGTGAAGGTTTAAAGCTGCCTACCCTCAACAACTGCCCGAAATATAGTAATCAGTATTGGGAGTACCGACAGGCAAGAGCCAACCGCCGACCTGCACATGAACGACTGAACTTTGGAGAAGTAGATCGGCGCACAAAAATTGAAAATCTTCGTGATCGGCTGGGAGAGAGGATAGCTGATCAGGATATGGCTGAACGAGAATACATCTGGCAAGAAGGACAGTGGTGTCCGAGAGGATTGACTAAAAGCCAGAAGAGGCGAGTCCAACACTTATGGAATGATGAATTGCAGAGAAAGAAGCCTAGGGTCTGGCGAGTCAAGCGAACAGCCGATAAAGGCAAAGGTAAAGCTCCGGCTGGAGTATCAGCTATTTTTCTGTTACCTACTAAATTCAAAGCTGCTAATCAATGCGAGGAAGAATCCGATGAGGAAATAGCAGTGGCCCTATGGATCTATCAGGCAGAAAGTGCCATCTTTGAGAGGCCTGAAAAGTACCTACACTTAGAGGCTTTGTATCTTAAAGGTTTCATTGATGGGAAGCCCCTGACAAAGATGCTAGTTGATGGAGGCGCTGCTGTTAACCTCATGCCCTATTCAATATTCAGGAACTTTGCAAAAGGGTAGAAGACTTGTGCGAGACTGACATCAGGTTAACAGATTTCAGTGGAAACATCTCAGTTACCAAGGGAGCCATCAGCGTGGAACTAACAATTGGCAGAAAGAGCCTGACCACTACCTTATTCGTGGTCGATGCGAAGGGCACATACAATATACTTCTCGGCAGAGATTGGATTCATGCCAATTGTTGCATCCCATCTACTATACATCAAAGTCTAATTAAGTGGGTCGCAGACACCGTTGAAATTGTTCCAGCTGATTCTTCTGTCAGCATTGCTCACACTGGAACAGATGAATGGAATTTTGAAGGCGTGGAGTGTTTCTCTAGGAAGATACATGAAGGAGACATCATCAAGGTATTTGAAGATGGTCAACAGCCGATACAAGCAGTCGGCTCTGAAAGTCTTAATTAATGGATTCCCTAGTTGATGATGATGAAGGAAAGATGGGCAAAGATTTCATGTCGGCCGATGAATTAGAAATAGTGGATATAGGAGATGGTGATAAACCTAGGCTATCATATATTAGTGCTAAATTAGATCCTGAGTATAAACAAGAATTAATAGCTTTGTTGAAGGAATATAAAGATTGTTTTGCTTGGGAGTATTATGAAATGCCTAGTCTTGATCGAAAGTTAGTCGAACATTGATTACCGATCAAATCTGGATATCAGCCGTTTAAGCAAGCTCTAAGGAGGATTAGGGCAGATGTTATGGCGGATGTAAAAACAGAGATTACCTGATTGTATGAAGCCAAATTTATCCGACAGTGTCAGTATGCAGAATGGATATCTAATGTGGTTCCTGTGTACAAGAAGAATGGGAAAGTAAGAGTCTGCATTGACTTCAGGGATTTAAATAAAGCCACCCCGATGGATGGCTATCCAATGCCAATTGCCGAACTGCTGGTCGATGCAGCAGCAGGCCACAAGGTGATTAGTTTCATGGATGGTAATACCGGATATAATCAAATATTCATGGAGAAGGCATCCACAAGACTGCCTTTAGATGCCCAGGTGCTTTGGGGTTATATGAATGGGTAGTCATGACTTTCGGACTCAAGAATGCCGGTGCAACTTATCAAAGAGCTATGAATTATATCTTCCATGAGTTGATTGGCAAAGTTGTGGAAATTTACATCGATGATGTGGTCGTGAAGTCTAAAGGATATCGAGAACACTTGAAGGATCTCAAAGCCACTCTTGAATGTGCGAGAAAACATGGGTTAAGAATGAACCCTCACAAATGCGCATTCGGAGTGTCGGCAGGGCAATTCTTGGGCTTCATGGTGCACGAGAAAGGAATTGAAGTCGGCCAGAAAAGTTTCGATGCAATCAGTAAGATAGTGCCACCAACTACAAAGACCGAGCTACAATCCTTGATTAACAAGTTTAATTTTGTCAGGAGATTCATATCGAATCTATCAGCTAGAATATTGTTGTTTTCGGTGTTGCCGAAGTTGAAAAATGATCAAGAATTCAAATGGGGCAATGAGCAACAAAAGGCTTTTGAGGAAATTAAAGAATACATGAAATCTACACCGGTATTAATTCCCCCTCAATAATGTAAACCTTTTAAGTTGTACGTAGCAGCTGGTGACCATACAATTGGGTCGGCTCGGATGCAAGAATTTGAAGGCAAAGAACGAGTGATTTTCTATCTAAGTAGAAGGTTGCTGGATCCTAAAACAAGGTACTCACCCATTGAGAAATTATGTTTGTGCTTATATTTCTCCTGCACCAAACTTCGATATTACCTGCTATCCTCCGAGTGTACAGTGGTGTCCAAGTTTGACGTGATCAAGTACATGTTGTCTATGCCTATTCTAAATGGGAGAATTGGTAAGTGGATTCTTGCACTGTTAGAATTTGATTTAAGATATGAATCGGCTAAAGTAGTTAAAGGTCAAGTGATAGCCGATTTCATCACCTATCATCAAGGAAAAGAAGTCAAGCTAGTGAACTTAAGCCCTTGGGCATTATTCTTTGATGGTTCCACTTGCAGACAAGGGGGAGATTGAAAGCCCTAGTTTGGTTTTGGCTAATTGATGAAACCTAGGACTAACCCTATTGCTAAGTGTGTAGCATTAGAGAAAGGGGAGGTCAAGCCAAGTGGTGGAATGGAGATCAAGGTGATGGTGGAGACCAAAGATGATGAAGTGTCACCCTTGGAGATGAAGAAAGAAGAGGAGCGGAATGGAAAGCTAGAGGCAAAGGTATATGCTAGGGCATTTCCATTTCGCCGGCCGTAGGCGAGTAGAGAAGTTGATGGTCGGGTTTAGGATCAATAACCGTCCTATTAAGAGGGGCGATGTCGTGCAATATCGGTTATCTAAGTGCCACTAGGTGATCAATGACTTTGCATGTGCATTAGGGACCTAGTGAGCTAACTATCTCTTACAAAATTCATTTGAAAATGCTAACACACATGCACAAGTGGAGAGACACTGTTGTGTTGGCACATGAGGGCAGGAGTTGATGGGGTTTGGGTGTAAACCCCTCTCGCCGAGCTTGTGAGGCAGGACTCGGAGGTTTTCGGACGAAGTGCAGTCACTCAGAGGTGACCGAACGCTATCCTAGTAGGGACCGGACGCGTCAGGTCAAGTGTTGGCGTCCGGCGCATTTTCCAGGGTGACCGGACTCTAGCGACCGGACAGTCCGGTGCCAAGGTCTGGTTGAGGCCGAGTTGAGCAGAGTGTAGACCGGACGCCGGGCGCGTCCGGTCGTTGGGCAGCGGATGCGTCCGGTCAAGAAAAATCGTTTCTAGACCTCTCTGGTGGCCGACCGGACGCTACTGTTGGTGCGTCCGGTCAGGGCGTAGGACGTGTCCCGTCGGTGTCTGACAGCACGCGAGAGTGATCGACCGTTGGCGCGTAACGGCTACATTCAAATGAGCATGACATGTGGGCGTTTATGTTGGACCAGACGCTGGTCATCTCGCACGTCCGGTCAGCGCGCAGTGAGCTGTTCTTGAGTGCAACGGCTAGGTGCTTTGTGGGCGCCTATATAAGTGAATTTGGGATTGATCCATCGAGATCATATTTGGATTTCTCATTGATTGATTGGATCATCACCTTAGATATTCATTGTTGATCAAGAAGGTGATTGGTATGACATCCCGAAGGCACAGTTTGCACACCTCGGTTCCCTTCTTTGTGATTACATTTGTGCCAAGTAGCATATTAGGTTGTGTAGTGTAATTTAATTGTTAAGGACATCATTCTTAGTGTGTCTAGTGTATTAGGATTGTGTGGGGATTGCTCCCCCGGGTATCTCGGCCGAGGGGCTTCGGCAAAGGCCCGGCCGAGAAGACCATGCCGAGCGCTACCGAAGACCGTGGAGTAAGGCGCAAGACTCGGCATGCGAGATATGATTCGCTGGATCATCGGGCGTCGTTTCCTTGAACCTAGGATTTAGGTCGGGCTGCTGTGTGTGCCGATCAGGGGAAAGTAAGATTAGATTGATCTTGTAACCCTGCCCCCCGACTATATAAGGCGGGCGGGGACCCCCTCCAAAACAGATTACTCCCGATCATAATCCACAAGCGTAACACGGGACTAGGGTTTTACGTCACCTCGACGGCTGAAACTGTCTAAACCCGTGTCTCGTGTTACTTTCTTGCTCTTGATCTCGCGCACCTCACCACCCTCGATCTCATCTACTACCTCGGGCATCCCCAAGGTAGGCTGCCGACCGGATATCGTCGAACCGGGCGCCCGAGGTAGGGGTGTGCGTTTTCAGATCCGTCGAAAGCAAGATGGTTACTCCTTCCACCGTCGCTCTCTCCGCCGCGTCGGGCATGACCTTCACCGTCGGATCCATCGTGGACCGTCGCCGCCGAGCACGATGGCGGGGAGAACGGCCAACCCCGGATCCCATCCAATGGAACCGGGCATGCCCGCCCCGGCCGACCGAGCACGCCTCCAAGCGAGGCCACGGCGATCCTCCCCGGAGAGGGCGACTGCGGCGCCCCGGGGGAGAGGAACCCCGTCAACTCCGGCGACCTGATTGAGCTCATCGACCGGGTCGGGTGGAGGCATACGCGAGTGCATCGAACTCGCCGAAGGCTTTGCAGCTTTAGCGAGCACCCACCGCCCGGGCCGGGATGGCAACCCGCGTCGCCGCCGGGCACCACGCCCGATCCGACCACCCGCCCGCCGAGGCCATCGGCCATCCCGGTGAGGCTTTGGACTGGGCGCCCCATCGCAGCCAGCGGACGACCCACCCGGGTTTGGGCCCCCTGGGAGATTTCCTCCGGCACCCAAACCACTCGGCGGGGACGCCATCGCGGAACATCCCGGAGGAACAGATCTACAACCATGGTGGCATCACCCCGACCGCCAAGGTCCCGCGGTACCCAAGGGGGAAGTAGCACGGCGACAACTCGCCCAACCATCACCGGTCGACACCCCATCGCCGACCGTTAACATGGTACAGCTCCACCCGCTGGAAAACGATGAGTCACTCCACATCGGGAGGAGCAGGCCCGGCCCGACTCGATGCCTCTCCTGCATCCGATCTAGATACATCAATCGTTGTTAGTGGGCGGAACCCTGCGAAATTACACCCCTCCCGGTATACCCGGCGCGAATCTTCATGCTCGAGCGGTCTCGCCGGACGGGACCCACCGGCCGGCGAGGCAGATGGACATCGCGCCCGGCCATGAGGCGCGCAACGCCGTCGAGCGAGCGCCGTGTAACTTACGAGGAGCAGGGGCGGCGTCTCCTCCGAGATGCGGCGGCCCGGGCGTCACCTCTACAGGAACCTCGCTGACGAGTTTGTTTACATCGACGAACAAATCGAAGCGCCAACCCCGGCGCCAACCTCGCCGCCGCCAACGAGCTTGAGGCGCTTGCCCCGACCCCTCGGGTAAACGGGCTAAAGCTTTCATCAAGGCTGCTCAAGTGCGGGGTGAGCAGGCTACGGGAGATGCCGTCCGGATCCTCCACATCCGGATCCGGCCGCCATCGTCGGGGAAGATCCCGGCGGTCCCGCCCGATCGCACAATGGCGGGGAGGTAGCGAACCGCGCGACGGAGGCGGCAACAACCATCCCACCCGTCCATCAACCGGCCACCCGCCGGCGCCCGTGCGATCATCAATGCCGGGCGTGGTGCCGTCATTGGCGCGAAATGCCTACAACGCCGAGATGGAGCGCCGCCGTCGTTTCGGCGCCGAGCGAAGGCTCGACGCCGCGGGCGCCCGTGTCGAGGCCCCAAGCCCCTTCGGCGCGGCTGCGGTCCCCATCTGGTGGCCTAGTCACTTCCGGATCCCGGAACGGTGGAGCCCTACGACGGCAAGGCCAAGTGGCTCCAAATATGGGGGAACAGAAGACACGATGGCAAACTACTTGTCATCTTTGCGGTTCACGGGACGAGGAGAACTCCATCGACAACCGGGCGCAGCTCGGAAGCTCTTTTCGTGGACAACTACATGGCCACGTGTGACGCCAAGCCAACGATCTCGAAGGTTGGCGCAACGCCCCAACGAGACGCCCGGCAATACATTCGCCGCTTCTCCACGTGCGCAAGATGCCGCCAACGCCAATGACACCGCGTCATCACGGCCTTCATCCGGGCCTTACATACAAAGCTCTCTGCGAGAAGCTCCACAGAAAATTAAACAACGGGGCGAGTTGATGAAAACCGCCGACGCCTACGCACGAGGGAGAGGAGGCCGGAGGGCACCACAGACCTCGTCGCGGGGAAGAGGCCCATGCCCCCTCCTCCGCCGCCGGGGAGCTCCCTCGGCCCAACGATCGCAACACCGACCCGAGGGATCGAAGGCCGGATCATCGCCACGACAACCGCGACCGCTCGGACCGATACCGAGGACGCCGGCCCGGCGTGAACAACGTCAAGTCACGGGTCAAGCGAACCCTCGACGCCCGAGTTCGACAAAGTCTGGATCAGCCGTGCCCGATCCATAAGAACGCGACGCACACCATGCGCCAATGCTACGGGCTCGGCAAAGTTTTCCGGGAAGAAGACATGAAGCGCCAACGCCGTGACGACAAAAACGGCGGCGATAAAGAAGATGACCGAAACTGGGGCGGTGCCATACCAAACACCGCCCAAGAGCGTATTACGATCTGCGGTGGGCCACACGCAATGGAAAGCAAGAGGAGCAAGCTGCGACCGCCCGGGAGGGTCATGGCGATCTCCGGCGAAAAACTATCGCCGACCCGCCTTTCCGCCATGGTCCGACCAGCCCATCACCTTGGCGAGGGGAAGACCGGTGGTCGGACATACCATACCCCCGGGCGTTTCCCCGGTCCTCGACCCGGTGATCGGCAACGTCCACTTCAAGCGTGTCCTCATCGGCGGGGGAGCTCCTTGAATATACTCTTCCCAAAGTCGCTCCGGGAACTCGGCATCTCGAAAGAGGCCTTACGGCCCGGCCGAATCTCCGTTCGGGGGCATCATCCGGACAAGCCATCGGAGCCGCTCGGCCAAGTGACCCTGAAGTCAGTTTGGCACCCCGGGCGGTTCCGTAAGGAAAACCTCGCTGTTCTACGTCGCAGGAACTTCGACCACGGCCCATCATGCCATATTGGGGCGCCCGGGGCACAAGTTCATGGCGGTCCCTCACTACGCCTACCTCGTGATGAAGATGCCGGCTCGGTGGCGTGCTCACCCTCCGCGCCGACACGAGGAACGCCCCACGCTTGCGAGCAAGAAAACTACATCATCAACGAGACCGCCGGCCTCATTTGCCAAGATGCGGGCGTGCCTCGCCGACTCCAAAGAAGTGCCGCCGAAGAACAGGAGATCGGTCAATGAACCACCGCGCTCCTCCATCAAAAACAAGGAGACCAAGGTCATCGACTTGGGCACGGGTGACCTCCAAGGTCACTCGGATAGGCGCCAACCTCGACCCCAAATAGGAAGACGCTCGTCGGCTTCCTCCGGGACAACGTAGGCGTGTTCGCATGGAAACCTCGGACATGCCCGGAGTACCGAGGAAGTATGCCGAGCAACGAAGGTCTCATCCTCCGCCAAGCCGGTCAAGCGGAAGCTCCGCCCGATTCGCGCCGGACAAGAAAGAGGCTATTAGGGTAGAAATCAACCGGCTCTTAGCCGCGGTTTTATCAAAGAAGTGTATCACGCCCGAGTGGCCGGCAAACCCAGTCCTCGTCTAAAAAAAGCAATAAAGAATGGCGAATGTGCGTTGATTACACCGATCTTAACAAACACGCCCTAAAGACCCGTTCACTCTCCCCGCATCGACGAGGTCGTAGATTCCACCGCCGGTTGCGAACTCCTCTCGTTTCTTATTTGTTATTCCGGGTATCACCGGATCGCCCTAAAGGAGTCCGACCAGGTCAAGGCGGCCTTCATAACTCCATTCGGCGCCTATTGCTACACGGCGATGTCGCCCGGCCTAAAGAATCTTTGGGGCGGCGTACCCGGCGGACAATTCAAGCATGCCCGAAGGATCGAGATAGGCATCAACGTCGAAGCCTCGTCGACGACGTTGTGGTAAAATCTAAAACCGCCCGATAGCTTAATCGCCGACCTTGACCAAACATTCAAAAGTCTCGAGTGTATCGATGGAAACTCAATCCAAACAAGTGCATTTTCGGAGCTTCCTCGGGAATCCTTTCGGGAATACGGTCGGCGACCCACGGTATCGAACCAAACCCCGAGAAGGTGTCGGCCATAACCAAAATGTTGCCGCCAACCAATATCAAGGAAGTCAGAAGCTCGCGGCTGCTTGGCAGCCCTAAGTCGGTACATCTCCAAGCTAGGAGAGAGGGCCATGCCTTTCTTCCGCTTACTCCGGCGTCCGACAAGTTTGTTTGGACTCCGAGGAGTGACGAGGCATTCAAGGAGCTTAAGGTCTTCTTGACGACGCCCCTGTCTTAACGGCTCCGCTACCGGCGAGGATCTCCTCCTTTACATCGCAAGCAACGAATCGGGTGGTCTCCACGGGGTCGTCGTCGTCGGCGTGACGAACCCGGGCATGCATTCAAGGTGCAGCGCCCGGTCTACTACATAAGCGAGGTCCTGAACGAGTCCAAAACTCGTTACCCGCAAATACAAAAAGCTCATCTACGCCCGCCCTATCGACGTCACGTAAGGTGAACCACTACTTCGGTCTCTCACAAGATAACGGTGGTGTCCCACTACCCGATCGGCGACATCATAAAGAACAAGGAAGTCGACGGGAGAGTCGCCAAATGGGCGATTGAAATCGGCGCATACACCGTCGAATACGCGAGCCGCCGACGAGCGATCGCCGACTTCATCGCCGAAGTGGACGGACATGCAGAAACCGGCCCCACCCGAGCACCCCCAAAGCCTTTGGAAGATGTACTTTGACGGTGCGCTAAATGTGAGCGGTCTGGTGCGTGGGTCGTACTTGTATCGCCAAGCGGCGAGGAACTCCGATACGTCTTGAGAATACATTTCAAGGCATCTAACAACGCCGCCGAGTACGAAGCCGCCATTCACGGCATCAAGATTGCTATATCCCTCGGGGATCAAACGCCTGAAATCTTCGGCGACGGCGGGTCGCCAACGAGCAAACAAAGACCCGGTCTTGCACCGGCGAGAAAATGGACGCCTCGCTCGGGAAATCCGGAAACTTCGAGAACAAATTCTACGGCATTGAGTTCCACCACATCGTTCGGGAAGAAAAACTTCGAGGCCGATCGGCTCTCCAAGTTAGGCTCTACACGAGCAGCCATTCCGCCCAGCGTATTTGCGCCACGATCTCGACACCATCTATCGGCCAAGACGGAGCGACGCCCAACCCGACCATCTGCGGAGAAGGCGGTCGCACTCGCCGAGGCCACCGACGCCGAAGACTGGCGCTCCCCGTTCATCGAGATACCTCACCAACTCTCGAGGTAAACGTTTGATCGGGGCGGAGCAAGCACTACGCCCTGGTAGAGGGGCTCATTGATGCGCGAGAAACGCATGCGCTAACGTTAACGCAAAGTGCGTTCGCGGCACCAAGGCTTGAAGATACTAAAAGAAATACATCTTTGGACTCGTGGAAGCCATTGCCTCTCGGAACCTGGTCGGCGAGCCTTCCGAGCTGGATTTTTCGACCGCCGCCCCGACGCCAGTAACAACACACAGTGCGACATTGCGAGGGATGCGGTTCTTCGCCAAGCGGCCTCACCCGCCGCCCACGCTCTAATGGCGATCAAAAGATGCAGGGGACTCGACCAGATCGGCCCCTTGAGCCGCACCGGGCAATTTTAAATACGTCTTCGGTCGCCATCGACAAGTTCTCCAAGTGGATTGAGTACAAACCACTCGCCCGGCCACGACAAGCAAGAAAAGTTCTTTGAGGAAATCGTTCACCGCTTTGGCATCCCGAACAGCATCATCACCGACCTCGGGTCAAACTTCACGGGAAACGAGTTCTAGGAGTTTTGTGAAGAGCGCTCCATCTTGGTCAAATATGTCTGCGCACTCCACGTGCCAACGGCCAGGCCGAGCAGCAAACGGAATGATCCCTGGACGCACTTAAAAAGCGCCTATACGGTAAGGGACGACAAGCACCGGGGAAGGTGGTTGAAGGAACTTCCACCAAGTGGGACCGCGCGATTTGAAGGCCGGAGTACGTGGGTTTCCCCCTACTACATGGTATTTCCTACCCGAGGACGCCGCCTTCCGACGCCAAGAGTGGAAAAACTACTCGAGGAAACCTCCGACCAAAGCGCCGATGACGTCGGCCGTGCGGAAGAAGAACGCCTAGCCGCTGCGTCCGATCGGCAAAGTACCTAGAGGGCGTCCGTCGCTATTACGACCGCAACGTCCGGGAGCGCCCCTTCGCGGTCGGCGATCTGGTCTTACGTCGCCGCACGAGCTCCGCAGGCATGCATAAGCTCTCCTCCCCCTGGGATGGTCCCTTCATCGTCAAGGAGGTCACCCGACCAGGGTCCTATAGGCTGGTGGAGTCAGACGGGCGCGATATCCCAAACTCCTGGCACGCCGAGCACCTAATACGTTTTTACGCTTAATAAGTCAAGATGAACAAAGATATGTACTCTGTTTACCTTTGTAATCCAAATATATATATGATTTAATGTCTTTTTTGTCTTGTCTCTTTTTCTCCTCGTGCATTCATTTTTCATATGTGCTACCCACGCACTATACGCCAATAAGACCGCCAAGACGCACTTTAACTCAAACCGATCGGAGCAACCCATTCCTCGGCCCAAACCTACACGTGCTAGCAGCTCGGCGCTCTGCGTTATGGAAAGGCCAGCAGCGGTAGGGGACCCTCGGTACCCTCTACGCGCAATACAAGGAACATACCCTTAGCGCTATGAGATACTAGGAAACTTGGGCGGTCCGGCATGACGACAAAGTCACACACCTGCAGGGCATTACGGCAAACACTTTACATGCATAACAAAAATGATATTAACATCATTTTACGCACAGCGTCTCCACACGCAATACATAAGTTAATTCTAACGCTCTTCTCCTAGGGCGCGTCGGCCTCGGCGTCGCCCGAACAGTCCAGTCCTCCACCACCTTGACGGCAAAGCATCGGAGGACTCGGCTCGGCTTCTCCCTGGTCGGCGACCGACTTGGTCGGGCAAAACCCGCCTCGACCGGGATAACTCCACCCGGGGATAGTGCGGCCGGACCAAGCGCCCGGCAGCGTGCAAAGGCGGCCAGAGCCGCTCCGTGAACAAATACACGTGTTTGTTGTAGAACGGCACGGCATCGCACGAAGCGTGACAATCGAAGGATAGCGCTCCCCGAAAGACGTCCCGGTCGTAAACCCCCCGTCCGGATCGACGAGATTCAACAAGTGGGGTCGGTGGGCGATGGTGTCCTCCATCCGCTCCTCAAAGGCTGCGAGCGCCGTTTCAAATCCGCTGAGCGCCGCCGCATTCTCCCGCACAAGCTGCGGAACAAGTGTTAAAACCCCGACACGGGCAATCGGGTAAACAAAGCAAAAGACGATAGCACTTACGCCGTACCTCGGACCGGCTGCCTTGGCCCCAGGTAGCCTTGGCCGCCTCACAGGTTAGCTCCTCGGCGAAGGCTGCTTGGGATTGCTGCGGCTCGCCTTCAAAGCTGAGGCCGAGAACGAATACACAAGAGCGCCGAAAGGAAGGTAGGGGAAAACATACCGGTCAGGCAAAGTGTTTTATGGCCGGCGGCGGCGCCTCCACGGCCGGCGTTCTCACGCTCCAGCTCTTCCACTGCCCGGCGCTTGTCGGTCGTCGTCCTCACGAGCGGCCTTGGTGCGCTTAGCGGGCCGACCCGACTCCGCCAAGCTGGTCTTCTCACGAAGAAGCCGCTGTCGGTCTTCATCTTCGTAGCGGCCGCCGACTGCTCCAAGGCTCCTACATACATATTCGACATAAGCTCGCAACACTATCAAGCAGACAATATGATTACTTACGGAGCTCGGCGCTGAGCGAATCGGACGTCGATTCTCGTATTCACCGACGGCGATCGTCGCCCACCACCTCCACCCGTTCACCGGGGGTCGATGTAGAAACGTGCAAAGCCGCCGCACTTCCCTCCCGTGGCACGGGCACTTCCCGTACCACCTCCTGGCTCGGGCTCTGACGGTCTTGCCATGGCGGACGGCGGGGCACGGCGGAAGCAGGCCGCCGGCGCCCGCCGCCGGTCGGCCGCGGACCCAGTGAGAACAGGGGGGGCTGAGCCCCCACCATGGGATGGCTGGTCGGGAGTCATCGACGTGACGAGGTGGGCTGTCTCTGGGACGAACAAGTGTCATCCTCACGGCGGGGTCCTCCTCCACGGGATCGCTGCGGCCAGACACTCCTAAGCCAAACCTGGACAACACCCGGGAACAAAAAGAAACGAGTTGGTACTTATCGGGTCGGATGGCGGTGCGGAAACGCCCGGGGGGCCTCGAGCTGCCCGCCTCGGTCGGAGGTCGGCGGCACCGATGGCCGCTCGGCCGCCTTTGGCGGCGCCCATGATCGGCATTTTCTCAAATACCGGTCTTTGACGAGGGTCGTCCAACGTCTCGTGTCCTCCGATCTTCGTCATCCGAGAGGATGACCCCTTCCCCGCCCCTGCTCCTCGCCCGATTCGAGCAGAGGCGAGGCGGGGGAGCCTGATCTCCCTTCTTGCGCCTCTTCGGCGCCTCCTCCGAGCCATCCTTCGCCCGATGGGCCCTTGGCTAAGGGACTGCCTTTTCGGGCCGTCCCTCGTTCATCAGTCCTCCCGCAATCTTGCGGATTTCCTCCATTGATCGCCGTAGGTCTACACGGTCGGCCAGTGCCGTCGGGCACATCCGACACATAAACGGCTCGATCTCGCATAAACGGCGGCTTGAGCAATCGGCCAATCACACACATAATACTATAACAAAGCAGAAACTCACCGCCGGTCGCGGATTGCCCAGCCGTAGGGCTTCGCATACCCGAGCTCCAATTTGGGTACCTCCGACGAAAAACGGCGTGAGCCGCAAGAGAATCTCCTTAGAGATCGCCTCCGGCCTGCCTCACGCGTAGGGTCCTTGTCCCGGAGTACTGCGTACCCCGGTGCTCGCGCTCCTTGCATATTTGGATGCGCCGCAAAGACGGCCGATAGCCACCGCCACCCCGGTCAGGTTCATGGGGCGGATGATGCCGAAAGCAGCTCCTCCACCCGCACCATGTCGGCAGATGATGGCCGCTCGGACCGATTGGCGTTGGCGCTCCACCACTCGTTTACCTCATTGGAGATTTGTGGAGCGGGGTTGCTGAAATTGACGAACCATTGGGTGTTCCATCCCTTGATGGAAGAGCCGAGGGGCAGTCCCCAGATACTGGTTCCTCATCCCGTCCCGAAGGCAAAGATAGAGGCCACCAACCACCTTGGGTGAGCCGGCTCCGGTGAACGCCCTCAAGGCGTAAGAGATGGCGGAAGAGGTTGAAGTGGGGAGGAATGCCGAGAAAAGCCTCGCAAAAATGGATGAAAACAGAAAAGATGAAGAATGGAGTTGGGGTGGAGATGAATGAGCCGGATCTTGTAGTATGCAAGAAGCTTCCGGAGGAAGGGGTGCGCCGGCAGCCCGAACCCGCTGGGCGGAAATAATCCGCAAACACTACGAGCTCATTACCGTTCGCCGGGTGGGGAAGGACTCACCCACGGTGGGGGCCGCCCGGCGCTGGCGCCTCGTCGGGCAAAGACTCCGTCGCGGACGAGCTCATCGAGGACCGCCCGCGTGCAGGTCGAAGTAGCCCACTCCACCTCCGCGTTAGGCGGACCTCCGCGCCCGGATCTCCGCCCGCGCCCGATGCGCCGCCGCCGCCCGCGGAACCACGCTTTTTGCCCCTTGCCGGCCATTTCGGATCTAGGTTTCGGATTGGGAGCGCCGGTGATGTGGGAGAGAAAGGTTGGTTGTGCAGAGGAAGGCGAAGAGGCAAAGGGGTTTGCGAGGCGTCGAGAGGAAGGCAAAGAGTGTGACTGAAAAGCCATGCCCGGTCTTAAAATAGATGGGCGGTGTCGGGCGCCGCGCGCGCGTCGCTTCGCCTTCCTTCCGTGGGAAACCGCGGCGCCCGCTCCGTGGTTATCCGGCGGGGCTGGATTTGGAGCGGTGTTTCCCAGAGGATGTTAGGCCCAGTGGGCCGGCCCACCGAAGCTCTGACCGCTGGTCGCAGGCCCCGCACCCGACGGAAAACAAAGTTTGGACCCTAGAAGATGACAAGCAGTCTCGGGGACTGCACAGTCCAAGATTCAACAACTTATACTTTGACAAATTTGATCCTGGCACCAGTCTCATGCCTCGCCTACTACCAGTCTCGGGGACTACGTGGTACACGCCGGGAAGCGACTGACGTGGTACACGGAACCCGTGTGCCGGAGATCTTTTTTTTTTCTTTTTTCTCTTGAGCAGCCTCGCGTCTCCCCGATGTGTGGGACCTCCTGCGTTCCTCTCAACCGCAGCGACCACTGTGTGTTCCACGGATCACCGCACGGGTCGGCCTCGACGACGCCGACCGCCACGACTCGTCGGGTCCGTTGATCGACTTTTCGCACCACCCTCGACGGCGGAAGAATTCTGAATGGTTCCCAACCTTGGGTTGACACGCAAGCTGCTCGGGGACTAGCCGTGGGGGATTGCTCCCCCGGGTATCCTCACCGAGGGCTCGGGCCGAGCGGTCGGCAAAGGCCCAGCCCGAGAAGACCATGCCGAGCGCTACCGTAAGACCGTGGAGTAAGGCGCAAGACTCGGCATGCAGATATGATTCGCCTGGATCATCGGGCGTCAGTTTCCTTGAACCTAGGATTTCTGGTCGGAACAGCGTGTGCCGATCGGGAAAGTAAGATTAGATTGATCTTGTAACCCCGCCCCCGACTATATAAGGCGGGCGGGGACCCCCTCCAAAACAGATTACTCCCGATCATAATCCACAAACAGAAACACAGGACTAGGGTTTTACGTCACCTCGACGGCCCTGAACCTGTCTAAACCCGTGTCTCGTGTTACTTTCTTGCTCTTGATCTCGCGCACCTCACCACCCTCGATCTCATCTACTACCTCGGGCATCCCCCAAGGTAGGCTGCCGACCGGATATCGTCGACAGATTGCTAGAATTGGACAGGTTGGCTTGCAACCCTCTCTAGGCTAGCGCAACACTTGCCTTGCCATTTAAATTACTAACCGGTTTGTTTAGTGCTTTGTAGATTTTTAATTAGGCTATTCACCCCCCTCTAGCCATTTAGGACCTTTCAAGTGGTATCGGAGCCAAGGTCACCATTGATTGAGACTTAACAACCTACGGTGTGAAAATGGCTCAAATCAACCATATCAACCATGTGGGGAAGCCACCGCACTTTGATGGTACCGGTTATGATCATTGAAATAGGAAGATGTGTGCTCACTTGAAATCATTAAATCAACGAGTTTGGAAGGTTGTCGACAAGGACTTTACCGTTATTGATCCAACCGACCCAACCACAAGAGAAGAAGAGAATCTACAATTCAATAACATTACAATCAACACACTCTATGAAGCCTTGGATTCAAAGGTGTTTGAGCAAATCAAGGATTTGGAGAGAGCTCATGATGTGTGGACAAGGTTGGAGGAGACATATGAGGGCACACAAGCCGTGAAGAGTGCCAAGCTATACATCCTCAAGGACAAGCTCTCAAGTTTCAAGATGCAAGAAGATGAGAGTATGCCGGAGATGTTTCACCGCCTCCAAGTGATTGTCAATGATTTAAAGAATTTGGGTGAGAAGGTGGAAAATGCGGACTTCTCTTATAAGTTCCTAAGAAGCTTGCCATCAAGATTTGAATTCTTGGTCACAATATTGGTGAAAGAAGGATTGGAGAACAAGAACCCTAACCAAGTACTAGGTGAGGTGATCATACATGACACCTACCGTGTGGAACGGGAAGAAGGCTCTCAAGAGGAAGAAGAAGAAGACCGTGGCTTTCAAGGCCACTTCCTCCATGTGCAAGGGCAAGAGCAAGAAGCAAAGCTCAAGTGATGATGAAGCTAGCACAAGCTCAAGCGAGGTAGATGATGAAGCAATGGCTCTATTAGTGCGCAAATTTGGCAAATTCATGAAGAAGGGCTATGGTGCTAGAAAGAGAAGAGATGCAACCAAGGCCAAAAGATGCTTTAGGTGCAAGAGCAAGGATCACTTCATTACTGATTGTCCTTATAATAGTGATGATGATAGTGATGAAGAGAACAAGAAAAAGAAGAAGGACAAGAAGGAAAAGAAGAGCAAGAATGAGAAGAAGGAGAAGAAGCTTGAGTACAAGAAGAAGAAGAAGGGGCAATCTTATTGTGTCATATGGGATAGTGATGCCTCGTCAAGTGATAGTGATGATGAGAGTGAAGATGACAAGAAGTCAAGGAAGAAGGCGCTTGCTAGTCTTGCCATCTCTAACAAGCCTTCACTCTTTGATGCTCCATCGACATGCTTAATGGCTAAGCCATCCAAGGTACAATCCGATGATGAGAGCGATAGTGAGAGTGATGATGATGAGGAGTACTCAAAGGAGGACCTCATTAGCATGCTACAAGATGCTCACTCTTATATTGAGGAGAAGAGAAAGGAGTGCAAAGAGTTACGCAAAAGCAAGAAAGCTCTTGAGCAATCCTTTGCTGAGCTCAATATGAGAGGCTAATGGAAGCACATGAGAAGCTTGAGAAGGCTCACACTAAGCTTGAAAAGGCTCTCCTTCCTTCTTGATCAAACTAAGATTAAGGATGTTGTAGACACATGCAACGTAGGAGTAACATGTGATATTCTTGATGAATCATTCTATACTCCTATTGTTGTTGGTCCCGCTAACCCCTCTTATAGCTCAAGCAATGCCACATCTACTATTAGTGATGGTTTTACTTGTGATGCCTCACTCATGGTGGAGAATGAGACCCTCAAGAGAGAGGTGAATGAGCTCACTCATGCCTTAGGCAAGGCCTATGGTGGAGATACCCGCTTGCTAAAGTGTTTGAGTAGCCAACGGTTCTCTCTTAACAAAGAGGGATTGGGCTATACCCCCAAGAATGGTAAGGTGGCCTTTGTCACTCATAAGACTAGTTTTGTGAAGGGCAATAGACGTTTTTGCTCTAGTTGCAAGCAAGTGGGGCATATAGAGCAATATTGCAAGAACAAGAAGAATGCTAACATATCCTCTATTCGATTTGATTCTTGTTATTTGCTTACCAAGGGTGCTAATGGTGTGAAGGCTAAGTTCATTGGTGCTCCCATTGTTGGCCTAAAGAAGAAGGCAATTTGGGTGTCCAAAAGCTTAGTGACTAACTTTAGAGGACCCAAGCAAATTTAGGTACCTAAAAAGAATTGATTTGCTTTTGTAGGTCAATTACAAAGCCGGATGAAGGCATTGGGTGCTTGATAATGGGTGCACTCAACATATGACCAGGGATTCTAGAATGTTCAAATCAGTGGCAATGGTGTTGATAGTATTACCTTTGGTGACAATGGCAAAGGCAGGGTCAAGGGCTTAGGAAAGATTGTAATTACAAATGATATGTCCATCTCAAATGTGTTGCTAGTGGAATCTCTCAACTTCAATCTTTTGTCCGTGGCTCAATTGTGTGATCTTGGATTCAAATGCATATTCTCAAGAAAGGCACTCATTTGAGCAAGTTTGAGAAGAAGTGTGATGAAGGATTCCTACTCGGTTACTCCACTACAAGCAAAGCATATAGAGTTTAAAATCTCACTCATGGCATAGTTGAAGAAGTGTATGATGTTGAATTTGATGAAACTAAAGGCTCTCAAGATGAGGAGGAAAATCTTGATGATATGAGAGGAACTCAATTGATACAAGCCATGAAGGAAATGGATATTGGGGACATAAGGCCAACTCAAGTGGTGGATATTGAAGATGACAAAAATCAAGTGATTGTATCACAAAATGTGCAAACAAGTGATTCTCAAATTCAAACTCAAGCTAGTGACTCTCAAGTTCAAGACCAAGTTGCTAGTACATCATCTCAACCAAGTTCAAGTGCTCAACCTCAAGTTATCCAACTAACTCATATTGCAAGAGATCATTCTCTAGATCAAGCGGTTGGTTACATTAGAAGTGGTGTGCAAACAAGATCAAGATTGGCATCCTTCTATAAACACTATTCATTTGTCTCATCCATAGAACCGAAGATGGGGAAGGTTGATAACACTCTCTTCACCAAGAAGATTGGCAAGGACTTGTTTGTGTTGCAAATCTATGTTGATGATATTATCTTTGGATCAACCAACCAAGACTTTTGTGAAGAGTTTGGAGAAATGATGGCAAAAGAGTTTGAGATGTCTATGATTGGAGAGCTTAGTTACTTCCTTGGTCTACAAATTAAGCAATTAAAGAAAGGCACATTTGTGAGTCAAAGCAAGTACATCAAGGATATGTTGAAAAAGTTTGGAATGGAAGAAGCCAAGTCAATTGGGACTCCAATGGGAACTAAGGGTCATCTTGACTTGAATACAAGTGGCAACATGGTAGATCAAAAGTTGTATCGGTCCATGATTGGAAGCTTACTCTATGTGACCGCTTCTAGACCGGATGTCATGTTTAGTGTGTGTATGTGTGCAAGGTTTCAAGCTTCACCAAGAGAATGTCATTTGAAGATAACCAAGAGGATATTGAGATATCTTAAGCACATACCAAATATTGGATTGTGGTATCCCAAGGGGTCAAACTTTGAGTTGATTGGATATTTGGACTCCGACTATGCGGGATGCAAGGTGGATAGGAAGAGCACTAGTGGTACATGCCAATTGTTGGGAAGGTCACTTGTCTCATGGTCATCAAGAAGCAAAATAGTGTTGCAATCTCTACCGCCGAAGCCGAGTATATTAGTGCGGAAAGTTGTTGTGCTCAACTACTATGGATGATGGCCATATTGAAGGATTTTGGAATCAAATTTGGACAAGTGCCATTGTTATGTGATAATGAAAGTGCCATGAAGATCACCACCAATCAGTTTCAACATTCAAGGACAAAGCACATTGATATAAGACATTATTTCATTAGAGATCACCAAGCAAAAGGGCACATTTCTGTTGAGAGTGTTGGCACCGATGATCAACTTGCCGATATCTTTACCAAGCCACTTGATGAGAAGAGATTTTGCACATTGAGAAATAAATTGAACATTCTTGACTTCTCCAACATGAGATGAATGCACCCCCAACGATATGACATGCCTCTCCTTCGACTAAAGCAAAGGTGAAATTGTTTGGCATGTTGCATTCATACTTACTAAGAACATGATTAGAACATGATAGACATTCTTTCTAGTGATATTTTCATTTAATTAGGCTCATTCATGAAAACAAAGTGACTTTAAGTACATATTATGCCACTATTGCTTCTATGTCTTGTATGATCTAGTGGCTAAATATGACTTATTCATGAGAATGTGAACCTAGTGTTTGATCTAGCTAAATGAGCAAGAAAGGGTTTAGTTCAACATTGATAAGATAACCATTAAAAGATGTGTGAAGAAGCTTGTCATTGGTTCAAACCAAGCTAGATTACTTATGCAAGTTTGCTAGTTTGAACCCCAAGAGAAGGAAGTTTATGGAAATAAATGATCCTCGACTTTCAGTGATCATCCCTCTACTCCAAGCTCCCTCCATGATTTTAAGTCTACACAAAGCATGATCATATCCTTTGTGGTCATTAATAATAAAGGGGAAGAGAATACAAAGATAACATGCATCAAGGGGGAGAGAATGCAAAGGGGGAGAGAATGCAAAGATGAAGGTACTTAGGGGGAGAAAAGATGAAGATTGAAGAATGGAAAGGGATCAAAATTTTAAAGCACACAAGTAGGGGGAGCAAGCTCATGAACATGATCGATTGCATTTGAGTGTGTATATTCATATGATTGCTTGCATTGCACTTAGAATTTGTTATCTCCTAAGTGATATCTCTCTTGCATGTGTGGTGCTTGCTAGTATAGATCTTGATTGATGAACTGACTACTAGCGTGCATAGGTTCTAGCTAAAAGTAGCATCTTTCAAGTGGTATTCCAAGTGGTACCTAGAAATCATGCTTTTAATATGATCTCATGGGGTTTCTAGTTACTTGATGCTTCTAGCTAGCTCTTGTGCTAAGGATGGTTTATGATGTGCACTCCGATGGTATCACGCTTCAAAGGTCCATTCTATACACCTTAGCATCAATTTGGTAGAAATGACTCTCTCAAAACCAATTTATCCATCATGTGTGCAAAGCTTCTAAATCTAAACTCTTAGCACACATGTAGGGGAAGCCATAGCTACCAAATGTGTTTTACATAATTTGTCCAATTCTTTTCAAAAAGCTCAATTTGCTTGGACAAGTGGTGTAAAGCCAAAATTAAATTTAATTCATATCTTTGTGGAGATTGTCATCAATTTCCAAAAAGGGGGGATTGAAAGCCCTAGTTTGGTTTTGGCTAATTGATAAAACCTAGGACTAACCCTATTGCTAAGTGTGTAGCATTAGAGAAAGGGGAGGTCCAAGCCAAGTGGTGGAATGGAGATTAAGGTGATGGTAGAGACCAAAGATGATCAAGTGCCACCCTTGGAGATGAAGGAAGAACAGGAGCGGAATGGAAAGCTAGAGGCAAAGGTATATGTAGGACATTTCCATTTCATCGGCTATAGGCTAGTAGAGAAGTTGATGGCCGGGTTTAGGATCGATAACCGTACTATTAAGAGGGGCGATATCGCGCAATATCGGTTATCTAAGTGCCACTAGGTGAGCAACGACTTTGCATGTGCATTAGGGACCTAGTGAGCTAACTATCTTTTGCAAAATTCATTTAAAAATGCTACCACACGTGCACAAGTGGAGAGACACTGTTGTGTTGGTACATGAGGGTAGGAGTTGATGGGGTTTGGGTGTAAACCCCTCTCGCCGAGCTCGCGAGGCGGGACTCGGAGGTTTTCGGACGAAGTGCAGTCACTCAGAGGTGACCAAACGCTGTCCTGGTAGGGACCGGACGCGTCCGGTCAAGTGTTGGCGTCCGGCGCATTTTCCAGGGTGACCGGACTCTAGCGACCGGACAGTCTGGTGCCAAGGTCTAGTTGTGGCCGAGTTGAGCAGAGTGTGGACCAGACGCTGGGCGCGTCCGGTCGTTGGGCAGCGGACGCGTCCGGTCAAGAAAAATCGTTTCTAGACCTCTCTGGTGGCCGACCGGACGCTACTGTTGGCGCGTCCGGTTAGGGCGTAGCACGCGTCCGGTCGGTGTCTGACAGGCGCGAGAGTGATCGACCGTTGGTGCGTAATGGCTACATTCAAACGAGCATGACAAGTGGGCGTTTATGTTGGACCGAACGCTGGACCGGACGTGTCCGGTCAGGTCGTCTCGCGCGTCCGATCAGTGCGCAGTGAGCTGTTCTTGAGTGCACCGGCTAGGTGCTTTGGTGGGTGCCTATATAAGTGAATTGGCCGGCTCTAGGGAGTTTCTGTATTTGCCTTGTGATTGAGCATATAGTGGCACTAGTGAGCGTTCTTGCTGCGATTGAGTTTATTACTCTTGGTGGTTGCCACCACCTGTACTATTGGAGCAGCGAGCCGGAGTTGAGCAAGCTTGGAGATTGTGCTTGGCCACTCGGGAGGTGATTGTGAGGGGTTCTTGACCTTGTCCCCGTGGGAGATCGCAAAAGGTGCTCTAGTGAAATGCTCGTGACTTATGTTGCCCTCATCTTGTGGTGATTCTTGCGGTGCCCATTGGAGGCTTGGTGTGGTGCCAATTAACCGCTGAATCCCAAATGAGTGTGCTGCCACAACGAGGAGTAGCGTGTTGGCAAGCACGTGAACCTCGGTAAAAATCTGGTGTTCATTTTGGATTTATCCATTGAGATCATATTTAGATTTCTCATTGATTGATTGGATCATCACCTTGGATATTCATTGTTGATCAAGAAGGTGATTGGTACAACATCCCGAAGTCACGGTTTGCACACCTCGATTCCCTTCTTTATGATTACATTTGTATCAAGTAGCATATTAGGTTGTGTAGTGTAATTTAATTGTTAAGGACATCATTCTTAGAGTGTCTAGTGTATTAGGATTGCTAGAATTGGATAGGTTGGCTTGCAACCCCCTCTAGGCTAGCGCAACACTTGCTTCGCCATTTAAATTACTAACCGGTTTGTTTAGTGCTTTGTAGATTTTTAATTAGGCTATTCACCCCCCTCTAGCCATTTAGGACCTTTCAAGGCATCGACATTGTTTTGATCTCACCTAAGGGGGCATGTTTTAAATATGCTTTTCCAATAAAGCCAACGTCCACTAACAATCAGGCAGAGTATGAGTCTGTCTTTAAAGGACTTCAACTTCTTTATGAGGTAAAGGCTAAGACCGTTGAAATTTTTTGCGATTCTCAATTGGTGGTCAATCAATTGCTCGGCCTATATGAATGCAAAGATGACATATTGAGAAGGTACTATGAAGATTGCCGAGAGATGCTTGATTCTTTTTCCTCTGTCGTCATTAAGCATATCCCTAGGAATCAGAATCAAGAAGCTAATCGACTAGCTCAATGCTTCTGGGTATCGGCAGATTATTGAAATAATGGCTGATGAACTTACTGATGATAGCGATTGGAGGACTGAGATCATCGAATACTTGAAGGAGCCGTCAAAACGAGTATCCAAAAAGTTAAGATATAAAGCTATAAAGTTTGTTCTCCTTGACGATCAGCTTTATTATAAAACAGTCGATGGAGTACTCCTCAAATGCCTGAATCGAGAAGAAGCTAAAGTCTTAATGGGTGAAATTCATGAAGGCATGTGTGGTGCGCATCAATTGGCTCAAAAGATGAAGTGGATGATCAGAAGGACAGACTACTTTTGGCCGACCATGTTGGAAGATTGTTTTGAATATTACAAAGGATGTCAAGAATGCTAAAGGTTTGGTAATATTCAAAAATCTCCAGCATCGGCTACGAACCCAATCATGAAACCATGGCCATTTAGGGGATGGGGTATAGACCTGATTGGCCAAATTTTTCCATCATCAAGTAAAGGACACAAGTTCATATTGGTAGCCACAGACTACTTCACCAAGTGGGTCGAGGCCATCCCACTGAAGGAAGCATCGTCAGCTAATATGATTGAGTTTGTTAAGGAACACATAATCTATAAATTTAGAATTCCTCAATCTATTATGACTGACCAAGGGAAGATGTTTATGTCTAAAGAATTTGAGGACTTCGCTGCCAATACGGGTTTTAAGTTGATCAATTCTTCCCCATATTATGCTCAAGCCAACGGTCAAGCGAAAGCATCTAATCAAATCCTCACCAAGATAATCAAGAAGAAGATAAGGGAACATCCTAGGAAGTTGCATTTGATATTGAATGAGACAATTTGGGCCTATAGGATGGCTTCTCATGGATCGACCAAATGCTTGCCCTATGAGTTGGTTTATGGTCATGAGGCTGTACTATCGTGGGAAATCAACATTGGATCTAGAAGAGTACTACAGTAAGATGAATTAAAGGCCGATGATTATAAAAATCTGATGATGGGCAACCTCGATGATCTAAATTTCCATTGGCTAAAAGCTTTAGAGAATATTGAAGCTAACAAGTTCATTGAAAGAGAATTGGTCTAGAAAGTGATTCTACCAGTTGGATCCAAAGATAACAGGTTTGGCAAGTGGTCTCCAAACTGGGAAGGGCCATATCAGATTACAAGGAGTGCTCCTGAAAACGCATATTTTTATGAAATATTGGAAGGAGAAGAATATTCTAGGGCACTTAATGAGAAATATTTCAAGAAATATTACCCCAGCATGTGGGTTGACCTACTCTAAAGCAATCGGCATATATCATGGTAAAACCTAAACAGCCGATACAAGTGAGTATCGCCTTTAGAACAAAAAAATACAATCCTACCAAAGATAACAGCCGATGCGACATGCATCGCCTTTAGAGCAAAAACACAAAAACAAGCAGAGGCAAGATTTAGAGGCATGGAACTTTATTGGTATAATTTCTGATTACAGAAGATGAAAGCCAGGTCTCAAACTCGAGGATCCAAGACTGTGGTGCTAGGTTGATGCAAGGCCTCATATTTCTGAGTCAGCTCTGCAGAAAAATAAACAGGATTAAGAGGATATCAAAATAGTCTGAAGGAATAAAACAGAAAAGTTATGGTATCCACCTTGAATCTTTGCATAAGCGGCGTCTAATTTGATGAGGAGGGTTCGATTCTCGCTCTCAAGCTTACTACGAATGTTAGATAGATCGTTGATGAAGAGGTACGCCTGGTTCAGACCATGGTTGGCACTAAGAAAGAAGGTGTGATACTCATCTTGTTCCTTGGTGAGACGTTGAACAGTTCCCAGATCAGATCTAATGAGAGGTATCAGGAGTAAGTTGCAAACGATTACCGTTTGGAAAGAGGAATTCAAAATTTAAGATTTACTCTTCAATTGGCGTCAATGGGATAACTGGGTGGATCCCGAAGATAGATCACCTGCATTTCGTTTACCATTCTCCATCCTGATGAAGTGCAAAAGATTTATTTTCAAAGGGTTTGCTGACCCATATTTATAAGAGGGACCAAGTTACATGAGAACAGGGGAAAAATCAGGAATCCCGATAGATCTGCCGCTGTTCATGGAAACTAATATTTTGCGCTAGGCAGTTACATCTTTGGATTGAAGGGAGGTCTGTCATGTACACAAAAAAAGGGTGCATCTTCTCTGGAACGAAGCTACAATGGGAGGCAAAGTGAAATTCCGCAGCTGCAACCACCAACAGCAAGAAGAAGTGGAGGAGCCGTTGAGTGCCATACGGATGAAACAGGGAGGCCGGGCAACCACCACCATCCTTCCCCAACTTGGCTTCAGAACCAGACGGGACTGGAGTCCGGGAAGGTGCGCGGTGATGCAGCAAGAGGGGGAAGGTGAACACTTCTCGAAGAAGCCTTAGAGAATGCAACATCCACAACCAAGGGGAAAGCAGAATCATCTCACAAGATTTCTTCTACCTGCCCCTATTGGGATGAGACTCCCTAGAGATTCCAAAATTGTGTACACCCTCACCCCTATCACAAGATTTATTCTAACTGCATAATGAAGAAGAAGTGGAGACGCTCGGCCATGGAGGATCAAGCATTATTCAGAGCTCTCTCGGAAGAAAGGCAAAAGGAAGAAGGAGCGCCGAGAAGAAGGAAGACTGAGTGCTGCTGCTGAATCACCACTGAAGGAGTCCTCTGAATTTATAGGCGCAAGGAGATGAGATGATCCTAAACCGTCCGTGATCTATGAGGATAAGAACAACGACTCAATTACACTGCGCGGAACACAATGGGAAGAATCAATTCCAATAAAATCTGGAAGACCCGTGAGTTCTAGTGATTGAGACGATACGGTTCCGTGTACAAGGAGAAAAGACGTGCTAGGGAAAGCAGGAAGCAGTTTCGAAACCGGCGGAAATAAGGGTGGTTCACCAGGTCACGGATGACACGTCTGGAGATTCCCTCAAGAAGAGAATTTTGAAATAAAATCAATTTTATCCCAAAATTGGGGGGCATGGTGTTGACACCATATTTTGGTGAACTATGGGCCACATTGTCAGAGCGCGACAGAACAGACCAGATGGATCGGCTAATAAAGAGATGACGTCAGCAAAACGCAAAGGCGTGTCCAAGGCCGATCAGAGAAAAAAGGAAGCATGTGTCGGACTCAATCAAGAAAGGGAAGGATTAGAGTCTAAATTACCTTTATTTTGTGTATTCGTGTTCTCTTAGGACTCATGTTAGAATTTCGGGCTATACATATCAAAAACCCCACCATTGTAAAGACATCCAATCAATCAATACAACACAACTTCGGCCTCCGGCCACCCCTTAGCAGTAGGAGTAGAGTAGATCTCGGCGAGACCTTAAATAAATCGAGCTGCATCGGTTGAGTCCGACCTTCGGTTTAAGTATTGCCACGGCTCATGTCTCGTTTATACGGCTGCATCATTTGACCTCGTATAGGCTTGATTTGAGCTAGTTATCGGTTTACATCTCGTTTGTATGGCTGCATCTAATGACCCCACTGCAAATTAGATATAAGCTAGTTATCGGCTCTATTAGATTGGTGATCTAGTAGATTCATTAATTTACCGATATTGTTTATTTTAAATTTAATTTACTTTCTGCAACAATATCATTGCCCAATCAAGATTGATAGATTAGCTTGCGCTCAAACTCTATCAGAGGTCCCTTGTTCCGGTGTGTATTCATGCTCACGTTTATTTTTACCGGAATAGTCAATCAGGCTCGTATCGACTAATCTGTCGATCTTGGTTGTCACGTGTTGTGGGTTTGAGGCTTATCTGGATGTGGGTGGACCCAAGGGTCAGCTTTAGAGCCGCCGGCCGTTAGACCAGCTTTATCGTTGGCTTAAGGGGCCGCTCATATTTGGAGATGCTTGCTTAACAAGAGTAGATCTAGGTTATCTCGAAGATGCTGTCCGTTAGACCAGCTCCATTGTAATCTAGGTATGCTTATAGTCATGTTTGAAGTTAATTTAGAGTCGTTGGCCGGTAGACCAGCTCTGCTTTAGCTAGAAGGATGGCTGCGGTTAAGACAAGTAGTCCGTTCCTGCTTCATGGACCCTGTATCGGCTAAATAGTCGATCCAGTTATGCTTTCATGAGTAGATCTTATGTATAGATCTGTTTGAGAGTCAGGTAAACTAGTGTTATTTGTTAGATCTGTTGAAGCCCGCTGGCCGGTAGACCAGGTGGATGTAGGTAAAGCAAGTTCCATGAAAGTAGCTTATCAAGACCGTCGGCCGGTAGACCAGTCTTGGTAAAGCTATTGTCTATTTAGTAATTAAATTGGATTTATACGTGTGATTTACCCCATTACTTGGACCCTGTATCGGCTAAACACCCGATCTAGTTATGTTTTAATGACAATGCATGCATGCGTGTTTTCCTTAAAAACAGCTAGGCTTTGCACTGACAGGAGTTGACTTTCTAGTCAATTTCCTTTGATTCATTGGTCATCAAGGACCATATATCTTGGAACTGTCTGGCAACAAAACCGGTAGGTTGCAGAATTTAATGTTTGCTATTCCTTATCAATTGCAGGTCAAATTGACTGGCACGCCCCTAGATCGAAGTCACCAAGCTCGGCTTCCCTCGTCCAGGCTCAGGAGATCAAGGACTCCGGCTCCCATACGCTCTCTAAGAGCCTACTCGTGTGACGCAGGAAGACCCGTGCCGGTTTTTGCGTCAACAACTTCATCATTTTGTTTTGAGGAGCCCTAACCCATATCACCAAACCCTTCTATCTTTCTGATTTATCACTTGAAGATTCACTATCAGATCCTCCTTCATCAAAGTTGTTAGGAATGTACACCTTGTCATTTTCCTCATTCTGTTTCATAGTGCTATTTCTTCTATTCCACCCAATTTTTGGTGGAGCAGAGAGAGTGACATCCAGGAGAGTTTTGCTCTTCCCTTATCAGAAGTATGAGATGATATCTTCTCACTTGTTTTATCTACATGGTCACCCTGAATGTTGTTTCTAGCTTTGTCACCAGCTTTGAATTTCTTTGATGGAGGTGGGAATTCACTGTCAGTGACTTTGATTCCACTATTGAGAGTTCTACCATTTCCCTCCTCCACTTCTCTTTCAAAGTGAAAGTCGATGATAAACATTCCTAGAGCCCTCTCAGCAGTTCTAGGACCTTAGTGACATCTCTATAGGCTATCTTCACTCTAACATAATCGAGTCTGAATCTAGTCTTTTCATCAATCTCCAGAACTTTTCCAACCAAACCTCCCACCTTAGCAACCAAACCTCCCACCTTAGCAACAGTTCTAATAGATCTTTGATTTGGTGGTATATCGCAAACTCTGAACCAACCTTCCTGTAACTGTCCCTTTGCCCTATAACTAGCTGTATAAGTATCAATCTTCATATGTGCCTTAGCAGTTCTCATAGTCATAGCAGGGAAATAGCTCCATTCTTTGAGAACTTTTGCATTTGAGAATCTCATAGTGTACTTATCCCCTGCAATTTGTTTAGTTATCCACTTCCAAGATTTAGAACTAATAGCATTCATGAACTATCTTTCTATATCTTTCCCACTAGCCTGCCCAAATACAATGGTGATGACTGCAGTGTATTCTTTTTCTCTAGATACTCTAGGATCAATATTCTCTTCAGTGAAAAAGAAGCTTTGTTCCTCCACTTGTGTTGCACATAATTCTAGATCACAGTTCTAAGGAATACATTGCCTGCAATCATAAGCCATGTGATTAGTTAAGCCACAGATTCATAGAATAGCCTCCTACAGTCCTTGGTAAAATGATTGTAGAACCCACAGATTTCACAAGGCTGTTTTGGTTGGCTAGATCTGGTATCAGTGTTAGCAGGAGCCTGATTACCTTGGGAAGATTCAGCCTCTTCTTTCTTGCTTTTACTTCCCCACTGCTCATCAGATTTGTCCACTGGATCAGGTTTCTTTTCCCATTTGCTTTCTTCGGGCTTCTAGTTCTCTTTCTTCTGATCAGCATCGGATTTGTCCTCATCACCCATGTTGATTCTCTCCCAAGTAAGTTTGAGACCGAAATTCTGACCTCTTCCTCTGCCTTGACGCCCGGCACCACCACCATCATGTCCCCCTCCATAAGCCCCGCCATTATCTCGCCCACCACCATATGCACCACCACCATCTCTCCCCCCACCATAGCCACCACGGTGCCCACCACCGCCACGGAATCCACCTCTATTCATCCGGACCCCAACTGAGGGCGCCGGATCAGCTCTCGCCGCCGCAACAAAGGATCAGCTAGTAGCTTGGCGCCAGAAATGACTAACAAATTTGTGGATGGGGAATAATACGAGCGAGAGCTAGTGTTCTGGAGCTAGGGACTAAAATCTGAATCGAGCCTAGGCAGTGGTGGGAGAGGAAACTCTGGCTCGTGGTGTGCTGACCCGGAGCCTTCGTCAACCTTACCCTTACCCTCCCCTACGATGGTGCCACGAGTCTTCTCAGGCGGACCACAGCCAAGGATCCCTTGCACTATCTGAACCCAGGGCGGTGAGCGGAACCATTGCTGCTGACCAGTGGGTCCCACCAACGCTTTACCGGAACACTCTGAATATACTTCTACCGTCGTCTTTTTCTCCAACGCTGCTGGTGATGCATGACCATTACTTGGCCAACACAGACTCACCGGAATCAATCTTAACTTCATCATGGCCTGCTCAATCTCCTCGAAGGGGAAGAAGCCTGCCACCGCTATATGCTTGAAACCACGCTTGGACACATCAACAGGAAAACTAAATCCCTTGCTCTTCTCTCGCCGACGGCAACTCTGCGAAAGCAACGGGAAGGACTCATCATCGCGCAACCAACGCTCCTCATCATGATCTGAATGCCCCTCCACCCCAGCTCTGTCCGTCACCACCCCGCGAGGAGACTTGTCATTGGGTGACCTCAGCTTAGGCACCTCCGCCTCCTTCCTCCATCTCGCTGGAATATTCTTATCTCGCCACGAGTCCCGCTGAGCAACGAGACAAGCTATCTCATCCTCCCGAGACAAAGGCGAGAGGGGAAGGGGAGGAATCACAGTGGGGGAGGTGCCATCGCCGCCGTGGGTAGGAGACGTTAGGGTGACGGTAGCACGAGGAACCGCCATGTGCGTGCCCGCGTAGTTTCATGAGCTTGCCTGCGTCTGTTTTTGAAGTGTATGCATGCTGAATACCACAAGACTAATCAAATACCGGTGCAGCCTCCGAAATACCAAGGAAAATCCAACAACAACATTCCAGGAGCTAATGACCCTGAAGCCTCCATGCAACCTGTCACCTCCCATCTGGGAATACAAGACTCCATCTCGGCAAGCAGACCAAAGGAATCAAGTTCACCCACCTAGGCGACAGTTTCCAGAGAACACAGACACACCTTGTCACCTATCCTGCCTTATTGGAGGGAGTCCAGTGCTATACGGATGCATCAATATCCCCTGATAGTCTCACCACTAATCCAAGAAATTCAGGTTTAGGAGTGTTCATAATTAACACTCACTTTCAGCCGGTGCAGACAATCTACGTCAAGGCAACTCTGAACACCGCAACTTCTGTTCTCATGGCTCAAGCGGCTGCACTGGCCTTGGCAGCGCTCATTACTGACAAACTTGGTCTTCAACAGGTCAGCTTCCTCTCAGATAACCAATAGTTAGTGCATTTCCTAAATGACCAAGACCAAACCAATCCACCGGAATGGAGAATCAAATAGTACACTCAGATCTTTGACAACTTCATAGCTCAAAGAAACACAAGAACTTGCAGGATTCAAAGGATGCAAAATCAGACAGTTGATGCCCTTGCTGCCTAGTGCAGCTCATGATCGATGCACTAGTGCAGCTCACACTCCAGGTTTCATATGTAACTGCACCAGTGCAGCTCATGATCGATGCACTCTCCAGGAGACACTGCAGTTTGTAACCTTGAAGTCTGTAAATGCTGTTGATAATGAAATCATTTATTGTATAAAAAATGCACATAAGGATCAGCGTAGGTACAAACATGTAAATTTATACGTATATAAGTTCACGGAGAAAAATCCCTTTACATCACATGATTACAAAAGTTTTATGTATCGTGTATATCTCTCTTTTGAATAATGTCTTTACAGATTGATGGATTATGTATTTCCTTCTACCGAACAAACTCTTCACACATCCACTATCAAACCAAAAAGAACTCTGACACATCTTACTATACTACGCTTCTTATCACACGGGTTACTGAGATCGGTTGCTGCAGGATAGCCGTGTAGTACTGGTGTACTACTCGAGTGAAAGGTTTCTGATATCGCGTTGCTGACCAGCAATCCCTTTGGCTAACCGCGAAGGCAGTGGAAGCAAGTCAGCTGGCGCGGCAGCAGAGGATTTGCTATTCAGTTTTGGATTGAACCACCTCCTTAACGTGAGGCCGTTGATCCTCATCCTCCCATGAGACTCCTCCCCCTGGTATGGAATTCCTAATCGCCTCAGGAGAGAGCCAACTGCTTGTCCAATTCTGTACAATATAATCCAAATCAATCTCTTCAAATTGCTATCAGGTTATTTAAATGGATAACTGAGATATACTGTTTTTCATAAAAAAAAATTCAGTTATATTGTTTTCAATAAAAATTCAGTGTTCCCTGAACTTATACGGCAAAATCATCTAGATCCCAGACTCGAATTTTGATATTTGAGTCCATGAACTCGTATAATAGTGTCATTTGGGCTCAATGTCATGTGGAGCCGCGCATACTCCAGGCGCAGGCGCGCCCGAGACGTACACAGAATGCACGCGCAGGGGCACGGCATCCCAATCTGCCGTGGCTAGTTAGGAGACTTAAAGAGTTGTATCTATTTTAGTTCCTAGAATTAAGGAGCAATAGGCTCCCCTCGGTTTGGGCCATAGGCCATATGTATATATAATCAGACTCGTGAAAAGGCAAGCAAGATTATTTCCATCTAATCTCTCTCTCTTTTCTCTCCTTCGAAGCCCAGCCAGCCGAGGGGTAAAACCTCCGCTCCCTGGAAGACCACGGCAGGAGACTAAGAACTCCGTAGTCAAGGGCCAGCTACCCTAGGAACCGAGGCCCTTCACAACCTGATGTCAGCCCCAGTGCTGGCCTTGCCGGACTTCGCCAAGCCTTTCATCGTGGAGTGTGATGCCTCCACCTACGGCTTCGGCGCGGTGCTCATTCAGGACAGTCACCCGATTGCCTTCTTCAGCCGGCTCATTGCGCCACGCCACCGCTCCCTTGCCGCATATGAACGCGAGCTGATCGGGCTCGTTCAGGCTGTGCGGCACTGGCGGCCGTACTTGTGGGGTCGGCATTTCCTCGTCAAGACTGATCACTACAGCCTCAAGTACCTCCTCGATCAGCGCCTCGCTACGATTCCGCAGCACCATTGGGTGGGCAAGTTGCTCGGTTTCGACTTCTTCGTTGAGTACAAGTCTGGGGCGACGAACACGGTCTGACGCTCTTTCTCGCCATGACACCGACGAGGGCACTCTCGTGGAATTTCAGCCCCCCGTTTCGACTTCATCGGCCACTCCGTCATGCCTAGGCTACAGACCCGGCCCTGGTCTCCATTCATGATGCGATCCGCGCCGGCGCGCGCGGCGTGTATTGGTCGGTCATTGATGACATGGTTGCTTATGATGGGCGCCTATACATTCCACCGGCTTCGCCCCTTTTGCAGGAGATCATAGCTGCTGTCCATGATGATGGGCACAAGGGCATCCAGCATACAGTTCACCGTCTTCACCGCGACTTCCACTTCCCCACCATGCGGCGCCTTGTTCAGGATTTCGCGCGGGCATTTGCTACTTGCCAGCGGTACAAGTTCGAACACCTGCATCCAGCGGGTCTTCTACTGCCGCTGCCCATCCCCACCACCGTGTGGGCAGACATTGGCCTCGACTTCATTGAAGCTCTGCCCAAGGTGAACGGGAAGTCGGTCATCCTCTTGGTGGTCGATCGTTTCAGCAAGTACTGTCACTTCATTCCACTGGCGCATCCGTACACCGCCGAGTCCATGGTGCAAGCTTTCTTCACTGACATCGTTCGCCTTCATGGCATGCCGCAGTCCATGGTGTTCGACCACGACCCGGTGTTCACCTCGACGTTCTAGCGTGAACTCATGCGCCTCATGGGCACTAAGCTGCACATGTCTTCAGCTTTCCATCCTCAGTCCGATGGTCAGACGGAGGCCGCCAACCACGCCATCGTGATGTACTTGCGCTGTTTACCGGCGACCGCCCCCGACAGTGGCTTCGATGGCTGTCGTGGGCCGAGTACGTCTACAACACAGCGTACCAGTCCTCGCTCCAGGAGACGCCGTTCCGCGTGGTGTATGGCCGAGATCCGCCCACCATTCGCTCTAACGAGCCCGGTCAGACGCGGGTTGCAGCAGTTGCTCAGGACATGGAAGCACGTGAGGCCTTCCTCACCAACATTTGTTTCCACCTCGAACAAGCGCAGGCGGTGCAGAAGCGCGCAACCGCCCCCGACAGTGGCTTCGATGGCTGCCGTGGGCCGAGTACGTCTACAACACGGCATACCAGTCCTCGCTCTAGGAGACGCCGTTCCACGTGGTGTATGGCCGAGATTTGCCCACCACTCGCTCTTACGAGCCCGGTGAGATGCGGGTTGCAGCGGTTGCTCCGGACATGGAAGCACACGAGGCCCTCCTCACCGACGTTCGTTTTCACCTCGAACAAGCGCAAGCGGTGCAGAAGCGCCACTACGACCGGCAACATCGGCTGGTGTCCTACCAAGTTGGTGACTGCGTTCTTCTTCGACTTCGACAGCGTGCCGCGACATCCCTCCCTCGGACCACCACAAGCAAGCTCAAGCCCCACTTCGTTTGCCCCTACCGCGTCACCGAGCTTGTCAACGACGTCGCGTTGCGCCTGGAACTGCCCCCGAACGCCCGTCTTCACGATGTGTTTCATGTCGGCATCCTAAAGAAGTTTGTCGGGACACCGCCAGGAGCGCCCCCGCCCTTGCCGCCCATCCACCATGGCGCGGTGGTTCCTGAGCCACTCCGTGTCGAGTAGACTCGCTTGGCGCACGGTGTTCGTCAGATAGTTGTCCATTGGCGTGGCGAGCCAGCTGCGTCGGCCACCTAGGAGGACCTTGATGTTTTTCGTGCCAAGTACCCGGAATTTCAGCTCGAGGATGAGCTGGACCTCGAGGGGGGAGAGGTGTCATGTGGAGCCGCGCATACTCCAGGCGCAGGCACGCCCGAGACGTATGCCGAGCGGCAGAACGCACGTGCAGGGGCACGGCATCCCAATCTGCCGTGGCTAGTTAGGAGACTTAAAAGAGTTGTATCTATTTTAGTTCCTAGAATTAAGGAGCAATAGGTCCCCTCGGTTTGGGCCTTAGGCCATATATATATATATATACACACGTGCTATTCTACACCCGGTACCTAATACTGACTAATACTGAACAAAATTCAGTATTGTTCAAGATTTGTGTGTCGATATTACTCGGTATTTTCTAATATCGACGAAATCGATGCCAACCATCGACCGATCTTCGAGCGTGGTTCAATATTTACTTGGTCAAGTATTGGTCAGTAATATTCTACACCCAGTAGCTAATACTGACAAATACTGACCAGAAAATACTAAACCATGTTCAGTATCGGTCAGTATTTGAAGTCAGTAGTTGTCAGTATTACAGAATATTGAAGAATACCGACACGCAAATACTGAACAATACTGAATTTTATTCAAGATTAGTCGGTATTATACACCCTAGGTGTAGAATAATATTCTACACCCAGTAGCTAATACTTGAGTAATACCGCACTATGAACACCAACTACCGACTAATACTAAATGCGGTCCAAGATCGTTAAGTATTGTTCAAGTATTTTTTGTCACTGATACCGAGTAATACCGACCAAAAAATACCGAACAATACTTAACGATACCGACCGCATTCAAGATTAGTCAAGAGTTGGTGTTCAAGAGTGTTCAAGATTTCTAAATTTTCTTCAAGATTAGTCAAGATTACTCAAGATTAGCTATTGGGTGTAGAATATTATTCTACACCTAGGGTGTAGAATAGCACGTGTATATATATATATATATATATATATATATATATAATCAAACTCGTGAAAAGGCAAGCAAGATTATTTCCATCTAATCTCTCTTTTTTCTCTCCTACGAAGCCCAGCCAGCCAAGGGGTAAAACCTCCGCTCCCTGGAAGACCAGGGCAGGAGACTACGAACTCCGTAGTCGAGGGCCAGCTACCTTAGGAGCCGAGGCCCTTGACACTCTAACTCTCAAATTTTGATATTTAGGACTTTGAACTTATACACTGGTGTCATCTAGCTATTGGTACAAACACGCTTTGATCCGCTCCATGTACTGACTATATGCACATGTAGTCAGTACATGGAGATAACACATTTGGACCAATGCTAGAGCCAAAAACAAGTTTATTAGTTCAGAAACAGACACGACACCGCCGTAAAAGTCTGTAGACCTACATATCAAAGTTTAAGAGTTAGGAAGAGGACACCATCATAAAAACGATATCAAATATAAAATTCAAGAGTTTGAAACTTGGATGACACTGTTGTGCAAGTTTAGGAACTGCTTGTGAATTTTACACTATTGTTTAAATAATTTTAAAGCAGGCTTAATTTCCAAAAGTTGAGCCACGAATATAAATATATATAGCATAAGTATTCATATAATAATGAATATGATTGCACCTTCCAGCAAGTTTAAGTGTTTTCTCCTTTTCATCAATGTCAACTTGTTTCTTTTCTGTCGGTAACAAGATTGTCACGTTTGGTAACCTTGAACCTGCATCACTAAGAAATATTAGAATAGAAAAACTAATGTAAATCATACATGAGTACAAAATTTTCCATTTTCCTATTGGTGTTCTAGCCTATGAGGAAATCACAGGATAACCATTTAGTTAGTTACAAGAAATCCTAGAACCATGCACATGTGACTAAAAACCGTGTCTACCGTGTTCTGACAATTCAATTGACTGAAATAATACTCGGTAGTTGTAAAAAAGATCCAGATTATATTTGTCTGCTCGCCTTATCAGGAAATGGCCAACAATCTATATTTATATAGTTTACAATCTAAACAAAATTCACAGGAACACAAATAAATCATTGACCCTCCATATATATTCTATTGTTTCTCACCATTTGTCCTATGTGGGTGGTGCAAAGCATGAATATTTTGTTTCCTTGATTCCCTAGAAAATAGTAACATAAACACACTATTTCGTTCTTTTTTAAAAAGAAATAATCTAGCATTCACCTGCGGCCAGTCGATGCTTCAAATATCTTAATGTTGTAAGAAGAGATACCTGCAAAATAAAAAATATAATATTTATATATATACACACATGCTATCAGCTGCATAAATTGCCTCAACCCCGGCAACAACACAAGTCCATACCACATACTCAAAACTGGAAAAAAAATCAAACTCATGTACTTCTGTCCTCTAGGTGATTGGTCCAGAAACTTTAGCCAAATCTACATGCCATCAGCAGCATGCAACAGATCCATAATTTTAATACAGGGCTTCCTTTTATATTTTAGATTCCTGAACATTACTGTTTTTATAAAACCTTGATGAGAAAATTCTCAAATACATGCAAAATGCCAGATTGTTGTGAAAGACGACTTTAATGTACCAAGAAGGAATCTAGAAGTGAACATTTTCTTCACACAAAGAAGAGTTGTGTATCATTATATTAAGAAATAGAAGATGAGTCTACACAACAGGCATGACCAGTACAGAAGAAATCACCACAAAGAAAAATCTAGAAGTGAACCACAGTAAGCTAACATCTAAGGAGCTGTTTGAGAACGCCCCAGCTCTAAATTTGTATTGAAAATTGCTCCTAGGCAGCAAAACAAGTAAAGCACAACTAGTTCTGGTGGGGATGTGACATGAATTGCTTTTCCATTTGCACTGCGAGCTGAGGGGTGAAAACGGTAAGAGAAAATCTGATACTGTTTTCCATATTATGATTCCATTTACGATCGTTTCTATTTTTATGAAAATATGACAGTTGCCATTTTTTAATTTTAGCGCAACCGTTTTTTGAGCTTTTTTCTTTAGTTATTTTGATAGAAACATTAAGTCTTGCTTTTCTATTATTGTACTGTTTCCAACCATTTTCATCCCTTAACTGGGAGCTATAAAGACCCACTCATTTTCAATCACCACTAGAATCATTCCCAATTGTTCCCCAACCTGCGCCCCCACCAGAATCACGCCATCAACTCAGAAAATATCATAAAATATAGAAACAAGAAAAAGAACACATCGATGTGTCCTTCCATTGCATTCAGATACATTTTTGCTTATGTGGCATGTTCCAATCAGCAATAGTACCTCAGCTGTGTAAATCTTTAACTTTCTAGCATCAATAACAATTCGGGTCTCTTTCATGGAAATACTTGCAACTGCTCCTAATGAAGCAGCTTCCTGTGACAAGAAGCCATGCAATTTTCATTAATACCTGCATATGTTGAAACAGACCCATTGTTTAATTAAAGATAGCATAATTACCTCCAGTATAGAAAAAGCTCGAATGTCATATTCACCAAATCCTTCGAGAAGTGAATTTATATTTGGGCGTTGTGGAATATCACAACTTATTCCCATGTTTTCAATGAAACTACTCTTCAGAGAACTGCCATGAGGAAGCCTCAGGCACCCCAACACTTGAGATAAAACATCACTTGAGGGTAGTAGCCCAGCTGAAACTGCCTCACGATACACCAGTATTACTGAGGAAGTCCTACAGAAAATACAAACATGATTTACAAAGAACATTGTAAAGGTTTTTCATATAATGGAGAACATTGGTCAAAATGGATTTTTAAGCTAGAAAGAGGTGACTCTAATCCTTGCTGTAATTTGCTAAGAGCTAAATACATAGGAGATGGTGGGTTCTTTAGTTCAAATCATAGAGGAGCTTCTCAGTTTTCGACAGGTTTGTGTGAGGTCAAACATCTCTGTGCTAGGGGGCTGATCTATGTTGTTGGTAATGGCAGTGCAGGAAAGCGAGATTCTGGCTAGACGGCTGGTTGGGACAATTCCTTCTCAAAGTTCTGTACAATAAAATCTTTATCATCTGCAACGAACAGGAGAACACAGTATGGGAAATTTTACAAAATAATGAGTTGAACCTCACTTTCAGAAGATCTTTTGGTTTGGCAGAGATAGAGGAGTGGCAGCAAATTCTTGATCATATTAGTAATATACAGCTTACTGATGAACCTGATACAGCAACCTGGACTTTGGAGAAAGGGAATTTCACTACTGCTTCCTTATATAGGGAGCGACCTTCCCTGGAATTGCTAATAGAGAGATTATGTGCCTCTGGAGAGCGCATGTCCCATTAAAGATTAAATTCTTTCTATGGTCAATATATTCTGATTGCCTTCCCTCAGCAGAGCAACTTGTGAAACGAAATTGGCCCGGGGATGTACACTGCAAATTATGTGAGCTTCCTGAATCTTCGGCACACATCTTTTTTGAATGCTACCTAGCGAATTTCGATTGGTGGACTTACCATGATGCTCTTCACTGGTCATCCCAGCCCACAAACTTACAACAGTTTTTAGATCTTAGTAGTGAGAAGGGTGATGTTCCAAATCAAAGATGTTGTTTCTATTAGCTTTTGCATATGTTGGAGTCTTTGCCTTACTTGTAATGATTATGTTTTCAAAAATAAGATCATCTCAAATCGGAAATGTTGTTATCCATCGGTCATTTATCTTTATGCAGAAATGGAGCATTCTACTCAAGGAGGAGAGGAGTTGGATTACAAAACTCTGGAAAAGCTGTCAAGAAATTTGGAGTCAAGCGCCCAAGATTAGTTGTGTTGCTAGTTGAGAGTTTCTGATATGTGTTTTACCATCCTGTTTCCATTTCAAAAACCTTGTTGCTGTTTTGGAGAAATTTGGAGTCAAGCGCCCAAGATTAGTTGTGTCTAGTTGAGAGTTTCTGATATGTGTTTTACCATCCTGTTTCCATTTCAAAAATCTTGTTGCTGTTTTGGAGTAGCTGTCATTGTAAGAGGGCTGTACTGATGAGCACATTAAAAATGTTGAATCTCTGTACGAGCTGGCATCTCCAGCAAACGTTTCTCTGCTTTATATAAAGCAGGACCAAATGGTCTTTGGTCTAAAAAATAATGAAGAACATTGTAAAGTAATTATTTTAGAGAAGTCAAGATACGACTTGGAGTACAAGTACAGTACATACATATCTCTAGGCTATACATATCTCAAATACCCGCCAACAGTCACAAAGGGAGGGAACTGGATGCAGGGACTAGAATGAAAGTCACTAAACAACTGTACAGGCAGTCCCTTAGTTATGATGCTCATGAACTGATGTCATAGGGGACATGTAGCACTTGAACCTGCCCCAAACTAACCTTTTCCACGGACGAAGTGGATGTCAATCTCAATGTGCTTCGTATGATAATGATGAACCGGATTGGCGGTCATATAGACTGCATTATGTTGTCACAATAGACATTCATTGCTGAAGGAATCAGGACATGAAGCTCCTGAGGTAACTGTCAAGCCAGCAGCACTCTGCAACTGCATATGCAACAACCTGATACTAGGACTCTACACTGGAATGGGACACTTGAGTCTGCCGCTTTCAAGACCCTGAGATCAAGCTGTCACCAAAGATGTAGAAGCCCGAAGTAGAACGCCGGGAGTCCGGGCAACCTGCCCAGTCAGCGTTAAGTAGGCAGCGATAGATGACACACCAGCAATGCCTAGATGGAGTCAATGCCTAGATGGAGACCAGCGTCGAGGATGCCTTTCACATAGCATAGAATGTGCTTGATCAAGGCAAGATGTGGCAATCAGAGGTCATGCATGAAGAGCCAGACTTGCTGAACGGCGTAGGCGAGGTCAGGCTGAGTCAATGTGCAGTACTGCAGAACGCCTACCAGACTCTGGCACTCCGAGAGGTCAGCAACGGGGTCACCACCAGTCGCAAATAGCTTGGACAGGGAGTCAACAGGAGTCGCTACAGGAGTGAGAATAGGAATGAATTAAAGAAGGGAACACGAACCGGCACACAGGAACCTTCATCAAGCTGCTTAGCTTAGTTAAGGGTAACGAGAAATGGAATTTGATGCCTCATGGGATCTTGACTAACTGCGACAAGAACATAATTAGCTATTTCACCTTGTGAGCGAGAAAAATAATGTTTGAGCTCCCTGCTCGATTGATTTATCAGGGAAATGAGAAATACATAGCCTTCTCCGATGGCCGGAATTTAAGCTATTGCCAACGAGAGGTCTGTTAGATGTATAGATGTTATGTATTTTCCTCTACTTAGAGGGGTTCTTTGCATATGTACATAAATGTATACTTGCCCGGTTGCCCCATTGGGCCTCGGAATACAGTGAGTTGGCCATGCCCTTGTTTAGATTGCAAATTTTTTCAATTCGATGTACTGTAGCACTTTCGTTTTATTCGGCAATTATTGTCCAATCATAGACTAACTAAGCTCAAAAGATTCATCTCATGATTTACAACTAAACTGTGCAATTAGTTATTTTTTTACTTACATTTAATGCTCCATGCATGCGGCTAAAAATTGATGTGATGGAGAGAGTGAAAAAAATCTGGAATTTGGAAGCAGGGTTTCGATCTCACCTAAGCCACTGGCCGACCTATGCTTCACGGTGCCGCCTCCATGTCGGCGCCCTTCCCTGTCACGCAGCCCCGCACTGCGTCGTCGTGTGCCCTCACGCGACACCGCGCGGCCGTCTGGTGGTTCCTCTCATGGCACTCGCTCCGCCTCTGCCGCAGAGGAGGTTTTGCCCTGTTTCGTTGCCTCACTACTGCAGCTCAGGCCTCCGCTCATGGGACTACTGGTCAGCCTCTAATTCCGCTCCTCCTCCTCCGTCGGGTATCTCATCACCATGGTTCCTTGACTCTGGTGCTTCTTTTCATGACACCCCATTCGACACACTTGTCCTCTACGTCTTCCCCAAATCCAACTATTTTTTGCTCGCACCGCAGATGGCACTTCGCTTCCTCTTGCTAGGAGAGGTGTTCTTTCCGCATCTTGTTTTGATGTTCCTACTATTTCAAATGCTCCCAAACTCACCATGCAACTGTTGTCTGCCAGTCAAATCACTGATCATGGTTGTCGCATAATCCTTGAGTCGGATTCTTGTTGTGTTCAGGACCTTCATACGGGCCTTTTGGTGGGAATTGGGCCTAGGCGCCGAGACCCACAACGCCTATGGGAGCTTGATTGGTTGCATCTTTCTTCACCCATTTTGGCTCCCTCATCACCCATTTCTCCAGCATCTGCGTCAGCTACTTCGTCTACCACTTCTTTTGCGCCGTGTCATCGTCGTCTAGGCCACCTCTCTAGTTCTAGATTGTCCACTCTTGTTGGTAGTAGTGTCTTAGATCATGTTTCTAGTGATACTACTTTTCATTGTATGGGTTGTAAACTTGGCAAACAGTTGCAACTCCCTTACCCTTCTAGTGAGTCTCACTCTCAGCAACCTTTTGATCTTGTTCATTCGATGTATGGGGTCCTGCACCTTTTGTTTCAAAAGGGAGTCAATCATATTATGTCATATTCATTGATGATTATTCGAGATTTACTTCGATTTTATTGATGTCTTTTCATGGTCAATTTCTATTGATTTACCAGCAATTTGCCACCATGATCTATATCCAATATCACTCTTGCTTCATGTTTTTCGTGTGGATTCTGCTGGTGAGTACATCTCCACTGCTCATAGCTCCTATTTTGCTAAGCAGGGTACTCTTGCCTAGTTTTCAAGTCCTAGTGCTCATGCTCAAAATGGTGTTGTTGAGCACAAGCATCGCCACATCCTTGAGACTACTCGTGCTCTTTTGATCTCTTTTGCACTTGGTCCTCATTTGTAGGCTAAGGCGGTTTATACGGCTATTTTTCTTATCAATTGCCAACCCTTCTACTCTTCTTCAAGGTTGCACTCCCTATGAACGTCTATTTGGCACACCTCCTTCCTATAGCCATCTTTGTTGTTTTGGGTGTGTCTATTAAGTCCTTCCACCTCGTGAGCGCACCAAATTCAATGCTCAGTCTGGTTGAGAGTGTTTTCCATGGGAGAGTGTTTTCCATGGGTATAGCACAGAACATAAGGGTTATCGCTGCTATGATCTTGTTTCCCGTCGGATACAGATTTCTCGAGATGTCACCTTTGATGAGTCTCGACCTCACTATCCTCACTCCTCCTCCTAGTCCTTCTGGAACTACCGAGTCCCTCTCGTTTCTCACTTTGCCTGAGTGGTATGTTCCGTTGCCCTCTCCATCACCTTCGCCACCTCAGGTCTCCTCTTCTTCACCTCTGCCCCCTCCCTCTACTTTTCCAGCATCAGTCTCTCCTCCATCACCACCATTATATCCTTCACGTGAGATCACTCATGTCTACACTCTTCGTCCGCGTACCATGCCACCACTTGACTCTTCACCATCCGTCCTTGGACCTCCTCCACAGCCTTCTCGCTATGCTTTTCGTGACCGCAGCACCCTTCGTCCTCCCCATCCTTGCCTTCACTACTTCCATTTTGGCTTGAGCCCACGACCTATCGGGAGGCTGCTGCTCACCAGGAGTGGCAGCACGCTATGGATGAGATTGCTTCTCTAGAGCGTACTGGCACCTGGGATCTTTTTCCTCTGCCACCTCATGTCAGTCCTATCACTCGCATGTGGTATACAAAGTAAAGACCCGCTCGGATGGCTCTCTGAGCGCTATAAGGCTCATCTTGTGGCTCGTGGCTTCCAACAGGAGCAAGGTCATGACTACGAGGAGTCCTTCGCTCCTGTGGCTCATGTGACTACTGTTCACACACTTCTTGTTGCTTCTATTTGTCAGTGGTCGATATCTCTGTTGGATGTTAAGCATGCCTTCCTCAATGGCAAGCTGCGAGAGGAAGTCTATATGCAGCCACCTCTAGGCTGCTCTGTTTCTGATGGCCATGTTTGTCATTTGTGCCATTCTCTCTATGGTTTAAAGCAAGCTCCTTAGGCCTAGTTTGAGCGTTTCTCCTCTATTGTCATTGATCCTAGTTTTACACCTAGTGATCATGATCCTACACTTTTTGTCCACACTTTCCCTCGTGGTCACACCCTTCTTCTCTATGTCGATAATTTGATCACTGGAGATGATTTGTAGTACATTGATTTTGTGAAGCAACGTCTTTGTGACAAATTCCTTATGTCTGATTTGGGTCCCCTTCGTTACTTTCTTGGTCTTGAGGTCACCTCCACCTTTGATGGTATTTTTCTCTCTCAAGAAAAGTACACTCAGGACCTCCTTTCCCGTGCTGATCTCACCACTGACTGTGCACCACTTGCTGATCCCATTCACTATCGTCAGCTTGTTGGGAGCCTTGTCTATCTTGGGATGAGTTAGTTTGTCTCGGCCCAAAGGTGGCAACCGCGGCAGCGCTTGGACAGAAGAAGAGAGGGGGGCCAATTTCATAAAATGGAAGTACAGGGGACCATATTTTTATTTTGTTAGCACTTAAAGGAATGAAATTAAGCACTCCATTAAGAATTTGTCTAGCTTAGGGGTGACCAAGGCGCTCTTTGGTCCAAATTAAGCTCCGCAACTAGTGGTGAGCTAGAGCACAAAGGAGAATGAATGTGGAGTTCAATTAATGCCTGACGGCAACAGACCTGCTCCAAAGGATGATGGATCAATTCCTAACAGCGCTCGCCCTGAGCTTGGGGGTGATGAATCAAGTACAACATTGAGCGCAGGGAGGACCTCTCTGCTACACAAACAGGAACGGAAATGGAAGGGGTTGGATTTGACTGGGTTTGTTGCTGTCCCTGGGAGTGGAGTTTGATCATCCTAGCGGCAGCACAGCGGAAGATTTCTTGGACCTAGAGAAGAACAAAAGCTCTTGATACCATGATAGAATAAGAGAAGAGGAGGAATGGATGAAAAGTCAGTTGTATCGAATAGCCCCAAATGGAGTACGTGTAGTACATGGGAGCACCCAATGACCCAAACCCTAGACTAGTATAATGACTATAATACACTTAAAAGGATAATTGATTCATGACATTCATGTATGTAGAAAGACTAGAATGGTTTAGTGTAGATGAGTGAATGATTCTACTGCTTGAGCACAGTCAATCCTAATCTGCCATATGGAGATTTCCCATATAATCTTACAATGTAAGGTGTGGTTTTTGCTGCTGCCGTGCTGATTGAGGATGATGAATGACATTCATGAGGGATGACAATTGACTGCAGCCCATTTTTAAGGACTAGGCTAATTGAAAATCACATTTCACTACACATCTAGTGGTAACTACACTTGATAACATATCAACATGACTTCCTGGTTGCTGAAACCTTTTAGTTTGCTCCAGCATAGCCTATATACTCCTCAACACCATGGGCCTCATCCTAGACTAGCTGCAACGGTGTAACACCCCTGGTGTTACTTACTTAATCGCTTGCCAAATCATTTTTTGAGTCTCGTGTTTATATGTTAATGCATGTGGTTAAGTATGAAAACAATTTCTACTAACTTAACAAGCTCAGGAAAAAGGTTAAATGAAAGTTAGTTTCAATTGCTCTGTATCTCACTTAAGGTGCAAGATCAATTTTTATTGAGCAAAATTAATATAGAACTTGTAGATGTCACTTGAATAAAGTTTGTAGTACAACTTTTGTAGATAACAATGCAACTTGTCTCATGGAAAAATGATTTTGTTAACTCATTTTTCTAGCAACCCAAAAACGCTATCTGAATCAAGTTTCAGCTTCAGTCTTAGCTTTTTCTCAAGTCTGGAACCTGCTTGACAGTGCCATGTTAGCATTGATTTTCTGCAGAGTCTGGTTAAGCAGTGACCCCATGTCTAGGTTGTGGTCAGTAGTTGGTAGTGCCCTCTGCAGTGTGGTGGAGTTGGATTAGTGCTAGACTTAGCGGCTTAGTTGTCTGTGCGCTTTAAAAGCCGTGCACAAACTCTGTTCCGGTCCCTTGTTCATCTGAGCGCGATCACCACACGTTGCCCTGACCACGGCGCGTCAGGCTGCGTTCTGCTCGTCCTGGCCACTTGTGGTTGGTCGTGGTCGCGGCCCAGCTAGCTGTTGATTGGCTGCCCTACACTGCTGGCCAGGTCGTCGTTCGTGTCACGTCGTTCTGCATCGCGGCTCCGCGCTGCTGCGCCGCTCGCCCTCGGCACAGCGCCGCCGCAGAGATGCCAGAGCCATTACCGGCGCTGCTGAGAACGGTGTCGCGTTGCGTCATCGAACCTGTGTAGCCGCTGTACGTCGTCAAAGACACACGGTGGCAAGACGTCGCCGTACCGCCGCCAAAGAGCCGTACGCGCCGCTGTTGGCGTTGACGCACTCGCTTCCCTCTCTGCTGTCGTGGTCGGCAACACGCCGACGAGCTCGCGTACTGCAGAGCTAGAAGCCACCATCCCCGCTGCGCAAGCCTGTGTTCGTTTTCACCTCTCGGGGCCGCTGCCCAAGTTAGTAAGAAAAAGAGTCGTGTCAAACCAAATTGGCATGTTTCCCTGTTCCCTAGTCAACCCTCCGAGCTCACTGACCCCATATCGTCCCACTTAAAACCGATACGAGCTCCAATTTTGGAGTTTCTTAATCACCGGCCATTGTTCGCCGAGAACAGCGTGCTCAAAATTTCACCCACCTCCAGAGCCTTAGAATCCACTCAACCTGCCCCGCTAGTTTCACCTCACGCTCCTCTTCGTCATGCGCACTGTCCTGGAGTCGAATCTGCTGTGCTCAGGCGGGTGACGCGTTCGTGTCTGCCGCCGTGCACCGTCGAGCTCTCTGCTCACTTGCGGCCAACCCACCTCGGCCATTCTCTGCCCCAACCAACCACACAACAAGGTTCGAGGTAAGGTCCTGGTGTTCATGAGCCTCCCCGCAGTGCTCGCCGTGGCTCTGCTTGGTCGAAGCAGCCGCGCCGCCACTAGGAATCACGCGGTCATGCCCTCTGCTGTGGCCAGCTGGGCCACGGTGCTCGCCGCGTCATCCCTGCCCTGCCTAGGCGTGTGCGAGTTCTAGGCATAGGTCGCCCTATGTCTCGGCCGCCAACGAGGCCTCGGGGGCCGGCCGAGCCGCCGCTTGGCCTTGTGGCTGCGTCGCGGCGCAGCGCACCACCACCGGGGACGCGCCCGACCACCCCGAGGGACCGTGAGTCGTGTGCAATAGTGTTAATAGCGCCAGCGCGGTTAGGTAGAAGCTTAGGGTCCTTTTCTGCAAAAGCGTCAGTTTGCTTTTCTTTTTCTAGAGCAATTAGAAATGGCTTTTCTTTTTAGTTTCTGAGCTGAACTTTGGAAAATCACATAAAATAGAATACAAGTCTAAAAATCAATAAACTAATTTTGTTAGCTTTATAAAATTATGATCTATCTGTAGGTATAGTTTGTTCATGCATTCTGTTAGATTTCCAGCACGTATCTAATTGCTCTAGAATGCTTGTCTTTAATAGATTAATTTAGAAAGTGATTTATTATGGCAACTAGGTGATAGCTTTAGCTCTAAGTTTCATGCAATAGCTTCATTGTATTATTATGTGCTCTCTGTATTTTTTGTATCTCTAGGATAGTTGGTTAAATAAGGTAGCTAAGATACCCCTAGTTAGAATATATAATAAAATGATTAGAGAAGTAGCTGCAACCTAGTGCTTGCCATGAAATAATGTTTTATGAGTTTGAAACCTAGCTGATCAGGTTAGTCATTAGAGCTAGCTGTTAGCTTAGTTATGTGTGCTTTGTTTTAAGATTTGTGTTGCCATGCATTGTTTGTGTCATGTGTGTTTTCCGTTGCATTCATACGTTGCATCGTTGCATATCATAATAGGAACGATGATGGATCGATGCAACTGAAGGACTTGGTGTACATGGACGATGGTGTCATGGTGGACTTGCAGCGCAGATGGAATACTAACTTTGGTTTCATTTTACCCAGGCAAGCCCCGGTTCATAACCCCTACTATTCTGCACTTTATAATATTATGTTTGGCATTAAGTTTTGAGGAGTTGGTTGGAACCCACTTGCATATACATTCTTATCCTATGAGTCTTACTAGTATGATAGGATGTCAGCGCCTCAAGACGAAGGCCGCTGCCCTCCGTGACGTCGGCCATCCAGTCACGGACTCCCAGCTCGTCCTCGCCCTGCTGCGCGGCCTCAACCCCCGCTTCTCCAACACAGTAGATGACATCGCCAACTCGGCTGTCCTCCCGCCGTTCGCCCACGCCCACGACATGTTGGTCCTGAAGGAGCTGCGCCTTGCCAACGACGACCAGACCATCGCCAACACCACCCTCCTCGCTGCGGCTGGCTCTGGTTGCACCAGCCCGGGCGGGTGGCGCTCCACCTCCGTTGGCGCCTCCTCTGGCGGGCAAGGCAGCCATGGCCAGGCCAGCCATGGCGCCCACAACAGCGGCTACGGCAGTGGCAACAAAGGTGGTGGCAAGGGCAAGGGCCGGGGCTAGAACAGCGGCTCTGCACAGCCCCGCAGTACCACTGGCGCTCCACAGCAGGCCGGCCCCATGGGTCCCTGGCTCTGCTATAACCCATGGGCACCCCAAGGTCCTTCGTTCCAGCAGCAGCAGCAGGGACAAAGCACCTGCCGTCTAGGGATCCTTGGCGCCCCACCTCAGGCACACACTGCCTTTGCGCCTCAGCCGCCCCCTCCGCCTTCGCCCCGCTTCAAGTGTCCCAGCCGGCACCCATGTGGAACCCCGCTGGCCTCATTGCTGCCCTGAACCAGATGCACCTCCAGGGCACCACTCCATGGGTAATGGACTCCGGTGCCTCCTCCCACATGAGCTCCTCGGATGGTATACTCCTTTCTCGCCATCCTTCCTCTCATTCTTTCATTACTGTTGGCAATGGTCACACTCTCCCTGTCTCCTGTCGTGGCGAGTCCATCCTTCATACACCAGCGTCAAATTTCCCTCTACATAATGTCTTCGTTGTCCCTTCCATAATGCACAACCTTCTTTCTGTTCGTCAGTTCACTAGGGATAACAATTGTTCTATTGAATTTGATGCTCTTGGTTTTTCTGTCAAGGATATCCCGACCCGACGCGTGATGCTTCGCTGCAATAGCACCGGGGACCTTCACACCATACCTGCTGCATCCACAGCTCCCCACGCTAGCCTTGCCGTCTCCGCTGATCTATGGCATCACCGTCTCGGTCATCCCGGCTCCGCCTCCCTCGACATCCTTCGCCAAAATAATTCTATCCATTGTAATAAAGTAGAGCACCATTTGTGTCATTCTTGTCAGTTAGGCAAACATGTGCGGCTCCCTTTTTAGAACTCTAGTTCATCTAGTTCCATGCCATTTGAACTTATTCATTGCGATGTGTGGACATCACCGGTTGCTAGCCTTTCGGGTTATCAATATTATCTTGTTTTGCTGGATGACTTCACTCATTTTTGTTCGACGTTTCCACTCACTCGCAAATCTGAGGTGGCCAGCCACATTACCAATTTTTGCAGCTTTGTCACCACGCAGTTCAGCCTTGTTGTTAAAGCTTTTCAAGCTGATAATGGTACGGAGTTTGTCAACACCACTCTACAAAACTTCTTTGCCTCCCGTGGTGTCCACTTACGTCTCTCGTGCCCTTACACTTCTTCACAAAATGGCAAGGCCGAACGCATTCTTCGCACTTTGAATAACATCAGCCACACCATGCTGCTCCATGCCCATCTCCCTCCACCATACTGGGCTGAGGCCCTCGCTGCAGCCACCTACTTGCTGAACCGGCGACCCACCACCGCCGTTCGCAATGCTGTCCCATACACCCTGCTCTACAACACACCACCTGACTACTCCCATCTCCGTGTTTTTGGGTGTCTCCGCTACCCCAACTTGACCGCCACGGCTCGCAACAAGCTCGCTGCTCGCTCCACAGCTTGTGTGTTCCTCAGTTACCCCTCCTCCCACAAGGGCTACCGCTGTCTCGATCTCTCAACACGATGTATCATCATTTCATGTCACGTTGTCTTCGTGAGACTTGTTTTCCTTTTGGACTCTACTCACCCAGGTCCTCGCCTAGCGATCTGGATTTTTTGCTTTCAGGTACCACTACTACTGCGCCAGACCACCTCCCTGAGCAGCCATTCCGCCTGTGCTCAGGCTGCTCTTGAGGAGCTGCCCGACGACCCCGCGATCCTCTTCCGCGGACCAGCACTGGCGCCGCCACTTGCGGCAGCACAGCCAGCTGTGGCACCTGTGGTGGCAGCCGCCCCCATTCAGCATGTGGTGGCTGCTGCTCCCCTCCACCAGCCCGGGACTTCCACCTGACGTACAGCCGGCGTCCCCGGGCCCCTGCGTCACCACCAGCGTGTGCGCAGCCTGCCCCAGCAGCACAGGCATTACCCGCTGCACCGGAGCAGCCTGCAGCATCATCGGTGCAGCCCGCTGCAGCGCCGGAGCACCCTGCTTCAGCACTGGAGCAGCCTGCTGCAGCGCCTGCTCGGTGCAGCCAGCAGCACCTGCGCGCATGGTCACCCGGTCCCAGCGCTATGGCTTCTCCGCCACGCTCTCCACCACCTCGCCCATCCCGGCGAACTACCGGAGTGCTTTGGCTGATCTGCAGTGGCGGGCTGCCATGGCCGATGAGTACAAGGCGCTTGTTGACAACGGGACCTAGCGCCTCGTCCCCCCCCCCGGCACCAATATCGTGACGGGCAAGTGGATTTTCAAGCACAAATTCCACTCCGACGGCTCCCTTGCCCGCCACAAAGCCCGTTGGGTGGTTCGTGGCTTCTCCCAGCGCCACGGCATCGACTACGACAAGACGTTCAGCCCCGTCGTCAAGCCGGCCACGATACGTGTTGTCCTCAGTCTTGCAGCCTCCCGTTCGTGGCCGATCCACCAGCTCGACGTGAAGAACACCTTCCTCCACGGTCATCTGGACGAGACTGCCTACCGCCAGCAGCCACCAAGCTTCGTCGACCCGGTGTTTGTCTTTTGCAGCGTTCATTGTATGGCCTGAAACAGGCCCCTCGGGCCTGGTATCAGCGGTTCGCCGCCTACCTCAGGCTCCTCGGCTTTGTCGCCTCCGTCTCCGACACCTCTCTCTTTGTCCTCAAAGAGGGGGACGCCACCGCCTACCTACTGCTGTACGTCGACGACATCATCCCCACCGCGTCCTCGATTGATCTTCTGCAGCGCATCATGGCATGGCTCCACTCCGAGTTTGCTATGACGGATCTCGGCGACTTGCACCACTTCCTCGGCATCGCCGTCACGCGCTCGCCATAGGGGCTCTTCTTGTCTCAGCGCCAGTATGCTGTGGACCTCCTCAAGCGAGCGGGCATGGCCGAGTGTCACTCTACCTCCACACCTGTTGACACTCGGGCCAAGCTCTCCGCCACCGACGACGCTCCGGTTGCCGACCCGTCCCAGTACCGGAGCCTCGCCGGCGCTCTTCAGTACCTGACGCTCACCGGTCCCGACCTCGCCTACGCAATCCAGCAAGTGTGCCTCTTCATGCATGATCCGCGCGAGCCCCACCTTGCGCTGATCAAGCGCATTCTCCGCTACGTGAAGAGCACACTGTCATCCGGCCTCCACTTCAGCTCCGGGCCGGCTGACTCTCTCACCGCGTACTCTGACGCGGACTGGGCAGGCTGCCCCGACTCCACGCACTCCACGTCCGGCTACTGCGTCTTCCTCGGCAACAATCTGGTCTCTTCGTCCTCCAAGCGCCCGGGCAGCGGTGTCATGTTCGATCTTTGAGGCTGAGTACCGCGATTTGCCCATGCCGTCGGCCCGAGTGTTGTTGTTGGCTTCGTCAGCTTCTCCAGGAGCTCCACGCTCCCCTTGCCTCCCGTCGCTTCCAGTTACAGCCGGAGATTGAAGACTCATATTTGGCGTTTTTCCTCTAGTGGACTGTATTCGGCCAAGTCAGCATATGAAGGTTTCTTCATAGGATCCACTCTTTTTGGCCCATATGAGAGAATCTAGAAATCCTGGGCTCCACCCAAGTGTCGTTTCTTCATGTGCCTGGTCGCACATGATAGGTGTTGGACGGCTGATCGGCTGGCAAGGCGGGGGCTGCCACACCCAGAACAGTGTCCTCTCTGTGATCAAAAGGAGGAAACCATTAATCATCTGCTGGTGTCTTGTGTCTTTGCTAGGCAGTTCTGGTTCTTTCTACTCCAACATTTTGGCATCCATCAATTCTGCCCGCAGCTTACGGATACTTCTTTTGATTTGTGGTGGGAAATTTCAAACAATGCCACTGTTGGGTTAACAAGGAAGGGCTTAAACTCTCCGGTGATCCTAGGAGCTTGGACCTTGTGGAATCACCGCAATAGATGCGTTTTTGATGCAGCGACTACCAGCTTGGTTGGTGCTTTAAGGTCTGCTCTTGAGGAGAGTCGGGTGTGGGCTTTGGCTGGGCGCGGGAGATATCCTTCCTTGGCTCCCCCCTCCCCCCCACCCTCCCCAAGTAGTCCTTCTGTAGTCTGGAATCAGTTTAGCTTGATCACCTCTTGGTTTCTGTAGGCGTGTATGTAATTTTGTTTTTGGGTGGTGTGGTGTGTGTTGTATCTGGGGTCACTTCCCCTTTTTTTTCCTTCTAAATATAATGAAGCATAGTTCTCCTGCGTTTTCGAGAAAAAAAATATATATTTGAGAAAGTAAAACAAGTTTTAATCTAGTATGTAAAGGCTCTGTCAACTATGTATGGTTGTTCCATGTCAATTTAGCCTAAGCGGTAAACTAAACAACTGAACCGCGAAAGGGTGCCTAGCTGAAACGGTTAGGTGGCCTCAGTAGCACTCCTCAGGTCTTGAGTTCGATTCCCCGTGGGAGCAAATTTCAGGCTGGGGTTAACAAAATCCCCTCGTCTGTCCCATGGCCAAAGCACAGGTCAAAAGGCCCGGTCCGGTTCTCGCAGGGCAACAGTGCCCCTGTGTCAGGGTGGGATACAAGGGTTCGGGGGTTTTCTCGACCTGTGTGAGAAGGTCTTCTCTATCACAGCAATGCCCGAGGGGTGACTTACCCCTCGCAGGTCAAGTTTTTTTTTTTTTTTCTAAACAACTGAACCAAGCATTAGGTTCTGAATATATATTTGAGACTATAAGACGGTCTAACAAGACTATGAGAAGCATACCATTTGTTGTCAATCTGTGGTTTCCCTGAGCTGAAGTTGACAAAAATATTTCCAAGCGAGAAATCACTGTCGAACATTTGAAGACACAAACCTGAAGAGGACTCATGTAAGTAGGAAGCATTGGCATCGAAGATCAAAAGACAAGAGTAGTTCAATTTCAAATATAGCAGGAGAACCAAGGTTCTTAAGTCGGTAAGGTGAGACATGGAGAACCACCCATTTCCAATGATCTAGGGGACACCTCAATCATGAGGTGAGGCAAGGCAACGCCATATGATTATAAGAAACTTCAGAGCATCAGCATGGAGGGAAAAAGGAAAAGAAGTCAAGATACTAAGAAAGGCCCACCAGCCAACTCACATATCCTTCCTAGCATGTTGTCTAACCTATCTGTTAACCACAGCCCTCTCCAAACCATCAACAAGCATTCCAGCACCGCAGCCACTGCCCCTCTCTATGCGACACTGCCTCCATCCCTCCCTCTCCAGTTCTTATGCACTGCTGCCACCCACAAGCATTCCTTCTAATCCTACCTCTCCACCTCCCTTTGCTCACTGCTGGTGCCGGCCCCCTTCCAGATCCCCAGCAATCATCCTCAAGAGTTACTGACGCTGACTGCTGCTGCACCTCCCAGATGTTGCAGAAGTTTGCGATGGCCATAGCGCCTGGAGCTGATGGGGTGGGAGAAGAGATGAGAGCTTAGCCTCTTTTTTTTTTATCGAACACGCAGGAGAGCTGCGTATCATTATATTAATAGAAGAAAAAGAGAGTCATACATGGACCCGAACCTCACACACACCTACCAACGACACATAGCCAAGATCGCCAGTTAAGCAAAACAAAAAGACGACCCTACAGCAGTCCATTAGACTGATCCAGTCCATTAGGGAACCTTGGATCCTGCCATGCTCCACCAGTGAGAGCCAGAGCCAGGTTAACATTTGGAGTTGCCCCATTAAAAACACACTCATATCTATGAGAGCTTAGCCTTCCCCGTCCTCATCCAGTTCCTCTCTCTTCTGTCTTCCCTCTCACATTTTGCTGATTTTGGTCATGCTAACCAGGACGCCCAGGTATTTTTAGCACTTGGATGCCTAGGTGATGACTAGGCTACGCCATAAAAACCTCAAGCACAACAAATAAAAAGACTCCCAGTAGACAAACACAAAATAAAAAGAGCATATAAGTAGGATGGAAAAAACAAAAAAAATAAATAAATGCAAGTTCTCCAATAATATAACATCCAAAGGCGGGGAAACAACCTCACCAGTAAGAGAACCAACAATGGTGGGATTGATGCCAATGCCATCCATTTTTAAATGTTCAAACAAATCCAAACCTAGTTGTACTTCACCATTTCTACATTTGAGCTGTTAGTATCTGAAGAACACCATAAATTAAATTGAAAGGTGAAGTTCATGCTCAGAATTATTACCTTTCGCACGCAACAAATAAGACAGAGTATGTTATCTCATTTGGATGGACCCCTAATCTGTTCATCTCATTAAGGACATCAACAGCCTTCAAGACCTGATCACCATCACCTGTAGTTTCATTTCATGGTCAATAAAAAGCATGGAAACATCACTATTTGCAAACATAAAGGGCAAGATTCAAATGAAAAGGACAAGTATCCATTATGCATGTTCATACAATGTAAATCCCACGGATTCTCCTAAATTTATGACTCGGACAACTGAACTTCGAAACTAACTCAGTATATCCTTAAACTTGAATGAAGCCGGTCAGGGAAAACTCACAGACTACAATTTTTTTTCTCGAACATGCAGGAGAGCTGCATATCATTATAATGAGAAGAAAAAAAGGGGAAAGAACCGTTACAACACACACCCGAGCACACTTGGTTTCTATGCTAACATACGCGTCTTTAACAGACCACAAACATGACCTCAACCACAGCTAAAGAAAACTTAGACCACCTAATGGTTATCAGCCAGCTCTATGGCAAGGAGCAATGATAAGCCCCAAGCTCCCGCCAAACTCCTCGTCTTGGTCACAAAGTGGACAAAGGTCAGGGTGCGGGAGATCCCAACGTGCTAACCAATCAACCGTCCAGCATCTGGACTGAAATTGATCGAACCAAGGAAGAAGCCCCTATAAGCTGAGTATTGGCCAGAGGCTGAAAGGCACCAAATATGGGAATCCTTCACGCTAGGTTGCAAGGTGACTTCCGCAATAATATCCCAAAGGTCCAAAAACTCAGCAATAAACCCCATTGTAAAAGCTCCCTGGATATCAGCAATCCAGCCATGATTAGTGAGGGCCTCCCTCACCATCCTCTTATTTTCTCTTCTTCTACTGACGAGTGCAAAAACTTGTGGGGCAAGATCAGCAACACGCTGCTCATCTATCCATCTGTCTGTCCAAAAAAGCATAGTAGCGCCATCTCCAACTTCAGAAAAAATAGCCATGGAAATGCTGCCAAAGGTCTATTAGCCTCATTTTTCTGTAGCCACAACTATCTCATATGAAGTGCCCAACCAAGTGTTTGCAAGTGAGAGATACCGAGTCCACCATACTCCAGAGGACAGCAGACTTTTGTCAATGCCACCAAGAAAACTCGCAGACTATAGCACTTATGTATAGCAAATTTTGACTAGATAATGTGTAAGTGTGTGATGCCACTATCATATCTCTACTAATTTGTCACATCAGCCTTTTTCAGATAACTGAAAGATAGATTAGGTATAATAAATGCTTAAAATTTGGTATAGCTGGCCTTCTAACACTAGGTAGTGGCTAGAAGATAGGCTACTGCCTATCTGAGGTTAAATCAACTTAGGACCCATTCGTTTTCTTAGACAAGCTAGGTGCTAGGCCAACCCCAACCAACACACCAGTGCCTGGCAATCTTTTTTACATAGGAGAAATTTTTGAAACAACACAAAACTTACAATTTCTATTTAACACACTAGATGTGATAATGCAATGCTAAAGACATTCTCTCTTATATAGAATATACAAGTGGAAAATGAAAACATTTTTTATCTTTCTTTCTAGGAGTAGACATACACAGAGAGGTGATCAAAGCATTCATCATTGAAACTGATGGGGTCAATTTGATAGACTTGATCTCCTCAAATAGCTGCAGTGCCTTCTTCCAGTCCTCCGCCTGAAACAGCAGTCCTCAAATCATGATGTACTAAAAGGAATATTGGTATATATCAGTAAATTAGGGAGGGGGGCAAAGGAATCTAACATGCAAGTAACAAAACAGAGTTACCTGTGCAAGTTGTACATTAGTTACAAAAATATAGAGTTATTGAACAGCATGTCACAGTTAAAATCCTAGATGTGCTTTCCATGCAACAGTTTACACAACTTACATTACAACAAGCCCCCATTAACGAACTGTATGCAATTGTTCCGACGAGTAAACCTTTTGCTCTTGCATCTTTCATTATTTCAAAGGCTGCATCTGCCCTCCTAGCATGGCCAGCTACATCAACTAGTGCACTCAAAAACATCTGTAGTTCACAAAAATAAAATAAAAAATAAATAAGATAAAGGGAGCATGTTAGTTTTTCATACTTTAAGGTTGTCCGCAACAAATAGCACCTCATCAGGTTTTACTCCAATCTTGTTCATATCTTCGTATATCTTCAGTGCAAAGCCTAAATCACCAGTCAAGCTACAGCTTCTTAATGCGATTGTATAAACTTCTGGGGTGCCCTTTATATTATACTCCTGAAGCATTTTGTACACCTCACGAGCTCTATCTGCCTATGGGAACAAGATGAACACAACTTGATTTTGGTTATATATACTACTTTTCCCATTTTGCATTTTCAAAACAATGTTTAATCTGTAAAGAACCTGGCCCGCCTGAATACATGTCTTCATCAGCGCTCCAACAGTAACATGATCAGGAATGATTGGTTTGGATCCTTTAGATTCTGAGGATTCTGCTGTCATTTCTGATAAAACATCAAATGCCCGAGCCACAGCTCCAGATTCACCGCATGCACTGATCAAAGCATTGAAGACAACTCGATCTGGCTTCACCTTCTACTGCAGGTACGACCCAGTAAGTTTAACAAGGTATGAAATATAAAAGGCTATGGACTGTTATAGCTTCAATAATATTTATAGCCAAAGTGAAAGGAGCACATCTAACATCAAAATACACCAGACAAAACAGTATCACCTTTGAACTCATGATCCCATAAGCACCAAATGCTTTAGCCACTTGCCCAGCTCTAGCACAGCCATCAATTAATGCACTGTATGTGTTAACATTTGGCTCTATACCAGCACTGACCATCTCATGAAATACCTGAAATATAATATAGAGTGACTATTACTAAATTTTTAAAAGGAAAATCACATATAACTAAGTAAGTGATTTAGTTACCTCAAACATGGCATCAACTTTTCCACACTTTGCACAAGTTGATATCAGGGTTGTATAAAGTTTACAATCAGGTTTTAGCCCAGCTTCCTTTAGGAGCTCCATAACTTTGAGCGCACCTATATAAAGGTGAAAACATTTGGTCATGTTCCATTCTTCCATGCCAACTCTGGCACATCTGACAAGAAATGCTAAAACTTCGAGATTAGAGCAGTTACCATCAAAATCTAGTGAACTAGCACACACCGACAAGGAGCATATTGAAGGTACTTATTTTGGGGTTGCCAATCAATCTGCAAAAGCGAAGAGCTTCCAAGACAGCTCTTTGCTTCTTACACATACTGAAAAAGCTGGCATGGTGTATCTAAGAACAAATGGAAATCAGGAGTTTGAAGACATTTATAGGAAAAAGAGTAAATCACCCCCCCCCCCCAAATCGTGATTGACCATGAGCCCCCCACCCCTCCACCCTAGACAAACACAAAAAAGTAGCCTAGTTTTGGATGTTGTACTGTCCTAGTGGGCAGGAAATTACTGAACATGGCATCTTGGTAGACCGTGGTCAGCATCAAATGTCTAATCCTACATCATCTCTTCATCCTCTTCGTCATGAAAGGCAAGTAAAACGCCATCACTGGGCTGTTCCAGATCATGGAGTCTGGGAAATAGATGCGCAACCGAACGAAGATCTGGAGCTCCTATTTCCTTCTCACAAGAATAGGACCTCCCCAACCTGGCATGGTGGTTTAACCAGCTTCTCAGAGATCACCAAACCTTAGCCCCCATCCCAAATGGTATGCATTGCACCTGGTATCCCCAAGGCCAGACCCTTTGCTCAAGAGAAAGCAACACAAAAGCACTCACCAGAGCCTAATAAGCTGCCACCACTGCAGTAGGTAGTGGCAAGCTGGCAGCAACCAAATAGGCAGAACTGAGACAAGCCTCAATCACGACGACACTTAGCTCAAGCACACAGAGAAAAAAGATAAGGTAAAAAGACAAGAAAGAGAGAAAAGATGAAAAATAGCCTGGCATGTGGTTCTAAACATGTTCCTAATTGAGTTTCTTCCGATGGAACCGTCCTGTTGCCATGTCACATAATCAAGGTGATTTAGGTTCAAGGGATTAATATTATAAAAGAAAAGGTTTCAGGGGACTATTTGTTCCAGCATCAATAGTTGAAGGATGAATATTAGACAGTTCCATAGTGCAGGATTAGAATTAGAGAATCTTAGAATTGGATATTATATACTTTTATAAAAGGCCAACTCATGCCCATAAAAAAAAGATAAAAATGTCAAACAATCAGAAAAGGTATTTGACCTTCCTCATATCAAGCAGTCCATTTTGTTCCATGCTTTCTAACAAATCCATGCAGTCCTTCAACCTGAAAATACCAAATGGATGTTTAAACCATCTGAAATTAACACTGTGTATAGAGTTTAACTGGAGCTCCAGGCACAAAAGTGTCACAATGATTATCCATAAAATATGTTACCTTCCATCAATTAAGAAACTATTGTATATCCTCAAGTAATCTAACGTATCCTTTGTGCCCTTCGACCCCCCTCTCTTTACTGGAGCGAAGTTATCTGGATTCTCCTTGTTTAGTATGTTAGAAATGTTCCAGCCACCATCGTGGCCTTTCACAGCTTTCACATGTTTACTCACTGGAACTTCCCTTAAGCATGCAACTGGAGCAAAGTGTCCTGAATATAGAGTATGCTTCAGAGGAAATGGGCCAAAATCATTCCAGAGGAGGTATGAAAAATAAATAAATTATTTCAGCAGACTAAGTACAAAGAAGAATACATGAATTCAAAAATAAACCTGCTGGCGAATAAGAGCTCCCTGAATTAGAATTGGTGAATTCAATCACTTTCCCTGGTTCAAGTAAATTGCCATAGCTGGCCAGAGGAACAAAATTAAGATGATCTTCTGCTATTCTTTCAAAGGATGAAAGGGATGTAAAATCAAGATGTTCCTCTTGATCACTGTGAGGGCATCCAACTAAATTAGCATCATTGGTATCCATTTGCTTATCATTATGAACTTGGCTATTTTGTGCCTCTTTCTTTTGTCCTGAAAGGGATAAAAACTGATATGGTAGCCCAACTACCTGGCCTGTTCTATTAGATAAATACTTGGATTTATCTTGCCCTTGTGATACAGAATTTGGCATTACAGGAAGACTTGTATCCTTTTTGAGGGAACTATTTGCAGTTGGAGTTGAGCATCTAACTTCTTCAGATCCAGAAATATATAACGGAATATCTGGAGATATCCAAGGAGTAATTACAGAATAAGCCTGTGTTTCTTTATGTGCAGTGTTTACACAGGGAAAGTTACCAGCTTTGCGATGCATTTCATCAACAGTCATTCTTCCAGAAACACAAGGCTCTGAAAGCCAGTGGCTATCCTGACTAAGCTCTGCTGCCCAATTACTGTCATACAGTGCTTTTGATGTACCAAGGGCCTTACTGACAATGATTTTGCCATGCTCATGTAAAACCTGCCAAATTAGAAGATTGATCCCAGTTAGCAAATAGTTTCTGTAATGTAATGCTCAAAAATTGATGTAATGTTCCATGATGATGATGATGATGATGATAAAGAAAAGGGAGAGAGTTAAAAAGGCATAAAACAGCATACTATGTTGCAAAATCAATTCAAGCAATTGTGCCTCCAGACGATGTAACATTAACTAAATATAATAGTGTCATTAGTCCACGAAATCGCTACTACAAGTTCACCTCCGGGAAACCCCCGTGCCTCGCACTGCGCCACCGCAACCATATCAGCTGCAGAGCGGTGAGGAGAGCGACCGCCGCTAAGCAAACGAGCGAGGTCCCGCCCAGCAGCACTTCCGCATGCTCTGGGCTTGACGCGCAGCAGGTCGTCCTACAGCGGGCGCGGGAGCCGGGGCCCAGCAGCGGCGGTTGGAGCATAAGGCCACCCCCATCCACACTAGTGAAGCCGTGGCGGCGAGCAGAAGGGCGGCGGAGAGGGAGGTGGAGGAAGCGCGGCGGGGCAGCCAGCAGCGGGAGGAGCGCTGCAGGTGCGGAAGCGTAGGACGCGGAGGCCTCCATTGCCGTGTGAGGAGTGGCCGAGCGAGGTTTAGGATGATGATGATGATGAAACGTGGGTAAATGTGTACGGAGTAGATTACTAGTGCAACCCGCGCTCCGCGCAGCCTACGTGGAATGCCGAAAATCATGTGAGGGTAAGGTTTAGGGGGTGTTTGGATTCCCCTGGCAAATCTTTTGCCCCGTCCCATCGAATCTAGTCACATATATTAATAAATATGTCGATAACTTTTGAGACGAATCTTTTAAGCCTAATTAGTCCATGATTTGACAATGTGGTGCTACAAGTAAACATTCGCTAAGGGACGGATTAATTATCTTAAAAAATTTGTCTCATCGTTTCGAGAAGTTCGTAATTTGTTTTTTATTAGTATTTGAAACCCCTTCCGACATCCCTCCGAAAACCTTTTTCCACACCATCCAAACACCCCCTTAATGTCTTGGCAGGGATTCATCAGCTTCAGTCTTCAGATTCACGAAAACCAAACCTATGATATGAAGAATATACTCATGTGTTAAAGGAAAACGAGATTATTATAACAAGTAATGATTGGACATATAAGTGATTGCAATACAGCTCAAAGATGTGACAAGCCAGCCATAGTATAAACAACTCTTGAGAGGGATAGGAGTTCAACGCCAGCACCAGAGTCCACGTCATCCCATTTATTTCTAACTGTCCGATATTTGATCCGACTGCTGATGTTGCTTGAAGCTGCTTCTTTTCAGAGCATATTAACTCATTCTCAAACGCAACTCGCTCAACCACCTCCTCTCCTCCTTCTCCCTCTCTCTCGCATGGGGTACGGTGGGCCCAGCCTCGGTTCCAGCGCAGCGGAGGCGGCGGCAGCCACCCGCTCCTAGGCCACATGGTGCGGCCGGCACACGCTATGGCGATCCAATGCAGATGGGGGTGGTGGCTCGGGCCGTGGCATAGTGGCCGGCCGCCCACCCTCAAAGTGGCGGCGTGGCTCTCCGGCAGCCTCGCTTGGCGTGGCAGCTCGGCCCTCCGCTCCCCAGCATAGGGATGCTCTGGCAGCGACCGCCGGCATGGGTCAAGCGCATCGGCCTCTCCGGCTCTCCCAGCTCCCTCCTCTCTCACTACTCTGGGTGCGAGTGCGGGTGTGGGGCGCGGGTCCGTACCATTACTTCTCTGTTCATCCTCTCTCGCTCATCTTCTATGCTCCTCCACTCCTGATACTTGTTCGTGAGGCTCCATTCTTCTCGCCCCCTCATCTTCTTCCTGTTGCACACCACAGATGAATTTATTTGGGGGATTCAATCCTCTCCGATTTTGGGGGATTTGAGTTCAATCCTCTTCGATTTTTGCGGGATTAGAAGAGGAAAGGAAGCATGCCGGTAGCAGACTGGTTGGGAGAATAGCTGCCACACTGTGTGCAGATCGGCAAAGACTTGCCCTTTATCCTTAATGTGCAGATCTGACACTTTAACCCCTTGCGTCTCCACCATTGTTGCTCAACCTTTCACTGTATGCCATGTTCATTGGTTTTGAATTGATCTATAATTTTCTTTATGTGGATTTGGTAGACAAGTTCGAATCGATGAAATATCTTGATGAAAAGAAGATATAAGCTGATGATCAGTTCTAGTGAGGTACTAAGCAATCAGTTCTTGTGAGAAAAGATATAAGCTGATGACCTTGTTCTTCTGTCTGTAGTTTTCCATGTATATGGCCAAATGCTCCTAGAACATGATCAAGTGATGAGCTATAATATATGATTATTACATCATAAATTATGTTTAATGCTTACAGCAATGATCATGAGCGATCTTTGGTTCTTGTGATTTTCTTTTTCTAAAATTTGGGGATTTCCAGTGAGTTCGGTTCTTCATGTTTGACTGATTTGGGTATCGAGATTGATTTGTGTTCACAGTTTCATTACAATCAAATTTGGTTTGACCTCTTTTTGATGAAGTTTGGAGAAGCTCTGTTGGAAGCCTGCGTACTATTGTGCTTCTGAAACAATGGTTTTTCAGATACATAGCGCAAAGCCACACTCTTTTAATTTTAGCATCCGTGATTCTTTCCCAGTAACAGTTACCTACAGATTGTCCTTATCTGATTTTCCTGTCTGTTATTGGTTTGATTTTTTTGGTGAATTTGGGAGTTGTTTTATTATGGTCATCGTTGAGGCTGCGTGGTTGCGAGGGAGCGGCGGCGTCGGCGTGAACAGTACCCGCATGGACTATTCATAGGGCGGCGGCTATGAGAGAGAGAGCGGAGGCTAGGGTTTTGGGCACTAGGAATACCGGCCCACGGGGCTCTGCCCATAGTCGGCAAGAGAGAAGGGATTTTCTTCTAATCTCTTGCTTGATTATAGATTGATACATCTCCTCTCATTATATAAAGGTTTGACTTGTTCCCTAAGCAAGGACTAATTAACCCTAATAGGCTAAGCCCAACAGGCCCTTGACTCCTCTAATACTACACCCCACCTGGACGTGCAGCTCGTCCTCGAGCTGCAACACGAGGACTCTGCTAGACACAAACTTAACACATAAAAACAAGCCTTTTACATCTCGGCTTATCTTATTAACCTGAAATAGAATGCGACTTTTTATTTTTGACGCCTGAAAATATGGCGGACACCCTCCGTGCGCCGAACTTACACGTGTGCAGCCCCCTGGATCCCATAGAGACCATTGGAACGAGAGGAGTGCACGGGTACGGCCACCTGGAATTAGTCGCTTGCTTAGGGGACAAGTCAAACCTCTATATAATGAGAGGAGATGTATCAATCTATAATCAAGCAAGAGATTAGAAGGAAATCCCTTCTCTCTTGTCGACCATGGGCAGAGCCCCGTGTCCGGCGTTCCTAGTGCCCAGAACCCTAGCCTCCGCTCTCTCTCTCACAGCCGCCGCCCTATGAACAGTACAAGCGGGTACTGTAGCTCGGGTACTGTTCATGCCCATGACGCCGCTCCCTCGCAACGACGACCATAGCTCCAACGACGACCATAACATGTTTATTCAGCAGACTTGTTACTGTTCGGAAACTTATTGGGAAGCAGTAATGGCTAGGCTACTTTGGTTTCTAAGTTCATCTGGAATGCAGCGTGTATGGTTCCTCTGACTCTGGTTGGCAGATAGCTGCTACTGAGACTAGACAACAAGTTTGTCAGCAATCCATTGAAACCAGCAGCTGCATCTCCTTTCACTGTTTGTCATCAGGAGGAGGAGTTTAAATAGCTGCAATCTAGCAGGAAGAGCAGTTGTAGCTGGGCCAATATTATCTATGCACTTTACAGCTTGTGAAACATATTTGCACTGTTTTGGAATTCCTAATGCATGTAATGTTCTATTAATTTTCTTACTTTGAATTTCTAGTTCCTATATGACTCTCCTGATGCAGCTGAGAAGCAGCACGAGGAAACCTTTCTTCCAATATAGAAGGTAAATCTTGTGTCTCAAAAATGCAACATGCTTGTACAGCTGAGATGCTGCACTTTCAGAAGCTACTACTTGAAGTTTGAGAAGGAAGGACAGGCTCTGGTTCTAGAGAGACAAATTCAGCTCCAAGCAGCAGCAGGACTAAAATTTGATAACTTGATCAGCTTTATTGCTGAAATTCAGCATTTCTTTTTGCACAAGCTTGTGCTAGCTATGTCACCTGGAAGTTAAACGGTTTGTTCTTTCATTTCTGTGAAACGAGTCCAACTGAAGTAAAGCTAAATAGCTAATTGTCCATAAACACAAATGTTTCTAATATCAGTTTTATAAACTGCTACAAAGTTAGCTTTCAGCTATGTATCTTGTATCCTTATTTACTGCTAGAACTGAGCACGCTGACTTGAGGATTTTTTTTTTTCAAGATTCTTGCACATTGACCTGTCAGAAGCAACGTCAAAGGAGCACAAGAGCACAAAATGTGGTGCGTTCAGGAAGTTCAAAAATACGTAAGTTCTCACTCTCTAGATAACACCACCTTTATGTTCCTTGCATTAGGATATAGAAGCCAAACTGTTGTCTGCATTGTTAGGTTCTACTTCTGCTTGTTGCCTACTCTATTCCCAGTCAACACTATTAGGTTGTATGCCACTAATTAATCATTGTGGTTAATTTTTAGAAATGTTGTACTCATGTGACAAGTTCTACTGCAACCTGTTTACTGGAATGAGCTTGCTTGGAGATCTAACATGCCTTTATATTTTAGAGTGAATCAATGAACTTTAAGTTATTTGATATTTTAAGTGATAAAAAGGAAGACCAGAAGAAACATTACCTAGACTGGACTGCGGTATATCTGGAAATAACATCTACTTTGTTGACCTCAGCAGACTTTTGACAAGCTTGATGCTGTGAATTGATGATGCTATACTGGCCTGCGCATCCAGGTGCTACCCTCACGAAGAACAATGAACCGTCTATGCTGGGTTATTGAGAACAAGTGTCTCTTGTGTTTACCAATCAGATTCTTGTGTTGACGTGCTAACTTATGAAGAGCAATACCGCGTATATGTTAGCTTATTAACAACAAGTGTCGTGTAACATGTTGTGTTTATGTCAACCTATTATATATATCAAAAAATGTGCCATCATCAAATATAGTATTGAATCATGTCTATTCTCTGTCATATGTATATGGAGATTATTCCATCTATTAAATAGTCATAAAAATATCACATAAAAATATCACGCGCGCATGGGCGCGTGCAAATTACTAAGTATACATAATGCTATGAGCTACCCAAGCAGTCCCCACAAGGTTTAAGTACCAATTGAAACTAATAGAGATGAAATCATCAAGCAACAAACATTGACGGAGTATCCGCTAAAACCTAAGGACCATCTTTTGAATTATGAACAGACAGCACTTAGTCAGGCAGTGAATTGCCCAAGCTATCGGAACATTTTGGTAGGATACCATAACATTCTACCTGTTAGGTTTACTTCCACATCCGTAATTGATGGCGGAGTGAGCGCAACATATAAAGTGGGGCCATCCCTCACCTATTAGGCTAGTCTTTTGGGTTGAATTAGTTCCAAGGCTTGGACATATTGTGGGCTCCGATAGACCTAGGATCGAGGGGCGCTGGCTCATGGGTATAGCGGGCTAGGTATCCGCTGCACACTCTAACACCGCCTAGTCCGCAAAAAGAATTTGATGAATGCTTCGAGGGATAATTAGTCTAGGGTGAGGCCTCTTACCATGGTAACTCCATCACCAAGAGCTACCCAAGCAAATAAGCAGAAGACAAGATATTTGTTGGCTTGAACTCTATCTCTCACTGCTAGAAAGGGAGATTTCTTACCTACCTAGCAAACTTAATTCACTAAGAATTTGATGAATGCTTCGAGGGATAATTAGTCTAGAGTGAGGCATCTTACCCAGCCAACTCTATCACCAAGAGCTACACAAGCAAATAAGCAAAAGACAAGTTGGCTATTAGCCAAGCAAGCAAGCAGAAGAGAAATTAGTTGTTGGTCTAAACTCTATCTCTCACTGCTGGAAACGGAGATTGCTTATCCAGGGCGTTGGTTGCAAGAACTGCCCGCGGTGATCTGGGGACTGCGCACCCTAGCCCAGTTGAAGTACCGCCGTTTCCCCATATTTTATGGTGTTTGGATCTAAGGCAGTCCTACTTGCTGAAGTAGCTTTCCGTTCACCCAAGGTTGAGCACTTCGACGAAGAAGCATCTGATGAAGCAAGCGAGCTCGATATCGACGTCTTAGAAGAGCGACGCCTTGACACGTGCGTTCAAAATGCAAGATATTTGGCTAGCGTACGTCGCTATTATAACCGCAACGTTAGAGATCATTTCTTCATTGTCGGTGACCTGGTGCTGCGATGAAAGCAGAAGACAGAAGGTCTACATAAGCTATCCTCTCATTGGGAGGGGCCATTCATGATCAAAGCAGTCACTAGGCCTATTTCTTATAGGCTCTGCACATTGGATGGCATCGATATACCGAGCTCCTGGCACATCGAGCAACTTATAAGATTCTACCCTTGATAAGACGACATAGAATAAGATATGTACCCTCGTTCTTTTCTTTGTACCAATAATCGAAGTTTAACATATCGTAATTGATGTTTCCACATTCTCAGAGCAATTGTTTTATCCATAAAACATGCCTGTATTTCCAAAAAGACGTACAGTCTAATGCTCCAATAGGAACAATCAGAAGAGGCACGGTCTCTGGTTCCTCCGACCAAGTGTTACGGCCTCGTGCCAACAAACACAGGAGATACTAGCAATCGCTCTCTGACGGTACTAGGACCCTAGCGTTCTAGCACCGAGCTGTTCTCTAGAGGTTACCTCATCACCTAAGAGCCGATTTGCTTCAAAGGATGCTACACGACTACACGCACAACTTCTAAAAACGATGGTCTTATGATAAACTGAGCCCCGTGCTCATTTACGGCTTTGCCATATTATTAATCAATGATTGGTGTCGTAATTTACACTCTTGTTATGATGAGAATTTTTCCTTCTTCTTTTATGTATATCTTGTCCAGTTTGTTGTTCTCCCGAAGTTATGGCTTAAGGCTAAGAACTACTAGTTCTTCCCTAGTGGTGTCTTCTGAATACCGACCACCAAGACATGATCTACTCAAGTGGATGCTTTTACTGACAACTAATAACAATTAAGCTCCGTACAGACCGAGCAATATCAACAAGTGTTAATTACATCACAAGGTTGTTCAGTATTTACAACAAAATATGGTAAGAGGACAGGCTACTTATGTCGAGTTGCTCGAGGACCCTTCATCCACTAGTTTGATATCCTGTATCACTCTGTTGGTAATATCCACTCTGTTGGTAATATCCCAGGAGCTGTTGCGAAGTTCATTGGCCTCGTCTTCACTGGTATTGGCCGCTACCCCTTCCTCAATCCTTTTCAGGTCGATTAGGGGGTAATGTGACCTCACCAGTGCAAGAATAGAGGCTGCTACATATTGACTCGCCTCCTTGACAAATTCTTTGAACAAGGGCCATATCCTCTTACTTTGCTCCGCGGCGACATCTGGAGCATTTAGCGGGTCTGTGACTTTAGGCTCTTCTAGCATCAGTGCCTTTACCAACGGTTTGAGCCTGTCAGCCATAGTCCCATAGTGCTCCTTCAGCTTGTTGTTTTCTGCGGATGGCACTTCAAACTGTGCCATATGCCTCTTACGAAGCTCTGCACACACAGAACAGTGTGGTCATATGACTCCAAATCAGAATGGTGCATATTACAAACACAGGTGGTCAGCGACCAACCTTTCATCTCACTCTCAAGCTCCTTTGCACGCTTCTGGGCACCCTCCTTCTTGGCGAGCAGTCGAGCATTCTCCTGCCCCTTCAGATGGGCGCCCTCCTCCATCTCTGTACTCATTGCAGAAAACTCAAGAAACTATATGAAATGCAGAGATACATGGAGCTCGGGAAGGGTGTCATACCTCTTTTCTTCTTCTCCTAGCGGGCTTTCTCCCCCTCCAAAATATTAACTTTATAGTTCAGGGTGGCATTCTCCGTTTTTAGGCGCGCGTTCTCGGCCATTATAGGCTGAAACTGGTTGATCATCTCTAAGCACTGTTGGGAGATATTTTGCACACCCTGCACATACCTTATACATTAGCTCCGACTAATGTCAGTCAAATGATGGACTTGTCAAATAACAGGACGACAACTCACCGTTATCTGTTCACGTAGATGATTCAGGGTTTTGTCAATTCCTTCAGCGACTGGGGCATCAACTTTAGCTTCAAAGACCACCCAGTCGCCATCTCGATCCCGACGAGCCATGAAGTTGACCCTCCTAGGGGTCCGCTTCGGCTTTCCAGGATTGTAAGGACCTTGAAGTCACTAAGGAGGCCTAGAGGGGGGTGAATAGGCCTATAAAAATTTAGCTCTAGAAACAGTTAGAGTTGAGGGCGTCACTAACGCCCTTGAGAGCGTCACTGACGGCCTGCACAATAAAGTCTAACACAGACAAAACTTGGAGACTATATACTTGAGATGCTCAATAACGATCCTGGAAAATCTCAACTTGAAACTTGATCGGATCAGAGGGCAGCACTGACACCCTACGTAGAATGAACTTAGAAAATTCAAAATATAACCAACAAAATTCAGATCAGGTAAAGTTCCAAGGTTTCTGCAGTTATATATATCACAGATCGATAGCTAAACAGGGTATATCAAGTATAGCAAAGTAGATCGACCACAAATCCTAAAATCACCTCAACAACAATATGAAATGCAAGAATGTAAATTAGCACGCGGTACTTATCCCGTGGTTCAGCGTCGCCACTAAGGCTGGCCTACTCCACGTTGTTGAGGTATCCACACAAGGATTGCCTCACCACTAAGGCTAGCCCTGCCCTCGGTCTCAAGTTAAGAGAATTAACTTTTGAGATGAGAGGTTTCAACTAAATCAATGGGGTAATACAAACTGTCCCGCAACTCACCACAAGCATGGAGCTTGCCGAGCGACACCTAGCCGTCTAGGAGGCTTCACCTCCAAGAGTAATAGATGCACAACAAAGATCAATGAAGATCAGCAAGTTCTCAAGGTTAGGATTGCTCTAATCTACTCTTTATTGCTTAATTACTCAGTCCCAACTTTTAATCACACACTAAGTAGATCACTCTCACAAAGAGAGAGTTGGGAAAGACTTTGGAATGGCTTGGCAAGGTCTACAGCATCAACAGCACGACCAGGAGGCGTGGGATGGGTATATACTCACCCTACTCAAACTAGTCGTTTGGATTAAAAAAACTAGCCATTATGTCTGTACAAGGGCGGCACTGCCGCCCTCCTAGAAACAAGGTTAGCTCACAGAAACAACCATAACTTTTTACTCCGAACCTATTTTCAATGATCTTGACATTTCAGAAAGCTTGTTTCGAGGGCTATCCAGCCTAGCAGAGAACAAGCCCAAGATCAACAAGTGTAGGTGCAGTGCTAAGTGTTTTCTCTCATACTAGCACTCGGGTTTGGTTAGTTTGAGCACTTGAGACTTATCTATGATTCGTATTGCATCCTCCTTGGTAGTACGGTATACCTATACTCAAGATAAAGAGAATATAACTATTTCAACCACTTGAGCTTCAATGTCTTCATATGCCATTTCTTCTCAATGTCAGTTCATAAGGGGTTGCAATCATCTTTGTCTCTTTACTTTGAGCAAAACTACCTTGAGCATGTGACTTAAACCATTTCAACATATATGACTTCAACCCATGGCTTCAAGTCACTTTCATTAATGATTTGATCATCAACATAATATGACTCCTTATAGCTTGATTAGTTCCTTGACTCAATGCAAGTACTCTCTTCTTCACCTTAGCCATGGTACCTCGGTCCTTAAGCCATCACTTTCCTTCACCTTCGCTTAGTCCCTTGAAGCCCTTTCCTTACTATCTTCACCTTATCAAGCCACACTTAAGTCACACAATATTAAGTATGCATTGAAAACTATTTCTTCAATATTGTGATCATTGCTTGAATATCTTCTAGATAAGAATGCTGAGATCAATCAAGCTTTAGTTTGACTCATATAGAGACATATATGGATCAACATCAAGATCGTCAAGCCAATTCATGATTCCTCAAATCCTCTTCATTTTGGCTTGACACTCCTATATTTACTTTATAATCAAACTCTTCTTGTTCATGCAAAGCAAGCCATCATAGAGACTAATCCATAGTCATCAACTCATGTCTCATTGCCATGTACCAAATATGCTTGCTTTCACATGCAGCTATGATATCCCACAACATATAAGTCATTTCATCAATTCTATTTGGGTTATTGTATTTTGCTTGAACTATATTGTTTCTATGATCTTGCAATACAACAATACACAACTTTGGCCTTCAATTCAACACTATATGGAATACCATCAAGTTTGCCTTAGTTGAACCTTTGATACACATCTTATTATGTAATATTCATGTACATGTAACATGGCTGATTTCCTACTCAATACTGAGCAAACTTGTTATATCTTTAATTGAGTTATCATTCAGTTCACCAAAACCCACTAAGGGCTAGATACACTTACAATCTCCCTCTTTTTGGTGATTAATGACAACACAATTAAAGCTTACAAGAGATTGATAAATAATAAGATTTTGAATCCTAAGATATAGTGAGCTCCCTCTAAATGTGTGCATAGAATGAAATTCAGATTTTGGCCTCAAATGCCAAATGCACATATTTAATATGAAGTGTGGGATCTCTCTATATCTTACCATTCGTGGGGTGCATGGTGTCAACATGATAAACGTGATGCTCATGAAAATTATGCAAATCAGAGATAAATGCTGCAGCTGCATAGAACGGCACAGCTGCTCTAGGGTGCGGCATTGCCGCTCCTGAGACTGACGGCACAAATACGGAAGCTAAGCAACATTAAAGGCATAAATATCATACACTAGCATAAATTGTCCTTATCAAGAGCATCAATTTAAACTAACCTTGCACATGGCATACAATTTTTTTAAAAAAATCATATCAATCTCTCCCTACCCCTTTACATTCTCCCAATATTTCCCCCTTTGGCATTAATCTCCAAAAAGGATCTCTCCACCAAAAAGAAGAAATGATGGTACACAAGTACGGGCAAGTGGTAGGTAAAATTTTAGCATATATGATTTCTCTTCTTTGCTTTCTACCAAATAAAGTATGCAACAATTTAAGTCAAGATTCTTGAGAAATTAGCATATTTAACTTATACCTCACTTTGATGACACTTTTAATATAAAACAAACTTACTCTATCACCATAAGAGGTATCAACCAAATATCTAACTCATTCTCTAATCATCACAATAAGAACAAACTTATGATGTGACTCAAAATATTACATACACATGCACACACTAGCATGTAAGGGCCTAGATGCACAAAGGTAATACAAGAGTTCATGGAGCGATATACCTTTGCTCTAAGCCTCACAACAGAGACACCGGGAGACAATAGGAGGTAAAGCAGGCTGAAAAGAAACCAAATCAGCAGCAAAGGAAGCACCTCCAATCTCGCCTAACCCCCGGAAGACAGGCTCAGCTTGCCTGACTCTGGGGGCACGGGTTCCGCCTCGCCTGACCCCTGGGGAATGACTCTGCCTCACCCAACCCTCATGGAGGGGTTATACCGAATTCTGGGAGGGTCCGTGAGACTGGCATCCACTCCGTCGTGGGAGCAGCGACATCAACCCAGGCCTCTGCACTCAGCAGGAGCATGGATGTACCGCTACATGACTTCTCGTCATAGCAATCCATCATGATCTCCACAAAGATATCATAAACTTATGCTTGATCTCAATTGAAAGTCTATTGCTAGCTCTTGTTGTCATGTTAAGATACCAATTGAAGATATATTTCTTGATATATCACAATGAAAGATTATCCACCAATACCACTTGAAATATGATCTTCACAATTTTGACACCAATTGAAGAAGTCCTCACAAGTTGATGCCAATTGGAATGAATGTGTGTATCTCATCATGTCACCTAATGCTCACAAAGACAAGAGATAGCATTAAATTGCACAAGCTAGAGTTTTACAATTAGTGACCATTCTTGATGTGGAAGGCTATTGATCACTAATTACAAAACCTCATAACATAGAGTAAATTCCCCCTTTTGATAGTGCATACATGTATATGTGGAAGGCAAGAACATATGCACTTTTGGTCAATTAAGTCCAAACAAGGGAATTTAAGCTATATTATGGAGAGTATCTATATAGAGATAAAATTGCAACCCAAATAAATATAAGAGACCACTTTACTGATTTGGATTGAGTTGATGTAGCATACTTATAAGAAACTCATTCTCACCAAGAGACTACACAAATTCACTAGAAGAAAAAGTTAGTCTTAAAAGACGTAAGACATAGAATGAGCTCCCCCTTAATATGTGCATCACGTACTCAAATTACTTGTGAAATGCACTTAAAACATTTTAAGAATCTAGAGAAGTTCATCATATATCTTGGTCAAGGCATGATAAATTTGCATCAATTAAAATTATGCCAAGAAAACATACCACCACCAAGGTAGATAGATCATCACACAGATTTTCATTCACATGCCCATCATAAGTGAGACTTGATGATTTGGATAGCCATAGTTCTCAGTTGATGACCTCTAGTGAATATAAGCTCTTGTAATCATCCAAGATCCATATTAGGTTCCTCGTTCTTTCTTTACATAAAGCAACCCACATAGAAAGCAAAAGGTAAAATTTATGAAATTTGCAAATTGTGAACTAGAAGTTACCACTTTTTGTTGATAAGAACTTGGATGATCAATGAAATGGATCATATGCACTCGATGAGCTCTAGAGAAGAGAACTTAACAATGATAGTTCAAATTTCAATTAGTTTCTCCAACTCATTTAAAACTGGTTCCACTAAAAGGATTGGGGCATTTAATAGTAAACCGGGAGCACTTGGTTTATAAAGACCAAGACCTCCAAGAACAATGGTGAAGCACCAAGAGAATCCAAAGGAACCATTCATCCTTCTCTCCTATGTGTGAGACAACATAACAATGAATTTGAGAGAAAACATTTGTACCACAAAGTATAGACTGAGCTCCCCCTCAATTTGTGCATAGAAGAGCACATAAAGTTCACTTATGCACATCAACAATATGAGATCAAGAGGGAAGTTTTCACTAGAGACCAATTGATTTCAGATTCATTCAAACTGCTTGCAGCTCAATTTCTTTTAGCTGATTTGGTTGCTTGTAATTGATTTCAGCTAGTTTCAATGCTTTCAAATGATTTCAGCCAGTCCTAACAAATTGTGACACATTTCTACTCCTTCTAGCTGCTGAATTCAATTGGTTTCATCTACAAGCAATTTCTTCAGCTGGTTCCAGTAGGTTCCAACTGCTTGCTGCATTTGCAATTTGATTGCAACTCTTTTCAATTCTCGTTGCATGCTTTCTCTTGTATTAAAATTTGATTTTGATCTACATCTTAGGCATGAGGTTCACTCCAATACCACATTGATGTTTCTCTACTTTGTTGAGCCTTCATAACCAACTTGAGAGCTAACTTAATCTTGTTGTTATAATGCAATCCAATTATATTCAGTCAGTTTTCAGATTATGTCCTTCTCAAAGAAAACTTCATATCTTTCAGACCACTTGTCCAATATGCACGAAATTTGGTAGAGATGTGCATCGATGAGTCCTTTAACTGCTACAAAAATTTCAACCCATTTAATCTCCATTTGGTCAATCGAATCAATTTTCTACCAAAACTGCTCAGGTCTGAAACTGCAGTGCTGAAGCTGACAGAAATCATCTCAAAACTGAAATTATTTTGTAAACCAATCTTCTTGCCAATTTCACAACGACAAGTAATACATGTATGCAGCATGCTCACAAAGTTTTAGGTCAATCCCTCAGTATTTGAACATCCAAATCCATGCTTGAAAACAGTCGATTCAGAATTCCAATTTTCAGGACAGATTTAATGATTCATAAATCTTCTCTTCTTGTCCAATCTTAAGGTGAATTTGGTTCAGAGTACTCATAAGATGTAATTACCATTCAGTCCTCTTACAAATGCTTGTAGTCTTATGAGTTATCCAATATAGCTTTTCAAACTCAACCTCAATATTGATTTTATCAATTCAAACTCAAATTTTGGTCTCTAGCAAATTTATCTTACTTTAGGTGAAGAGTAACCTTTAGGCTTGTGATTGATCTAGGTAGACATACATACCCTCTTTTAATTGATTTTCTATAAACAAACTTAACACAAGAGGGCATTAGTAACACAAGCACTAGTTCTCATTTAGTAACCCTTTATGTGTAGATGGTAAGTGGGCTACCAAAATAGAGAAACCTCATTTAGTGACCCTTTATGTGTAGATGGTAAGTGGGCTACCAACTGAAGATATATTTCTTGATATATCACAATGAAAGATTATCCACCAATACCACTTGAAATATGATCTTCACAATTTTGACACCAATTGAAGAAGTGCTCACAAGTTGATGCTAATTGGAATGAATGCGTGTATCTCATCATGTCATCTAGGGAATGCTCACAAAGACAAGAGATAGCATTAAATTGCAAAAGCTAGAGTTTCACAATTAGTGACCATTCTTGATGTGGAAGGCATGTTGATCACTAATTACAAAATCTCATGACATTGAGTAAATTCCCCCTTTTGATAGTGCATACATGTATATGTGGAAGGCAAAAACATATGCACTTTTGGTCAATTAAGTCCAAATAAGGGAATTTAACCAATATTATGGAGAGTAGCTACATAGAGATAAAATTGCAACCCAAATAAATATAAGAGACCACTTTACTGATTTGGATTGAGTTGATGTAACATACTCATAAGAAACTCATTCTCACCAAGAGACTACACAAATTCACTAGAAGAAAAAGTTAGTCTGAAAAGATACAAGACATAGAATGAGCTCCCCGTTAATATATGCATCAAGTACTCAAATTACTTGTGAAATGCACTTGAAACATTTTAAGAGTCTAGAGGAGTTCATCATATATCTTGTTCAAGGCATGATAAATTTACATCAATTGAAATTATTCCCAGAAAAGATATGACCACCAAGGTAGATATACAGTCAAGGCATGATAAATTTGCATCATATGTCAGTCAATATATAGTGTTGGCTTTGTATCTTCAATGCATCAAACATTTGTACCTCGATGACCACTTGAAGGATTGTCTGAATCGACCAACCCTCCACGGCTCGAGGACCCACTCTGACCTCCACCAGTAGCTCGTCCACCACCAGACTCTGAATCTGTTGGTGGTGGTCCTTGCGTTGGGGCCTTTCCTTGTTCTGGCGAAGGATCTTGGAGCGTCGATTTCTGTGTCGGCTCCGGCATCTACGACGTCGGTCCCCGTGGCGACCATGGGGTGGTCGGGCCTGTGGCACCACCCATTCTGCTACCCTCGGTTGTCGATTGAGATGTTCTTGGTGGTGTCGCTTGCCCGGTCGTGTTCAGCGGTCGGCGGGGTGTGGCCATAGTTGTGGTCGGCCGACGCGTTTGCTCCTCGGGATGCTTGGTCCCAAACTTCTGACTTAGAGTAATTGTATCCTCCGGGTCTGAGTCGGAGCTCTCAATCACCGCTGCTCGGTGGTGTGGCTTCGGGCCACCTCCGATGTTTAACTTACCCCCCGGTCAAGAGGCCAGACGGCTTAGCCTTCTTAGGCTCTGGCTCCGTCACCGGCGCTTTGCCGGCCGTCTTTCGCTTCAGTTGTTTCTCTATAACAGCTGATTCTACTTCTTCTTCGTCATCGCCAACTTCGTCGACTTTCTACCAATGGCTCGGGTCTCTTCTGTTGGCCTTGGATCACATCTCCAATAAGCCATGCCTCCACCGGCACCAATGAAACAAAAGCACCTCGATCTTGTCCATGATATTGCTAAACATTCAAATGTCATCACATATACATTCTAATAGTTAGTTGACCAAGAATTTAGTTGCTCATTCTACACATACTAGGGGTGGTGGATTGTGAAGACTGAAGGGCCTCACTGGATCCCTCTAGAACTTGTAGCTGGCGAAGCCCTCAAACATCTTTGACATCCGGCTCTCCACCTCACTCTGGATCAGATTCTCTTTGCGTTCTCGAGAAGCATCGTCATTTCCCTAGTACTCGTACATGAAGTTTACCCTTTCCTTCAAGGGTTGGATCCGACACAACACAAAAGTACTGGCTACTACAACTTCGTCTATCTTGCTGAAATCCATCAGGGATATTAGCTCGTTCACCTGCATTATCGCCTCAGGATTTGACCTCTCTGACTAGCGCGTGTTCGACTGTGGGATCTAGGTGACGTCGCAGGGGACTGCTCGGCCTTCCAGGTTTTGGTTGATGTAAAACCACTTCCTCATCTAGTTCTTGGTGTTTGAGGTGTGACCGATTGCCATCCAGTTTGACTTCACGCCCCCCGCAGCGCAACATAGCACCCTCTGGCTACCTGGGACCCATCGGTTCCCTCCCTTTTCTTCTTCAAGTAATAGAAATGGCGGAATAGATTGAAATGTGGTCGAATCCCCAAATAAAACTCACAGTATGTGACAAATATTGCGATGGTCAGCATAGAGTTGGGGAGTAGATTGCAAATAGAAATCCCCCAAAAGATGCAGAGGTCCTGCAAAAAGCTGTGCACCAGAATCCCTAACCCACGTAGAAAATAATCCTCGAATACAACTATCTCATCTTCGTGGGGCTTCGGATAGCGCTCACCTGGTGACGGCGCATGCCAGGCTTCAAGCTTTGATGGCGGCAGCAGCCCGCCATCGGCCATCGCCATGAGCGACTCGTGTGTCACCACCATCTTCTCCCAATGGGACTCCATCTTCTTATGCGCCATTTCCGCCTTCGTCATCTTCCTCTTTCCCATCGACTTGGGCTTTGTCTTGTGCGGTGCGGAATGTGGGGCAGTTGTAGATGGCAGTAGGCGAAACCCTAGCTTTGCGTAGTGGAGCTTGAGCAAGTTGAGTGGCGAAAATGGTGAATGCTGTTGGCGGTGGTAACTAAAGCAGCGGCCATCGGGCTATTTATACAATACGGGTGACCCTTTGACATCTCAACGGCTACTGTTGACTGTGATTTATCCTAATTTTTAACTGGGCTTTACTGGGCCAGTTAACGTTATTAACTTAGCCCACAGCTAAGTTGACCAGTCAGTCTGGGGACTGGGCCCATGGCCAAGCCGTGAGATAAAGCCCTGGTCGACCAGTCAGTCTGGTGACTGGGCCCACGGCCAAGCCGTGAGATAAACACCTGGTTGACCAGTCAGTCTGGGGACTAGGCCCATGGCCAAGCCCTGAGATAAAAATCCGGTCGACCAGTCAGTCTGGGGATTGGGCCCACAGTCAGGCTGTCAGCTGAATGCTTGGTCGAACAGTCATTTTGATAACTGTGTGTCTAGCATGGTTGTACACTGCTCGGCACAACTTATGTTTGGTCGGCCAATTAAGCATTCATCAAGTTTTTTCTTAAAAGCTTGCCACAACATGATGCTCATCTTCTACCAACCTTGGGGATTACGTGGGTGAAAGGTCCTAAATGGCTAGAGGGGGTGGATAGCCTAATTAAAATTCTATAAAGCACTAAACAAACTGGTTAGTAAATAAGATAGCCAAGCAAGTGTTGTGCTAGCCTAGAGGGGGTTGCAAGCCAACCTATCCAATTCTAGCAATCCTAATACACGAAGCACACTAGGAATGATGTTCTTAACAATCAAACTACGCTACACACCCTAATATGCTACTAGGCACAAAAGTAATCACAAGGAAAGAACCGAGTGATGCAAACCGTGCCTTCGGGATGATGACCAATCACCGTCTTATCAATACAATGAAACCCGAAGTGATGATCCAATAGAGAAATCCAAGTTGATCTCGAAGGATCAAACCACACAAGAATACCAAGGGACACATGATTTTTATCCCAAGGTTCACGTGCTTGCCGACACGCTACTCCCCGTTGTGTCGACCACACACTTGGTAGTTCGGTGGCTAATTGGCGTCAATGCCAAGCCCTCACCGGGCGCCACAAGAACTCACACAAAATGAGGGTAGCTCAATGACATGAGATTCCACTAAGGATTCCTTTCGTGACTCCCACGGGGTAGGATCAAAACCCCTCACAACCACCGGGTGTGACAAGAACAATCTTCTTCACTTGCTCAACACCCCCCCGCTGCTCCAACCATCTAGGTGATGGCAATCACCAAGAGTAACAAGCTCAATCGCAGCAAGATCGCTCACTAGTGCCACTAGATGCTCAATCACAAGGCAAATGCATTAGGAACACTCCCAATCACTCTTTGGATGCAAGCAATCAAGCAAGATGAGAGGGAGGTGGTTGGCTTGGCTCTAGGGTGTACCCTCAAACTGCCAAAGGGAGTAATAGACAACGTGGACAGAGCACGGAAACAATGTCTTTGGAGGGGATCAGATCAGTCTAAGAAAGGGGGAAACTGGGTTGCTTGGCCTACAGTTATGCTGCCCAAAGATAAAGGCGGACTTGGTGTGATCAACCTCAATGTCCAGAACGATGCACTCCTCCTAAAACATCTCCACAAACTCTACAACAGACAAGATATCCCTTGGGTTAACCTAGTGCTGTCGAAACACTACGTGGACAAGGTACCACACGCGACCAGAGAAATGGGGTCATTTTGGTGGAAAGACGTGCTCAGACTGAACACAATCTTCAGGAGCATTGCAATCTGTACAGTGCGAGATGGCCTTACAGTCACTTTCTGGGAGGATGCTTGGACGGCTGAGGCATTGGCAGATCGCTTCCCAAGACTATACTCATTTGCAAGAGATACAAACATCAGTGTTCACAAATTCATGGAGGCCGAGGACCTAGACTCCCTCTTCAACTTGCCCATCTCGCCTGAAGCCTATGATGAGATGCAGGAACTTGGCGACTTCCTTCAGAGCCAAGCCTTTGACGAAGATGAAAAGGACATATGGACCTATCAGTGGGGCAATGCAAGCTACTCCTCTAGCAAGTTCTACAAACTGGTTTTCTCCAATATCCCAGCTCACCTAGTTTTCAGTTGGCTTTGGAAAGCAAAGTGCACTCCTCGCATCAAATTCTTTGCATGGCTAGTGCTTGTAGACCGCCTAAACACCAAAGCTATGCTGAAAAGGAGGAATCTATTTAAGGAAGATGAGAATGACCAATGTGTACTTTGCACCGAGGGGATACAGGAAGACTTAGACCACCTCCTTTTCGACTGTCAATTCTCCAAACAATGCTGGGCAAAGATTGGTATAAAATGGGACACCAACCTGAGCTTGCACTCGAGGTTTGCACATGCAAGACAGCAGCAAAACTTGCCTTTCTTCATGGAGGTTACAGTCATAGCGGCATGGGAGATTTGGAAGCTCAGAAATGACAAAATCTTCAATAATGGTCATGGTCATATCAATATTTGGTTTAGGAACTTTAAAAGTCAGTGTCTGTTGCAGTCCATTCGTTTCAAGGATGATCTTAGATCAGCCTTTTGTTTTTGGCTAGATGCCTTTAGTTAAGACGTCTGTAAGTTGTTCCTAACCTTTTTATAAAATTAACATGAAGTGCTGTGGGGACCTCCCCCATAATTTTTGCCTTCAAAAAAAAAAAGAATGATCAAAATGTGCAAGAGAGACTCCCCAAGCCAGCCAACTAGCTTATATAGCCACCACTCAAACAATCCAACCATTATGTTCTAGGTGGGGCTGACTCGGGGCCATCGGACGCTCAGATGCCAGGCATCAGACGCGTCCGACGCCTGCCCTTAAGCCACAGATCATTGCCACGTGTCATATTTCAAATGTGACCATTACCCACGCTTTTGAAGGATCGTCGGACGCTCAAGTGCCTAGCACCGGACGCGTCCGATGCACGCAAATCGGCTCTGGAACAACGTGCGTCAGATGGCCATCACCGGACGCCGGCCGCAACTCTGGACGCTATGCAGAGAGCTCCAAAACTTGGCACACACCCATCGGACGCGTCCGACGGGGTGGCATCGGACGCCCCAACGTCCGATGAACTCTAAGCTTATGCTCTGACACGTTTTTGCTTTGCACCGGATGCGTAGGCAAATTGACGCCGGACACTCCGATGCACACTCTGTGCAATGCTAATCTTCACAGGGTCATCGGACGCATCTGACGCCTCGGGGCTGAGCGTCCGATGCCCCTGGAAGAGCTCCTTTCACTTTGAAAAACACCGAGTCCCATCTACCCTTGCTCTCATGTGCCAACACCAAAGTGTCTCACCACTTGTGTATGTGTGTTAGCATTTTCAAATGATTTTTACAAGAGATAGTTAGCATACTAGGTCCCTAATGCACATGCAAAGTCATTGCTCACCTAGTGGCACTTAGATAACCGATTTTGCGCGACATCGCCCCTCTTAATAGTACGGTTATCGATCCTAAACCCGGCCGTCAAATTCTCTACTCACCTACGGCCAGCGAAATGAAAATGCCCTAACATATACCTTTGACTCTAGCTTTCCATTCCGCTCCTCTTCTTCCTTCATCTCCAAGGGTGGCACTTGATCATCTTTGGTCTCCACCATCACCTTAATCTTCAATCCACCACTTGGCTTGGACCTCCCCTTTTTCTTAATGCTATACACTTAGCAATAGGGTTAGTTCTAGGTTTCATCAATTAGCCAAAACCAAACTAGGGCTTTCAGTAGGCCCACATCACCTAGCTGTGACTGGGCCTATTCATTTCATAAAGCGGGTCTGACCCCTACCATTTTATTCTAGCTTTTCTGCAAAGCTAGACTAAACACCAATGATACCAAAATCATAAGCTACTGTGGGCCCATGTCTCTAGACACGGGCTGCTTTTTCTTTTTCTGAAGCAACATGCATCTTTCAATAAAGCCTATGCTTGATAGACGTAGTGATCAGCTCTTCATCGAACTGGATGGCAAACCAGTACGCTCCTGTGGTGCTCTTTCCAACTGGTCGGCAGACTGTCCATAAGCTCCAATCATTCGAGTGACTGGATCAACCATGCAAGACTTCAAGCCTCACTGGTTGATAAGCATCAAGTTGTTGTTTCCCTCAAGATCCATGGTGCTCAAGGACTAGCTATGGGGGTATAGACCCCTATACCCTCATGGCTAGTCTTAGGCTTGCTCGAACGGGGCAGCCCAGCCCACAAGACCAAAACCGATCAGCCTCTTTGGCCTGGTCGGGATCCCAGACAGACAATCAAGTGTTACTTATTATGCAAGGCAATTAGATGGTTAGGAAACTAATTGTATCCTAGTTAGATATGATCTATTGTAACCGACTATATCGGAATCTTAGGATCTGTAACCTTGCCTTAGGACTATATAAGGCGGGCAGGGACCCCCTCAAAAGCATCTAATCTCAATCAATAACAGAAGAGTAGGACGTAGGGTATTACACACCTAGCGGCCCGAACATAGGTAAACCGTGTGTGCTGTTCTTCTATTACGTCTTGTTCGTAGTCTAAGCGTGCCTCCACCGATAAATCACGACCCTCGGTATACCCATGGTAGACTGCCACCGATATTTCGTCGATAAAAACTTAATTCATTCTCCATCACCAAGAGCTACAAGCAAATAAGTAGAAGACAAACTGGCTATTAGCCATAATTAGTCTAGAGTGAGGCCCTTATCCTGCTAACTCCATCACCAAGAGCTACCCAAGCAAATAAGTAGAAGACAAGCTGGCTATTAGCCAAGCAAGTAAGTAGAAACATGTTAGTTGTTAGTCTAAACTCTATCTCTCACTGCTCGAAAGGGAGATTGCTTACCTACCTAGCAAACTTAACTCATTAGAAGCTCACAGGCTATAGAGGTTATCATAGTCTTCCTCTTGCTTAAGGCATCAGCTAATCTCTTTTCTTTATCGTCAAGGATACTATCAATATGTTCCAATATATATGTTTTCCTTGTAGTAAGAAAGAAAGCTATCTATCAACTCTATCTTTACAAGTATCCTATATTCATAGTGATCTTCCATCGGATCACTTGTCTTTGTGAGGTGAAGGAGCCCACATCTCCTATATGGACTATGTTATGTTTAGTAATACCTTGGATAAGACCAACATTAGATATAATCTTTATTGTTGGAGAGTCCCAGATCCTTTTCTTATGCTTCCAATATTTATTTTGAGTTCATCATCCATCATCTTATCTTTACTATCTTCTTCGGGAATTTTCTCAAAATTTCTAGAATTCTTTTGGCTACTATGGCAAGTTCCTTTGTCGAGCCACACAAGAGCCCATTTGATGAACCAGCACAACAGCGCCAAACAAACTTGGAGTCCAATTCCTTTACGCCAGGTGTACAAGTCATCTCAAGTGCACACAACCAGGCCCCTTTCATTAGCCTATGAGCAACAAGTCTCTGCGCCTCCAATCACCTGTGCCCTGACCGTATGTCTACCGCCGAGAAAATAAAAATTGTCCTTGAGGGCACATGCTCATGGCATGTTGCTGTCCGATGTTCTGTCTCAAGATCTGTCCAATTATTGCCCCCCGCTCCAATACAGTTAAATACAAGTTAATTACATGTCAGGTACGTATACAGCATGGGACCACAGACCTCAGAGGACTGCCTATACCCTACGACGACCCCTGTCTCTATGGCGTGTTTGGTAGGCTAGACCTACCCAGCCAGGCTCGCACCCCCTAGCTAGGCTGTGGAAGGCCAGACCCAACTGGTACAAGGCACCTTATTTGGTTACACTTCCCAGCCGGGCCAAGCTCCATTGGGCTCCTTGTTTGGTTGCCTCCTAGGTGGGATGGCAGTGTTCCCAAGAACTTCTAGGTTGAGATAGTGTTTGGTTGCCTACACCTGTCACCTACAGCACCAGCCCAATTGCCCAAGGCAAACATGAACTAGGAACAACACACATTGACAGGTCCTATTTAGATGAAATATATATCATTAGCACTCAAAATTAAAAGGTCACAAAAGTGTTTGAATTGGAAGCGAATGGAGGCAGTTTTGCTGCATCAGACGTTCTGGCAGGATAGTCATCAGACGCTGGCGTCAGCGTTCGGTGAGTACTGGCGATTGCAGTAGGAACAGTACCTGCCGTCGGACGCTCAGGCATCAGACACTCAGACTGCATTGGACGCTGCTCGCTGGAGCATCGGATGCTCGGGCAGCATCTAACGCAGTCCAGAGAGTTTGTAAACTGGCTGTTGGGGCATCGGACGCGTCCGACGACTGGGCATCGGACACTGTCCTTTGCCCCGTACTAACCCTAACGGCTAGCGGGTTTAAATGCATCGGAACGTCCAATGCCTAGCATCTGAGCGTCCGATGCCCCTGCAGAGACACTGATTGGAAGGTAATGGTTGGGGCTATTGGTGTGGCTTATAAATACCTTCCCACTCCCTCCATGCTCTCTCTCTTGGCCATTTGATCAGTTGAAGAATCCTTTGGAGTGCAAGGGAGAGCAAGAGTCTAGTGTGGTGTTTGTGATTTGAGAATCAAGATTAGCAACCTCATTAGAGACGAGAGAGTGATAAGTATGCATCCACCTTCCTCATTAGACTTGTCTTGGTCAAGTGAGAGTTTGTGCTTATTACTCTTGGTGATCGGCATCACCTAGATGGCTCGATGGCGATCGGGAGCATGGTGATCATCTGGCGGTGATTGTGGATGGCCCATCTCATCTTGTGAGCGGTTTTGGGGGATTCACCGCGTCAGAGTGACGAAGACTCAACCTATAGAGAGCACTTGATCCTTGCGCAGATCAAGATGGAGCTACACCCTTGCGCGGGTGCTCCAACGAGGACTAATGGAGAGTGCCGACTCTTGGATACCTCGAAAAAAAATCGCCGTATTCCTTTTCCTCTCTTTACTTTGAGCATTTACATTCCCTCAATTATTTCATGTATTTACATTGCTAGAATTACCATGCTAGAGTAGGGTTGGAACCTAGGGAGCATAATTTTTGTGTCCTAGAGTCATAGAAACGACACTTAGGCACTAGGGGTGAAATAGGCTAGCGTTAGGCTTTTACCATTACGAATAAATTTAGAAAAACCCAATTCACCCCCCTCTTGGTCATCTTGATCCTTTCAGTACCTAAACGTGGGGGATTGCAAAGGATAAATAGGGTTGTCACCACCTACCAACTACCTAGGTAAAGTATAAGTTAGACACCACGTCTACGTTATGGATTACTACTCTAACTTTGGCCAGGAACTTATGTCTTTAATAGGAATCCTCTACTAGACTATTCATCCCCAAGGGCGAACAAAGAACCCGCTAGAATGTAGTAAACAAAGATAACATATTGAAGAACTTAATATTAAAATCAAAAGATGAAAACGAACTTCTTACTTCAAGTAGCAAGATGATTTTAGAGGTACAAGTGTGGAGAAGTCCTGAACTCCGGTACTCTTCTGATCTTGGGGCAAAGGGATCTGACAACTTGGAAACTACTTTGATCTTCTACCTCTAACTCCCTATTCTAAGTATAGCTAAAACTAATATGAAATGTGGTGCTCTTCTTCGTCTTGAATTCTATATTTTCAGGAGAGGTGAAAGTCTTCATTTATAGTCCAAGTATGACGGTTCATAGGAGATAAACAAGGTAACCATTGAAATCGCCATCCTCTGCATGCAATGAACCACCATGACGAAGGTGGGGCCGAAGGGTCGCAATGGCAGTGCGGCCGTACCATGAGTGTGCTCGCAGCCTGCTGGCCCTGCTCACCACCGCCTTCGCATGGTTAGACTCTTGGACTTGTCTAGGCCTTGGCCCAGATTTGCGAGGTACGTGTACATTCTTGCTTTTCTTCCTTTGATTATGTGGACCAAAAGATGAATTGTTTAGCCCATCTTTACAAGTGATTCATGCAAAACATATATATATATATAGGATTAAGTCCACTTTTGGCCCCTCAACTATTGGGTTCGTCTAATTTTCACCCTCAACTACAAAACCGTCTAATAATTTTCACCCTCAATCTGTCAAAACTATTCATTTTTTTGGAGCTCTTTGCAATGGATAATTTTATTTCATGAAAAAATAAATATTTCTAGCTAATAAGCGGTTTTGACCAGGGGTATATATATATATATATATATTTTATATGCAAGGCATGGCGTATATTAATGATATTAATTATGTGTACTACCATATATATTGGATATTAATTATATTAATTACGCGTATCGATGATGACGCCAGCTAGAATATCTACCTCTTAATTCGGCGAAATTGATATCTTTTTATTCGGAGCTCTAAATATAGCAAATAATATATCAATTTTGATCGTCTCGATGAGCTCTTTGCAATGGTGTACTCCGTTTTGTTGTTTGAGATAATTTTATTTCATGAAAAAATAAATATTTCTAGCTAATATACGGTTTTATATAGTGCATCGGTAAGTGCATCCAAGTGGACACATAATTAATATTAGGTATATATATATATATATATATATATATATATATATATATGTACAAATAATATGATATGTATATATATATATATATGAATTTCATGTGACTAAAATTCTCATCAATGGTTTACAATCAACAAGGTATGTGTGTACATTTACATGTATACTGGATATACGGTCGTATATTAATGATATTAATTATGTGTACTACCATATATTGGATATTAATTATATTAATTATGTGTACTACCGTATACATATATATGAGGTCTTCAGCTACAAAGAGCATGTTAATAAGCCTTAAGAAGTAGGCAAATATCTTAATTGTATTATCCCTTGGATATATCTTTTGGATGCACTACAGTTAGTGATATTAGCTAGAATATACATATACGGCTTTCAAATTCACCTCATATATATGTATATTGATGACAGTTCAAACATTGATGACAGTTCCAAATACAAATGTCGGTTATACTGTACCACATCAGCTATTGACAATATCAATCTATTTTCTTTTTTGACAACACAATCTATTTGGAAGCATGATGGTCGATCAGGTGACAAATTACCTCATATATATATACACCTAATATTAATTATCTCAAACAACAAACGGAGTATACACCTAATATTTATTTTTTCATAAAATAAAATTATCTCAAACAACAAAACGGAGTACACCATTGCAAAGAGCTAAGCAGATGTCTCGAGACGATCAAAATTGATATATTATTTGCTATATTTGGAGCTAATTTTACATTATCGTAAATAAAAAGATATAAATTTGAGTGGTCAATTTGTTCTGCAAAAGAATTGACAAAACATACATAGATTTTATAGTTTTAATTCAACTTAGTATTATAGATATTTAAATTAGTAAGCTACGATCATGGAATATCAGTTGACCTAGCATTAGACGTTGAAACTGCCTATTGAGCAGAAAAAATTACAACTGTTATCTGAATGCAAAAAAATACCGTGTTGCTTCTAAATTGCCGCTGGTCAAAACCGCCTCCCACCTCGATGCCTGAAGAAAAAAAGTGAATGGTTTTGACAGTTGAGGGTAAAAATTAGACGGTTTTGTAGTTGAGGGTGAAAAATTAGACGAACCCAATAGTTGGTCTCCTAAACGGGGCTAAAAGTGGACTTAATCCATATATATAATATAATACACCAAAACTTGTCGATATTGTTAGTATAAAGTCCTATGTCTAAGTTTTACCGTTTCTTTTAATAGATTTTATACAAAGATTGGCGTTAATTTTAGGGTGACAATCCTACCATTTCACTTTGCTCCAATAAGCTTGATTCTGCATAGAAATGCTAGTACAAGTGGAACTTATTATTTATTAAAATATGGTCATGATATGCTTATCTACCCTTGATCCGAGGCTTTTTTTTTTAAAAGGGTCAGCAGGAGAGCCTCTTGCCTGTTTTTTTTGTGTTATATATAAATGGAAAGATGGTACAATATTTACAAATTACAAGGCTTTCAAAGCCGAAGGACAACTCAAGAGACATTCTCACACAACCTAATTGATGCAAGGCTGGTCATGATATGCTTGTCTACCCTTGATCAGAGGCTTTTTTTTTGGAAAGGGTCAGCAGGGCAGCCCCTTGCCTATTTTTTTGTATGTTATATAAATGGAAAGAATAGTACAATATTTACAAATTACAAGGCTTTCAAAGACGAAGGAAAAAACATACACAACTCAAGAGACATTCTCACACAACCTAATTGATGCAAGGCTGTTGATGGTGACTTTTGAGTATATATAAGGGTGTGTGATGCTGAACTTTAAGGGGGTTCCTATAAAATTTATGGTGCCCCCACCTAAACTTGAATCACATGGGAGATTGGATTTGGACTCGAATGACACTGAAAATGGCTAAAAGCTTAGTAACCCTGATATGCATTTTGAGAGTATGGGGACTTGGACGAGAAATCAAGATAAGTTTAAGGTCCACCGGTGAAACTTACTCTTCTGCAAATATTTTCATAATGGTCCAAATATAGAACTCTTTCAAAAAGAGACTAAACCGAAACAGTCAAGAAGAAAACAAGAATTGTTAAATCCTCCATACAATCTTTTGTAAGCGTGCATAATCGCAGGAAGGGTAACATTTACGCCACCTTAAACCTTGCCAAATGCCCAAAGAAAGCACACGGTGGACATGGTTCAAACTTGTTCGGAAATCAAATACTTAATGACGACGCTATCAAATTTTGCAGATCAAAAAGCTCCAATCACCAGCACAGCAGGTACAATGAAGCACCTAACTTCTTAGCATATAATACACACAATAGCGAGCAGTTGGTTTGGCAAACCATGCTATCAATAGTTTACTTAGAAAGTCAGAATGACCACTAAATGAGACGAGTACAGACTAATCATCTACTTACTCAAATAGAGCTACAGACATATCTAGCACAAAAAAAATGCTACATTTAAATACATCTCCATCGATTCCGACATAGGTGCAGCACATGCAACTGAAACACAGCAGTGTCAATGCATCCTTCTCACGAGGTGGGGTTATAGCGAAGGTGTTGCTCATAGTAATCAATAAGCTGCAAACCAGAATAATAATTGTTGTGGTGTCATTACATTTTCCTTCATCAAGTGAAATGAGAAGACAATGAGGTCATACCACCAGGGGCTCCTTAGCTTTCAACTGCTTGTCATCCACGAATATCTCCTCTCCATCGGACCTGTTGATCATGTTGGTCAGGAGAAATGTTCAGCAAACCTTGTACGAAAGACACATGTGCTATATCAATGACAACATAATCGCAAACCAGTGAAAGGGTGTTATGTTGGCAAGACATGTAAACTACTTCATGATTGTGAGATTTTAGAGACAGAAACCACACACACTCAACAACAATAACATTGCAGGATAAAAACTTAAAACATAGGTTGACTGCTCCTCCATGATGAGTTATCAGAACATCAGTTAATGCCTTCAAAGGTTCTGCATTTCAATGCTGGATTGATATGCTACCTCTATGTAATATCTATTTTGACTAGCCATAGACTGCTTTTCTTTATTTGAATACATAGATACCACCATCCAGGTTTCAAAATGGAAGAACTTGAGTGTTCTTTTCTTGTAGAACAGAGTGCTCATTGTTTAGTGCACAACCATTTTGAAAGGGCATTTGACCTGACTACAATAATTCACAGTACAGTTACTGACTTTAATTTAATAATACAGCAATCTAAGAGAGAGAAGAATATTTTACTGATACTATAAGAACCCACAACATACTGTGTTGCATGCTTTGGAACACACCATTTCTCAAATTTGATACACACCAACTGCTTCTATACTGGATATATAGTAAGCTTTCATACTAATATGTAGTAAACAACAAAACTATTGGCAGCCGCGGTCCACCTAAACCATGTTAACGGCTCTTGTTGGGTTTCAACTCTAACCTACCCCAACTTGCTTGGGAGTGAATTGCTTTGTTGCTGTTGTTGTACACCCTCTATCCCTGGAAGAATAAATTCCTAGAATCTGTGCCAGTCAAATTGCTTTTAAGTTTGACCAACTTTATAGAAAAGAGGAAGAACATTTATGACATAGAATGAGTATATTATGAAAACATATTCTATGGTAAATCTAATGATACTAATTTGATACCATAAATCTTAATTTTTTTTAAAAAAATCGGTCAAAGTTTAAAAAGTTTGACTTCAGAAACCTCTGCGACAAAGGGAGTATGTATTAAACAGATAGCATGTTCATTCTAAAAACTGGTAATGTACTTCCCTAAGTTGAGGAACACTGGAATCTTCAAATGTAAGCTCCCATATTGCCTAAACTGATATCATAGAATTAACTAGATAAAGCTCTAGTATCAAGTATAGCACCAGCGACTCATACCGATAACCAAGTCAAGCCAGTACCTTCGAGGCCAGCACCAAAACACAGGACAACAAACAATTCATTATGACTGCATGATGCAATAGTATAACCAATTGTTATATCTAGAGCTGCTACAGACATGAGTCCAATACCCAAATATCATCTTTGCTGTTGGATGCTAATCTAATTACTTTAGACAAAATGAATCATGTATAGAAGTATGCAATCCCAGTTTCCAAAAAAAAGTATGCAATCCTCTAAATCCAGATATAACAGAATCAACAAATGCACATTTCAAGTTTTATACTGACGGCCTCCCAAATTATCTTTGTGAAGTTAGCCTACTTATATTATCCAATCAATTGCATCCAAAACACAATCAAACAAACTAACTTGAAGACAATTCTACCACAACCCAAGATTATAAGTAGACAAAATCCAGTGCACAAACGAGGTTTTGGCATGATTGCTGGGTGGGAGAGTGCCCTCTAAAAATTGCGTTCCCAAAATTATTTCAGATTGCTGTGATTCCTGATATTGTTGTAGGTGTTGGTTGAGGGCCAATGCGTATTAGAGTTCAGAAGACAGCTGAATGGGGAGCTTATTTCTGCATGGAACAATTTACAGACAATTCTGAATGAGGTCCCTACTTTCAGAAGGCAGAGATGAGGTGTTCTGGGCATCGGAGAACTCAAAGAGATACTCTACAAGATCGCTGTACAAGCGAATGACGTCTGGTGGCATTGTTGACTCATGCATGATGGTGATCTGGAAGTGCCACATTCCTCTGAAGTCAAAATATTCTTATGGATGGCAGCACATGATAGAATTCAATGTGGAGTTCAGTTAAAGAAGAAGAAATGGTATGGCCCTGAAAAATGCTTCTCTTGTGAGAAGCTGGAGACTACTGATCATATTCTGTTTCAATGCCCCATGGCGCTCTTTCTCTGGTCTTTCTTACGCACGAGCTCCGGCTGGCCTAGCTTGCCGACCACCTGTGCTGAATTCTTATTACAGATTGTGGACAAGTTTAAAGGTAAGCGATTAAAGGTAACCTTGTTTATCCGTGCAGGAGCGATGTGGACAATTTGGAAGACTCGCAATGATGTGGTGTTCAACAAGAAGGTTCTTTCTTCTCCAGTGACGATGATTTACAAGATGCTGATGCTGGTGAAATCCTGGCGGCCTATCCTAAACCCGAAGCTGAAGCCCTTAGCAGAAGATATGATCAATACGATGTCCTCAAATGCAGCTGTGATGATGTAATAGTCCGTCAGATGGTTTTGAGTTAGTTTGGTTCAAACTATGTCTTATTTTGGCACTTTTTTAGAGTTCTGTCTCTGTCTTTGGGGGTCAGTAGAGTTGGTTGTGACCTTTGTCTATGAAACTCTCTATTGTAAGCTGGTAACCCCAGCATGGATCGTTGACTACGTTAAACTTTCAATAAAGCCAGGTGAAAGCCTTTGATCTAAAAAAAGTCCACTGCACAATTAAAATGAAACAAAATATAAAGGCCTGAAAACAGACCTTTAAATGTACACTAAAGAAGAGATAAATAATTCTATGATTTAAATTAAATAACTTATTGCACCATCACCATAATGCCTTCAGATAAGACAACAAAAAAGCAGGCATAACATCAAAACCCAGATTGGACGCAAATTTCTCTTTACAGTTACTCTTCAATCCTGAAATGGTTCAAAGTATACCAAAAAAAAAAATCTTAGGTGACTCCAGCAAAGAATAGCAAACCAAGCACTCGTGAACATGTGGTTTTATCACTTATGTCACATAAAGTATCATTCCTTGTGATGATAGCGCTCTAATTTGAAAGTGACCATGCATCGTAAGCTTGTGAAAACAAAATTTTTGAAGAGATTCAGAAAATAAGACACCCGAACTAAGAAAGAATCTATACCTGAGTGCCTTGAATGTTATTGCAACTTGCTGCACACCATCCATAACTGTGGCAAAATAGCGCACTGGCTTGATGATCTTAATGATCTTAGGCATATGAATTTGGTTACCAGAGTCCTCCCCCTTGTTCTTATCACCAGTTTCTCCTTCTGTGGAATCAACAGTCTCATTGCCTGGCTTGTCACTTATGAGATCACGGATATCTCCTTGCTCCTGTGTTACTTCGTCCTGCTTGAACCTTCTGACACATCCAGACTTGCGCTTCTTGGCACCTGTCACCTGTCCACCCTGAAGTGGGGCTGCTCGTATTGAATTATCCACCTTCAATGAACCATTTGCAGGGTGCTGCACATCTTGTTGGTCAGTCAAGCTAACAGATAAGGGAGCCCCTTGCAATGGAAACCCAACTGAGACCACACCTGAACTACCCTCCTGTACTACTCTTTGCCCAAGCAAGTTCACTGATGCATCAAGGCCCCCAGGTGAGGTCTTGTTACTATTATTATTTGCTCTCCTACTACTTGTCCTGCAGGGCAGTTTCTTTACTTCTGAGGCATGTATGCCTTGCATGCTCCGGGCCTCCGTCCGAGGTGGTCGACCACGTTTGCCACGAGAAGGGTTAGGATCCGATGTTGCAGTTGTGGCAGTCTTGCGCTTTCGTTTTCGAGAGGATCTGGGCGACCTTGACCTGTGTTTCATAAAACCATCAGCAAACAATGTTATCAGCTGCGTATGTGTATCTAATGCTGAACAGAGGCAATACACATTCATACCGCTTATTGAAAGCATCAACAATGTCGGAACAGGCCTTCAGGTTTTCAAGGGGTTCCCATGTGTTAGCACTCTCCGGCCACCCACGCCTTATAAATCACATCAAATTGATAGGAATAAAGTATCAGCAGTAACATATATGCAGTAAATATGCATACACACAGCATTCAGCTTTCAAATCAGTAGTTCTCAATCAAGGAAAGAAAAGCAACTATACATTAAACAATGAATCTATTTAATGAAGCAAACATGAAGTTAGAGGAAGACATGACTCAATGACTACCAAAGCTGGCCACCAATTTGCAAATGCCGCAACGCCCGCTCTATTTAACAAGAGAATGGAATAGATGTGTTCAAAATCACAGGAATTACTTCAGTAGAGCATTGCTCCATTGCCAAACATCCATTCTTGAATGTGGAGTTCATGACTTAGCATCTACATCGTGCTAGATACTCACGCGAGCCATGCTGATATCTGAATAAAAACAAATAGACAAGGAAAACGCATTTACACGAACCAATAAAAAACGATAGTTTCCGGTGCACATGAACTCAATCTAATTCGGCAGTCACCATCCCACCCAACAACAAACAAATGTGGTGTATTAAACACCAAACCACGCCCAAACGGTACTAACTGCGCAAGGATGTGGACTACCGTCCAAGCGAATCAAGGAGGAAGAAGCGCTACGCCTACCAGGGAAATTGCAAAAAAAAAAAAAAAAAAAAAAAAAAAAGGGGGTGTGTGTGTGGGTGGGGTGGAATGGAATTTGAGAGAGAAAGGGCCGTCACCGACCACTTGACGAGGTACTGAAGCTGGCCCTTGCGGAGGCGGCGGCGGCGGATGGCCTCGATCTCGAAGAAGCCCTCGGCCAGCTTCGGCGGCTCCACGGCTTCCTGCGCCGGCGTCTCCACCTCAGCCTCGGCCTGATCCTCCCCACCAGACCCCTCCTCCGTCTGTTCCTCCCCCTCTTCCTCGTCGCCCTCCTCAGTGTGTTCCTCCGCCTCTTCTTGCTCCTCTAGAGCCGCCGTCGGATAGCCGCACTCCTTCCTGTTCCGCCCCATGTTGAATCTTGTTTCACTCGACGGCCCGCCTCACGTTCGCTCGTGCTACCCAAATCGAGGGCGGATCTTGTACAGATTTTGCTGATGAGCGCTCCGGTTGTTGGAGCCGCCTTTTCTGGGAGGGGGTGTCGGGAGGAACAAGGCTCGTCCAGGGGCGCAGGGCAAAGGCTCCGTACGACGTGACGTTTCTGCAGGAGGCAGCACCAGCCCTTGCTTGTGGTAATGTAGTTCTTCGTTTCCGTTTTTACCCCTGATGAGGGTGCATGTGTCCGGCGTGTTCATTGGAATTCTCCACGGTTCCATCTAACCCCTTAATAAAAAAATCAAACAGCCAAAATTTGTGTGGCATTCATTTTAATCCGCACTATTCAATTTGATTCATCCGCATATTTTCCACCTCCCCAACTTGTATATTGGTAGTACGATTGGCTCTGCCATAGTATCGCTTTTTTCCTCAACCCTCTAGTTTCTTCGCTGTCATCGCCGCCGTCGGCCCCCTGTCTCTTCCTCGACGAGCTTGCCAGCGGCAGGAGGGCCGGTTCCCTCCCTCTTTCTCCCTTCCTCCTTGTAAAATCCCACAATCTATAAGAACCCTAGATGGGTGCGTCGAGGGGACCACAGTCCTTTTCACCTTCGTCTTATGGTGGATGGGCATGTCCACGGCAACCATGGTGGCCGGCGGGAACAACCTCCAAGCTTTTGAGGTGAGTATTGATGGTAGACAACGTCTATTTTTAACCGTCGATCCTCCTTGCAATTAATAACAATATCATAGAATATGAGGTTATTACTAACAATTTCTATGAGTTTTGCTGAATTGTCTGTTTTCTAGGGAGTTATCCAGAAAGTGTATAATTGAGGATTAAAGTGCATAAAGCCATAAAACTTAACAACGACGGAATATATCGTCATTGGACTCAGGAAAGTTCCAGAAGACACTAGAAAAAGGTAGAGCCCGAGCCGTTTATAGGTGGGGCCAGCCGGCCTCACCAGCCAGGCCGCCTGGCCTCCCATAGTGGGACCCACCTGTCATCTTCTGCTCACCTCTCCACCGCCTTTGAGGATGCATCTTGGTCCTACATTAAGTCGGTTTGATCCAACGGTTGATGTTCATCCCACCAGGCTATAAATATAGGCCTGTACCCCCCTAAGAGAAGCCAGATCAATGGAGAGCTAAAGAGCTAGAAACCCTAATTCATATCTAGTAGATCTAGGCTAGCAATCAAAAGAGGCTAGTTCAATCTAAAACTAGTTCTTGTTTAGAGATTAGAGAGATAGAGTTGGAGAGTAGAGTTCTGAAGGAGTTTCGGCCTGTCAGTGCTTCTTCGTCGTTGTATTCTTCAAGATCAACCTCCCTTGCCTAAAGTTTGTATTTTGAGATCATTTGATAGTCAAGTTCTGGTTAAAGTAAGTATTTTGTTCATATTATTCTTCTAGTTTGCAACTCTTATTGAGTACTTTGATCTTGATAGCTTCTTGATTGAAGTAGTATTCGTAGCGTAGACATAGTATTTAGGCTATGTTTACTTGTGAATGTCCCCTGATTTTCTGGATAGTGGTAGCTCGCGAAGATGACTTATAGCTTCATTGAATCCTCTGTAGTCCACTTCCTGTTAATAGGTTTGGCAAGCAAAAGGTGCTTGGTAGAAGAGAACTCTGATTTCTACTTCTATCTTAAATAACCACTTACAAATATCAGAACTAGATAATTCATATTGTTCTTTTTGTTCTCGCTATTTTCTAGCTTCATTGTATATTGGGTTAAGTTTATAGACATAGTCATCATCATCTATTGTTCCTTTGGGTTCGATATTTAAAACCGAGTTAATCTTGGTGAAGTGCTACAATGGTATTATATCTGTGCACTTGCGGATAATCTTATTTCTTGTGTGCATTTAATTAATACCAACAAGCATTTCTGGTGCCTGTTGACGGTCGTTAATGTTTGAATTCAATCATCAACTAGCCATGGAAAAGGATACAATTGCAATCACTAAAATAGATATAGGGTTTGCACTGATAGAATTCAACGAGTTTTAGTGTTTCACTAGTTTCTGCAGGTGTAAACAGGAAAAGACGCAATCCTATAAGCTTATCGGAATATAAAACGGGAAATCGGACACCACGACAACACAGGAAGAATCTAGAAGGGACTAGAAGACACCACACCGAAGCGGAGGACCGGAGGCCACCAGGCCAGACCGACTGATTTGGGCCTGGACCGGCCGGTCTGGGCCTAGGCCCACTGGCGGCCTGCTTCGCCCAGGTTGCTCCACCACCTTGATCTCAGCCGTATGTCAATGTCGGTTTGATCCGATGGCACACGATCATCGTCTAGGGCTATAAAAGAAGAGTAGGACCTCCAGGGGGAGGCACATTCATTCATTCCTCATTCGAAGTCCGACCTTCAGCCAGAAACCCTAATCACAGCTCCTTAGCTGGGGCCTAGATAGCTAGTTAGAACTAGAGAGAGGCAAGCGAAGGCTTGGATTCTGGAGCCATCAAGAGCTTGGATTTGGTATAGTTTTTACTGTTGACACCTCTTAATATTATCTCTAGCAACGGCGCTAAAAATGCTTGTGGGCATAGCATCGCTACTAGAATGCCGAGTTGTCATCCCCATCAATAACACGAAGGGGTGTGGTATTAAATCATGCCACCATTTAGAATATAGAAATAGTATCCGCAAGCGCACAGATCAAATACCATTGTAGCAATTTACCGGAGTATTACTAGGTTGTCATTTATATTTTCCCAAAGAAAGGTCTACAGGGCATACATGTAAGGTAGCGTGATAACCTAGAGTGTAATGGATAGGCATAACCATGTCTTCGCTACTCAATGCAGGGGTAAGTCATAAGATAAATGATAAAGATAAGTATAAATTATCAGCATAAACAAATAGAGACTCCTAGCTATGTCATTAGGGTTACTAGCAGAATATCAAGAGATATTCCTATGTTATTCCTAGCTACATATCAATGCATATTATGGTTAGTGCAGTACACTTAGTAGTCATAGCTAAGGTTAGCATTACATCTATTCATAGTGGACATACTAGGGAAGTTTTGAGAACATAACACGTCCTTTCTTCATACAAAAAGCCCTACTCTGCCTATAAACGGGGTTTAGAATACATAGGACTCAACAGGATTGTCACACCCGTGATCTATCAAGCCCGGTCTATTAGGTGCATTCGCAGATAAACAACATATAAGCACCACACTTACACAAATTCACCACTCACCCATTGATCAATTAGATGAGCGCTATACGAACCTATGAATAAATATAATGTCAATCTAGCTGTACTAAGCATATAACTAAAATAGACAAAGAACAATATAACTATGAATATATGTAGATATGTATTCATTAATTCAATTGTAGCAATCATATAACTATACAATGATAGAGAACAAAGGTGAGAGGAAGTAAGAACTATACCAAATCTAAGCTCTTGATGGTTCCGGAATCCAAACCTTCGTTTGCCTCCCTCTAGTTCTAACTAGCTATCTAGGCCCTAGCTAAGGAGCTCTGATTAGGGTTTTTGGCTGATGATCGGACTTCGAATGAGGAATGAATGAATGTGCCTCCTTCCCAGGGGGGTCCTGCCCTTCTTTTATAGACCTAGGCGATGATCATGAGCCATCGGATCAAACCGACATTGACATATGGTTGTGATCAATCCTCAAAGGCGGTGGAGAGGCCACCAGCAGGGCCAAGCCAAGACCGGCCGGTCCAGGCCCGGACCGGTCGGTCTGGCCTAGTGGCCCCCGAGCCTCCACTTCGGCGTGGTGTCTTCTAGCCTCTTCTGGAACCTTTCTGCATTGCCGCGGTGTCCGATTTCCCATTCTATATTCCGATAAGCTCCTGGGATTACGCCTTTTCCATTTTGCAACTGCAGAAACAGTGAAACACCAAAACTCATGGAATTCGGTCCGTGTAAACCCTATATCTACTTTAGTGATCGCAATTGCATCCTTTTCTATGGCTAGTTGACGGTTAGATTCGTACGATAACGACCGTCGATAACTCCACCAAGCTTAACCTTTGCTAGTCCCTTAGCAAAAAAAACTCAGAAAAAGTTATTGTAAAATATATATGTTTAAGTAGCCATCTTGGAGCAACTCCCTAGAAGTATACTTGCAGTCAGATAGAAATTCTTCTCCAAGTTATGCAATAACTGAGTTGACTTTTAAACTTACCCATATTACCTTTGCCTGTGGGGCTTATTAACTCTTCCTTGAGTCTTGAGTATTTGACAGACAGAAAGATCCCATCCATGCACTATATCTCCAACTCTTCGATCAACTATCATTCTAGAGTTTTTAGAGGTTTTCAAATAAAACTCAGAGCTTCCCATATATGATACTCTCAAGTCTCTCAATATATGTGGTATTTGTGGATTCTCACAAAGGCAGTGATGATCGTTGCCTTTCTTTTCACCCTATAACTAAAGCTTATGCGCATAGGTAAGGAGAAACTGAAAGAGCAAACTTGCAATGCATGTGTTGTAAAGTCAAGCAATGGATCCATGGAGAAACAAGTTATGCAGTCGAATCAAGATGTATAGGTGGATAGATATGGTGGATATATGGTGGATATATGGTGGAACCTAATTCTACTCAGCTCCTTGAATGCATATCTCTCTTTTGAACTTTGAAAACTGGCTAGAGGTTATGAGCTATCTTTTTCTTTTTCTTAGGGAGTCGGGCATCTAGTTACCCATTGTTTTAGCATGTAGACACTTGTCCATTTTATTTTCTTCTCCCTCTTTCTCTTTTTTTCCAAATATATTTTTGCATAGCTTATAGCACTCCTTTTGGCACTAATGGGATTTGGAGAGATAGCAACAGGGACTTGGAGCATTTATTGGATGGCTAACCTAATAGAAATGTTTTTGGTGTTTTCTCCCAGTGTAAGAGAAGAACATTTTTTTGGAATGGATGTAGATGGAATGGCATGTTGTTGCGCCTACTCCAGTGTAGAATAGTGCATATGGAGGTGGATCTTGATTCAAGAGCATGAAAAATTTCTCACCAGGGTCACAAAGATTGATAAAATACAATGCATGATAAGCAGCATGTATGTGAAAGTTTAACTAGCCTGTCTTATCATGTTTGGCTCTGGTGGGAATATAAGCTTTGTCATATAGGAACTCATCATATTTTTTGCATTTCTCAAAGGATAAATCTTTAGAACTCTAGTGTCACTTAGAACAAGATAGATAGTAGCTCAGACTTTCTCAATTTTATCAATCAAGTACCTAGACTTAGTTCAAGCATATGCAACCCACAAGTTTCAGGCTCAGAGCAAATTCTCATGTCAAAATAGTTAGAACTAAAACTTGTAAAAACTTTTGTCTACTCTAGGCATTTCAAAGGTGTTGTAACAGAGCAACTTATCATCATTTCAAATCATCTCAAGAGCTTCATTTTCATTGACTCTAGACAGACAAACATTTTTATTTGGTTTTCTATTTTAAGGACTCATACTATATAAGACTCTAAAGACTCTACAAAGCATGGACCTTCATATGCCCATATATTTTTGGTATTTTTAAGTTTTCTTATGATACTATGGTGAACCTTCATGTGCTCACATATTTTTAGTATTTTTCATTTTTATGACTGACTCGATAATCATGTAGGTACACTTACCTAGGTACCTAGGGGATGCCTTTCCCCAAGCTGGTTGTTGTCGTGGTTGAGCATTGAAGCTGAGCAGTCCTCTCAGTGGAGCTCATGCTTGCAAGAGCTGGTGTAGCCGGGAACCTCAATCTCATCCAACATGAAGTTGCTTCCTCCACACAGTGATTAGCTGTGTGTAGGGAAGATGTACTTCGAGTGATGACGATGATGATTCTTGGGTGGACTAGCTCTTAGAGTCATCCTACAGTAAACATCTCACAAAACACCAAAACTCATGGAACGGGTTAGGATAAACAGTTAGTGGTTAGCCATTTCTTGGACTGGTTGTTGTGAGAGGTTTTCAAAGGTTGTTACAGTGCATACAGTGCAGCAAGATGCTCAATGATTATTTTTGGATTTTCTTTTTATCAAACAGAAAGGAAATATGCATACTAATTTTTTTATTTTATTATTTTTTGAGCCACCACAGTGAGCACTCCTTTAGCTTGCACTACAGGGATGTCATATGGGGCTTTGAGATTTTCCAAATGTTTGTATTATTTTCTATATAAGGATGATGAGAACTAACTATGAATTTAAAAGTGCAAGAAAGTAAATAGATAACTACCATTGTTACTTTATGGCAAGGGTTCAGAGTTTAGAATCCTCTAGACAAGACCTCGTCTTCGTCACTCCTGGGGTACTTCATCAGATCCCGAGGATGGGGACCCTGACGCTGGACCTCCCGGTGATAATGACTCGGTTGAGGAGGTTACCTTTTCTTTCTATACCTTTATAGGTTGGTGATGTTCGCTAGGTGTAGTAGATTCTTCTTTGATTGCCTCCTCCTCAACATTGCTCTTTTGGGAGCGATTTCAAAGCTGCTGATCCAGGAGATTTATAATCTTTGAAATGACAACATACCTTCTCTCCTGGGAATTGGAAGTGGACTTGGCCTGATCCATTGTAAATGATGGCGTTGGTGGTGCTGAGGAATGGCCTCCCAAGAATAATGGGTGTCTCATCTTCTTATTTCATGTCCAATATCATAAAGTCGGTCGGGACATAGTGAGTGTAGATTTTGACCATGATGTCTCTTGCTACTCCCTCCGGAAATCTTATCGTGTTGTCCGCCAGCTGCAGCTGCATATAGGTAGGGTATAGAGGTGTATCGAATAATAAGTCATATACCTTTTTAGACACGATGTTGACAGCTGATCCGGTGCCGCAGAAAGCATTGTAGAAGGAGCACTGTCCAATAGTGCAGTCAATGGTCGGCATGCCTGGATCCTCCCTCTTGATTAGGAATGGTGAAGCTAAGAGGTGGTCATGCTCATACTCAACAGCCTTGACTACTTGGACTTGTTTTCTCACTTGCCTTCTATTCTTGTTCTTTTTCTTCCTATTTGAATTCTTCTTCTTGGCTTCTTCAATTGTTGGTTTGACTAGGAAGTAAGCTCCTTTTGGATCTACAGGAGCTTCAAGGGTCTTATTGTTGAAACTGAACTTTTCTTTATTTCTCTTGATGGTGAAATGAATCTTTGCACTGTCTGTGTCGATGACAGCCTTTGCAGTACTTAGGAATGGTTGGCCAAGAATGATTGGACTCTTAGGATCTCTGTCGGTATCTAGAACTACAAAGTCTACAGGGACATATGATCTCCCGATTCGTATGCACACGTCATCTAAGATTCCTTCAGGGTACTTAACCGTCTGGTCTGCGAGCTGCAAGCACATATTCGTATACAATAAGAATGCCCATAGAAAGACTTGGTCAAAGATTACTTTAGGCATGATGTTGACACTGGCGCCTAGATCACAAATAACCTCAGAAAAGTCATGCTGTCAATAGAGATGGGGATCATAGGTCTCCCCTTGGATCTCCTCTCTTGGGTGGCATGGACTCATCCTTCCATCCTTCTAATGATGCTTTAATATATTAACCTGCATGTACATCAACAAGATTCGCGGTCTCGGGCCTAGAGATTGCCTTGGAATTTTTACCTTCGTTGGTCTATGGAACAGCGGCCGCCAACTGAGCTAGTTGTTGTTCTATCATTTTGTCAAAGCTAGGCTGGTTCTTAACAGCAGAGGTAAAGCTATCCATTTTAGTGTTTATGTTTTCTAGCATTTTATCATTGGATGCTACTTTCCTAGATAAAGTCTCCACAATTTTATTTTGGTTGGAGATCACTTCTCGTAAAGGCAATTGAGCATAGCTATTGTAATTAGTGCCTTAAAAGTTACCTTAGAAATTACCTTGGCAGTTGGGCCTTTACTGATTCCATCCTTGATTTTGAGGACAATAGTTGTTATTGTTGTTGATGAAGTTCACATTCTCACGGGTCTCAGGGCAGCTGTTGCCTGAGTGTCCTATATTGACACACACTTCACAAGTCATGCATGAATCACCGATGCGCATAACATTTTGTATCAGGCTGGCCTTGTCTTCCAGCTTCTTCATGAGCAGATCTATCTTGGCAGATAGCATGTCTACCTCCTTGAGCTGGTGCATTCGTCCACTCCTCTTGCGGGTTGGTTGGCGCTCTTCACTCTAATCTTGATTGGAGGCCATCTTCTCCATAAGAGCAGTAGCTTGCACTACAAGAAATGTGTTGGTTTATGACTTTTACGACATGACATTTGATCAAAAGGTCACTAAATTGGTTTGTTTATGACGTTTGCTTTAGAAGCATTTCAACTTAGTGATATAACTGAATGAATGTCACAAAAAATGTCTTAATGGTAGTCAAATTCCATGTTGCGACAATATTTCTCCTGTCATAGACACTGATTGCAGTCATCATAAATTTAGGACAAGGATGATGTGTCAAAATTTATTTTATATGACGAGAAAGGTGTGTCATAAGTTATTTTACTAGTTTTTAAAATACTGTTGTCCAAGATGGCTTGAGGGCCCAACTACTACCTAGTGAAGTAGGTCCCATGTGCATACTTTTTTCAAATTTTTTCCATGTATTTAATCCATCTATTTCTGTTCTCCATCTATTACTAAAAAGAGCCAAATGTTAACATCTCCGCAAAACTAATTGGGCCCCTCCCCTATGATTAAGCATGCTAAATACCCCACCCCCTTGACTCGCTCTAAGGCACATCCCGCCATGCTCATCTCCCTTGTGACATGATTTTGTTGTGTAACATGAATTCACACATTATCATGTGACATGAATTTATTTATTTAATGTTGACCGATTCAAATATCAATTATAAGATATGATGAAATTCATGCACCAAGTGTATGTGCGAAATATTAGAATTGAGACGTGTGCTAACTATGGTTGCCTCAAGGTCTGTGTGCTAATAACGTTGATTAGTTTTTTTAGAATTAATAATGTTGATTAGTGGAAGAAGAAAAAAAGGAGTGAAAAAAATGGTGGGGCAGTAGCCAATCGTTGGGCTTGGCCCAACAAGCTTGCTGGTGCCTCCCGTCCAAAGGAAAGAAAGAGAACTTTTTCTAAAAAAGGAACAAAGGTGCTGGGTTGCTCGCCATAGCCTTGGCTTCGTTGGTTCTAAAAAAAGCCCTGGCCTCACGGGCCTTTCTGTCCGCTGTGGGCCTGGCCTCCACAATCACCGCGTGGGCTAAGGCCTTTGCCGCATGGGCCTCTGGCCATGCGTGTGTGTGTCCGCGTGGGCCGCCATAGCTGTGCACAGGACATGAGACCGGTGGCGCAAAGGAAATTCATTTCCCTTTTTCTTAGTTGCAAAAGTTTATAAAAAATCATAGAAAATTCAGAAAATAGCAAAGAAGATTCGTTGGATTTATAAAATCGTGCTCTATATTCAGATGTCATTTTATTACCAGGTTGTGTGATATATGTTGGTGTTATTAAATCATCCTTGCATTCTTGTTAATGGGAATTGATTTCTTAACGTTAAAATATTGAAAGCATTGATAAGATTCGGTGTGGGGTCATGTGCTAGGCCTTCATGCATGCAGAAAAAGTTTTAAGCCATTTCAACACTAGTGTATTGTATATGCTTCACAAAGTCTATGTGCCGTTTCAAAGAACCCCGACTTCAACCAATGGGTTTCCAAGTGACCTATATGTTTCCATGTCGTAAGGTGCTCAAACTTTTTCACAAGTTTTTACATACCATGGGATGAGAACATGCTAAGTCTTAGATTTTTGGGAGGTACTTTGCTATTTTCATTCATTTAAATGAATTTCTACGCTACTGGACACCGTAATTGTAGGTTGAACTAAGACTACCCAAAAAACAATCCAAAAACGGTGCCATATTTCTCTGTTAGGTCTCACATACCCTAGAGAACTAAGGCAGATGGTAAAATATTATTTTTTTTAAGGCGTAACTCGTCCCCGCTTTCTCGATTTTAATGATAAATAAATTTGATAATTACCTAGTTTGACCAGAAAAATCAAAGATTCAGTGTGGGGCCATGCTCTCGGCCTTCATGCATGCAGAAAAAGTTTCAAGTCATTTGGACACCGGCATATTGTATATCCTTCACAAACTCCATGCGCCATTTTGAAGAACTTTGACTACAACTAATGGGTCTTCACTTTGACTCATCTGTTTCAATGTCGTAAGGTGCTCAAACTTTTTCTTAAGCTTGTGCATGCCATGGGATGAGCAAACACTATGTTTTTGAATTTTCAAAGGTACTTTGCTATTTTCTTTCATTTAAATGAATTTATGTGCGGTGAGACACAATAATTGTAGGTTGAACTAAGGCTACCAAAAACAATCCAGAACGGTGCCAAATTTGTACACCAGATCTTACATGCCCTAGAGAATTAGTTTTGGTAGAGGTGGATGGTAAAATGTCCTTTTTTCAAGGCGTAACTCGCCCTCCTTTCTCAATTTTAATGATAAATAAATTCAGTAATTACTTAGTGTGATAAAAAATCTAAGATTTAGTGTAAGACCATGCTCAGGGCCTTCATGCATGTGGAAAAAGTTTCAAGCCATTATCACACTTGCTTATTGTGCATGCTTCACAAAGTCCATGAGCCATTTGGAAGAACCGTAACAACAACTGATGGGTCTCCATGTGACTCATCTGTTTCGATGTCGTAAGTTGCTCAAATTTTTTGGGTAAAGCTTATTTGTGCCACAGGATAAGGAAACACGAAGTTTTAGATTTTTCGAAGATGTCTTGCTATTTTCTCTCATTTAAATGAATTTGTGCGTGGTGAGACATCATAATTGTTTTGTCCACAAAACACCAACACTTTAAAATCTAGGAAAACACTATTTAAATAGTCTATTTCATGTTAAATTATATATCTATGATAAATCCATTTATTCCAGTAATTAACATTAATATATTTCTAAGCTTCACTTATAAATAAAAAAGATAATAAAAATATTAAACTGGAATAGGTAAAGATAAATAAAAATATTAAACTGGAATAGGTAAAGACAACCTTGTCTGGTCGGCCCAACCCACGAATTTTAGCCCACCTTAGCCCATGCCGAACCACGTTACCTGAGCCGTTGGATCAAATGGACGGCTAACGTTCATCCTGAGCTGAATAAATATCAACAAACCCTAGGCTTTCAGCCCCCTCTCTGTCACTCCCCTTCCCCCGCAGCATCCACCACCCTCCTCTGGATCCAAGGACCTGCTGCCTGTCCTCACTCTCGAGGAGGCCACGACGCCCTCGGCCATGGCGAAGACCGGCGGCGACGCACTGATCTGGGGGCGGGGAGGGGAACTTCGGGTTGTGGTTGCCCGATCCAAAGCTTTGTCGCCCACCGCTCCCTGCACGCGGCACCTCGATCTGTGGGGTAACGAGGATCTGACGCGGTGGCGTCTAGATGTGCATACTTGTGCTACTCTCCTGGTTGGGGGTGATGCTTGGCCTGAGGGAGGTGAGCACCAAGCACCCTGTTAATATGTTCCTTGTACGTACATTCAAATCTAAAGTGAGATCTTGGTGTTCTTGTTTTCTCTCTCCAGCCAACCAGTACAACCCGCCGAAATCTGGCGGTGTTGGTGAGTTAGCTTGCCTGGCATCCAGCGCCCAGCAGCCATTAGCGCTCCCGTCGGCAGCGTGTTCCGAGTCCGGTCGGTGTACCTCCGGTGCAGGTGGCCATTAGCGCTGCTGGCAATAGCGAGTTTGGTGTCCGTGGAAAGCAACGCATCTCTGACAGTCAAGGTGCGCTATTTCTCTGTCATCTCCCCCCATCTATGATTGAAAAACAGGAGTCAATGTCCCTTTCTTTTTTCTGAAGTTTGGATCCTACTTGCTGTATGAATCGTGTCAAGGTTGCATGTCCATATATAAACAGAAGCTGGAAGATGCTAGCGGCCACCACTGTTGCCTTCCGATTATTGGTGTGCTAGTGATTAGTGAAGTGCTAATCCTCATGTTAGTAACTTTGCTCGCTTGCCTAGATTTGTTGTGGTCTTAGCTGACCTTTCTTTTAAATGCTTGATTTTCTGCTGTTGTTATCGTCTGCATCACTGATTGTAGAATGTTAACTCGAGGCTTTGTAATTTTCTGCAGTTCTAGCGCAGGAACAAGATCCATAGGGGAGCTCGCAAGGTGAAGGAGGGAGATGAGGGAGCCCCTGTTCATGTAGCTCACCATTAGATTTGTGATGGCATATTTTTCTGTGTTGTTTCTAAGCTAGTGAGTGCTATATTTTGCTGCAGGACTTCCGTCAGGGGTGTAGTTAGTTGTTTTAATCGAATGTGATGATATATACTCTGCAGTTAGTACCGATTTGGTCATTACTGAATGTGCTTCTTGGTTATATGTTCAGAATGCATGTCTCCCAAATATGAGTTTTGTTTTCAAATAGTACTGTCTGAAATGTGGATTTGAAAATAAAATCATGTCTTTTTATTGTGTAATTGAAAAACTGACACCAAAAAAAAAAAACATTTTTATGGGCTTAATATAAGTAGCCTGCGAAAATTGAGCTGGCTAAAAAAACATTCACATGGGCTGGCCTAAAAGCATTCGTGTGACCAACCTAAACTGGATGGGCTAGGCCAAAATAATTATAGGCCAGCCTCAAGTGGTCCATTAGAAGCCTAGAAGGCTTTAAAACAAGAAATGGGCCATGCCAAAAAATTAGCCATAACAATGGGCTTGGCCCATTATAAGCCTGCTTGGTATGTGCCAGAATTATGTCTTATAACCAATTGTCATAAAACTTTATGACATCAAAATCAATGTCATACATTTGTGACACCAACATCTTAATGAAACAAACCATGATTTAAGGCGCATGGTTTTTGACGTAAGCTTTTTCGTCAATTTGGTGTCATAAATGTTAATCTATGACATAATTTGAAGATATTATGACTTAAACAAAATGACATAAACCGACACATTTCTTGTAGTGTTGTGGTATGGTCAATGATATAAATGCACCTCCAGCAGGAGCATCAATATTGTTATGGGTGCTATTGGTGAGCCCATTATAGAAAATCTATATGAGGAGTCAATTCTCCATTCCATGATGAGGACATTCTAATATATAGTCTTGAAAGCGTTCCCATGCCTCTAGGACTGACTCATCATGTTGTTGCTGAAAACTTAAGATCTTTCCTCTTAGGGCACTTGTCTTTCCTATAGGGAAGAACCTTGACAGAAAAGTTATGAAACACTTGTCCTAAGTTGTATGATTGTCTTTATTGGCGTAGAACTATTGCTTTGCCTTTTCCAATAGTGAGAATGGGAACAGACGCAGCAGGATGGTGTCTCTTGGTACATCTTTCATCTTGAAAGTGCTGCAAATCTCTAGAAAGTGTTGGAGATGAGCACTTGCATCTTTATGTGCTTTTGCACAGAATAAGTTGGCTTGCACCATGGTGATAAGGGCTGGCTTTAGCTCGAATCCATTCTCCCCAACTTTGATGTTAGGTCCAGTACGGATGTTGTTGGTGGTTGGAGCGGAGAACTAGCGTAGTGACTTATCAGCCATTTCCTCAAAAGCTAGTGCTAAGTTGCCTTCTTGTTGCTCTTCTTCTTCACTTATAGGAGCTTGCTCCTCCAAAGAACGAACCTCAGCAGTGGGTGTCTTTGATGGAGATTCAAAGATATTCCTCACTTGCTGGAATTTCCTTCTTCGAAAGAGCTTCTCTGGATTTTCAACGTAGTTATCTGGCAGATCAAAACCACTCATTCATTCCCCTGCATAAGATATCACAAAGATAGAAAGCACAAGGGTAAGCCTGCATTGAGTAGGGGTCTATGGTTTCCTCTATCTCATTAGTTTGTTAGGTCTATTGCTATTTCCTTTTACACTCGCTATTTGCCTTCCCCGACAATGGCACAAAAATGCTTGTTGACACCTCTTAATGTTATCTCTAGCAACGGCGCTAAAAATGCTTGTGGGTATAGCATCGCTACTAGAACGCCAAGTTGTCATCCCCACAGCAATACCATCAAGGGGTATGGTATTAAATTATGCCACCATTTAGAATATAGAAATAGTATCCACAAGCGCACAGATCAAATACCATTGTAGCATTTTACCGAAGTATTACCAGGTTGTCATTTATATTTTCCCAAAAGAAGGTCTACAGGGCATACGTGTAAGGTAGCGTGATAACCTAGAGTGTAATGGATAGGCATAACCATGTCCTCGCTACTCAATGCAGGGGTAAGTCACAAGATAAATGATAAAGATAAGTATAATCATCAGCATAAACAGATAGAGACTCTTAGCTATACCATTAGGGTTACTAGCAGAACATCAAGAGATATTCCTATGTTATTCCTAGCTACATGTCAATGCATATTATGGTTAGTGCAACACACTTAGTAGTCATAGCTAAGGTTAGCATTACACCTATTTAGAGTGGACATGCTAGGGAAGTTTGAAAACATAGCACGCCCTTCCTTCGTATAAAAAGCCCTACTGTGCCTATAAACAGGGTTTGGAACACATAGGACTCAACAGGATTGTCACACCCATGATCTACCATCCCCGACCTATAGGGTGCATTCACAGATAAACAACATATAAGCACCACGCTTACACAATATTCACCACTCACCCAACAATCAATTAGATAAGCGCTGTACTAACCTATGAATAAGTATAATGTTAATCTAGCTATACTAAGCATATAACCACAATAGATAAAGAACAATATAACTATGAATATATGTAGATAAGTATTCATTAATTCAATTGTAGCAATCATATAACTATACAATGATAGAGAACAAAGGTGAGAGGAGGTAAGAACTATACCAAATCCAAGCTCTTGATGGTTCCGAAATCCAAGCCTTCGCTTGCCTCCCTCTAGTTCTAACTAACTATCTAGGCCCTAGCTAAGGAGCTCTAATTAGGGTTTCTGGCTGATGATCGGACTTCGAATGAGGAATGAATGAATATGCCTCCTCCCCGGGGGGGTCCTGCCCTTCTTTTATAGCCCTGGGCGATGATCATGAGCCATCGAATCAAACTGACATTGACGTACGACTAAGATCAATTCTTAAAGGCGGTGGAGCAATCTAGGCAAACCGGGCCACCAGCGGGGTCAGGCCCAGACCGGCAGGTCTATGCCCAAACCGGTCAGTCTGGCCTAGTGGCCCTCAGGCCTCCGCTTCGGCGTGGTGTCTTCTAGCCTCTTCTGGAACCTTCCTGCGTTGCAGCGGTGGACGATCTCCCGTTCTTTATTCCGATAAGCTCCTGGGATTACGCCTTTTCCAGTTTACGCTTGTAGAAATAGTGAAACACCAAAACTCGTGGAATTCGGTCAGTGCAAACCCTATATCTACTTTAGTGATCGCAATTGTATCCTTTTCCATGGCTAGTTGACGGTTAGATTCGTATGATAACGACCGTCAACACTTACCTCCTCTCACCTTTGTTCTCTTTCTTGTATAGTTATATGATTGCTACAATTGAATTGATGAATACTTATATGCTTATATTCATAGTTATTATGTTCTTTGTCTATTATGGTTATATGCTTAGTATAGCTAGATTAACATTATACTTATTCATAGGTTCGTATAGTGCTCATCTAATTGATCGTTGGGTGAGTGGTGAACATTGTATAAGCGTGGTGCTTATACATTGTTTACCTGCGAATGCACCCTATAGGCCGGTCTTGGTAGATCGCGGGTGTGACAATCTTGTTGAGTCCTATGTAGTCCAAACCCCGTTTATAGGCACAGTAGAGCTTTTGTATGAAGAAAGGGCGTGCTATGTTCTCAAATTTCCCTAGTATGTCCACTATGAATAGATATAATACTAACCTTAGCTATGACTACTAAGTATATTGCACTAACCATAATATGCATTGACATGTAACTAGGAATAACATAGGAATATCTTTTGATGTTCTGTTAGTAACCCTAATGTTATAGTTAGGAGTCTCTATCTGTTTATACTGATGATTTATACTTATCTTTATCATTTATGTTGTGACTTACCCCTAGATTGAGTAGTGAGGACATGGTTATGTCTATCCATTACACTCTAGGTTATCCCGCTACCTTACACGTATGCCCTATAAACCTTCCTTTGGAAAAATATAAATGACAACCTGGTAATACTCTGGGTAAAATGTTATAATGGTATTTGATCTGTGCGCTTGCGGATGCTATTTCTATATTCTTAATGGTGGCATGATTTAATACCACACCTCTTGATATTATTGCTGGGGATGACAACTTGGCGTTCTAGTAGCGATGCTATGCCCACAAGCATGTTTGGCGCCGTTGCTAGAGATAACATTAAGAGGTGTCAACAACCATTTTTGGTGCCATTGCCGGGGATAACATTAAGAGGTGTCAACAAGCATTTTTGGCGCCGTTGCCGGGAAAGGCAATTGATGGGGGCGTGATTCTCGATCTTCTGTCAGGTTCAAGATAACTATCGATTTGGTCAGAGAGCAACAGACCAATCCAGTTTCAGATCACAAAGACCCGAACCCTGCCACCTTAGCACCACGTCTCCTCTGGTTATCAACCGTGTCACAATCTGGTTGACCTCACCAAGAAGGCTAATCTTTACTTGAATCGAAGAACACAAACAAGAACAAGATAATACGCAATTCAAGTGAAGTGACAATTGCAGATATATGATTAAGATCTCAATGTGGGGTTTCACAAACCGATAACGGCAACTGTTCGACGACAGATCTAAAGCAAAACCCAAACCCTAACGTAGGTGGCGGCTACTAATTATATGGTCCTAAAAGACGTGCAAGCACCCTTATTCACATCCTCCTCATGGGCCTATACGTTACATGGCCCGACGGCCCAAAAGACAGCAACGCAGCGCCCAAATAGATTCTGGATGCTCATTTGTTTCGACGATTCCCATTGACTCCGATGGAATTTGGACCTTAAACCAAAGCCATTAGTTAGCTTATGAAATTATCTTTCCATCCATATGTGGATCATCAAAAACGAAGTTTGGATGTGTCCTGGGCGTCCGGTTTATCGCTCACTGGTCCTGAAGGCTGAGGCTGACGCGAACTCGAGTTGGACTGGGCCTCTGGCTTGGCTTAGACGTCCTTGCTGGCCCCCTAAGGTGGTGGCCAAGGAGGAGGACGTCCAAGGGCTTCCTTGGTGTGTTCTCCATCTTCTCGGGACGTGCTCCAACTTGGGCTAGGGTCCCAAGGGTGAATAATAAGCCCACGATGACGATGTCGCTCCCTGGCAGAAATAGTGACAGCATGTCTTGATAGTTTGGAGGCCTTGCCAATGTGAGATTGAGATGGGACTAGATCCATTTGAAAGCTTATCAAATAGGCTTTCCATCAAGTGCTCATTGACCTCAATCGCACTCCGAATGGTTGAGTTATGACCTTTCCAGTGAGGTACTATCGGGTTACCGACGAACCTTGATTGACTTGCACCTTGAAAAATATTTGTACCTACAAGCAAATAGGGACATGTACATATGGAACCAAGTAAATTGCACCAAAAATCAATAAACAAGCTCACCTTATAATCAATGGTTGTATCTGAATATGTCATGTCATCATTATCCTCCCCTTCTTGACAATAAACCGTCCTCGGTTTGAGGTTAGGTCCAGGACAGGTTGTAGGTAGTAGCCAACATAGCTTCCCTTCTTGAAATTTAACTTGTTGCTTTGTATAAAACTAGGACTACTTGACATGACAAGATTATAGCTATTACAGCCCGGAGATTTTAGATTTGCACAAATATAGACACGATGCACCATATACTCTCTAGTGCAATTATATTTACCAACAAAATGATATGTACATCTATACAACCATGGCAATTCAGCATATTTAAATTTCTTTTCTAGACTACTCAAAGCACACAAAGTTTCAAACTCAATATAACCCAAAGTATTTAATGAGTGCAACAATTTTAGTTCATCTTTTTCAGTAGCAATTGGAAGCAAAAGTTTATTTTCAGCATAAGTATTTTGTTCCAAAATAAAGAATTCAGTTTCCTTCACAAGTTGAAGCACAGGAATAATTATAGAACTATCACACAACTCTTCTTTTTCACAACTATCAGTAGGACAATCCTTTTGTAGTAAAGGTAAATCAAGAGAAGGTTCTAAAATCGCATTAGTAGCATCATTGGTGGGCAAATTCACCACATCAAGAGAGCTCTTACCCGAAACCGTTACACGTTCTTTCTCTATTATCTTGTTCTCTTTCTTGGATACATGCTGCAAACTATTAGTTTCAATAAAAGACAAAGCAATATCTTTATTTTGTAAAAATTCAGATTTAGATGAAGATATCTTAACATCTGAAATAACCCATTCTTTTCTAAAAGGCTCATTCTTTCTTCTCTCCGTTCTCATAAGATCTTCTCTTAAAATTTCAGCAGCGGTCATAGGTATGAGAGTAATGTTTCTACCATTGTATTTGAATGAATATTTATTAGCAATCATATTGTTCATAACCTTATTTTCAGATATCCATGGTTTACCAAATAGCAATTGACAATATTGCATCGGTACTATATTAAATTCTGCGCTATCCTTATAAATACCAATGGAAAACTCAATGCGTGCAATTTCAGTTATCTTTATCTTATCCCAAGAATTCACCCATTTGATGTAGTATGGATGTGGATGTGGTCTTGTGGTCAAGCCAAGCTTCTCAACCAACTCTAAGCTTGCAAGGTTCTTGCAACTGTCGCCATCAATCATAACACGACAACATCGATCCTTTACAACAAAGTATGTTTGGAACACGCTGTTAAACTGGTTTTGCTCCGTCTTCTCCATTTGAGAACTGAGTACTTGCTGTGCAAGTTCCATAGTACATAGGGGAGGTGGCGGTGACGACGTCGTTGTACCAGCGGAGGAGGCTGCAGTGCCCACTTTTGCAATTATTTCATCCATCCTTGTAGAGAACTCGTCCCTAAATTTCTGCAAGTCAAACTTAAAAAGAATTTTGTTGTTTGACATTATTAGCAATAAAAATAATTTCCTATCAGCTATTTATGGGTCGGTGGAATCACTCTCTAACACGCCTTACCAAATTCTTACAAGTGTTCTTACCAAAGCAAGACAGTAGATGGTACAACTGGTCGGCTGGTTCGTGATACCTGTGAGGATGTGGCGCCAAAATTGCAAGAGTCTTTTTCTGTACTGATCTGAAGTATATATGTGGAGCTTGGGAGGCTTCAATATAGTAGCAAGAAATAGCAATAATTTAATTCAGAAATTGCAAGATTGAAAAGTAGTCCCAAGCTAGTCTATGTCGCTGTGATGAGGACATGACACATTTAGATACAACCATTGATTATAAGGTGAGCTTGTTTATTGATTTTTGGTGCAATTCACTTGGTTCCACATGTACATGTCCCTATTTGCTTGTAGGTATAAATATTTTTATAGGGCAATTTTCTAGATTTATAGGACGAAGGCGAAAACACTCAAATTAGGGTAAGATGTGAAACTAACGGTATACCTTAAGCTCTGAATACCACTTGATGGGGGCGTGATTCCCGATCTTCTGTCAGGTTCAAGATAAGTATCGATTTAGTCAGAGAGCAACACACCGATCCGGTTTCAGATCACAAAAACCCGAACCCTGCAACCTTAGCACCACGTCTCCTCTGGTTATCAACTGTGTCACAATTTGGTTGACCTCACCAAGAAGGCTAATCCTTGCTGCAAATCGAAGAACACAAGCAAGAACAAGATAATACGCAACTCAAGTGAAGTGACAATTGCAGATATATGATTAAGATCTCAACATGGGGTTTCACAAACCGATGACGGCGACTGTTCGACGACAGATTGATCTAAAGCAAAACCCAAACCCTAACATAAATGGCGACTACTGATTATATGGTCTAAAAGATGTGTAAACACCCTCATTCATGTCCTCCTCATGGGCCTATATATTACATGGCCCGACGACCCAAAAGACAGCAATGTAGCGCCCAAACAGATTCTGGACGCTCACTTGTTTCGATGATTCCTATTGACTCGATGGAATTTGGACCTTAAACCAAATCCATTAGTTAGCTTATGAAATTATCTTTCCATCCATATGTGGATCATCAAAAACGAAGTTCGGATGTGTCCTGGGCATCCGGTTTATCACTCGCTGGTCCTAAAGACCAAGGCTGACACGAACTCGAGTTGAACTAGGCCTCTGGCTTGGCTTGGACGTCCTTGCTGGCCCTCTAAGGTGGTGACCAAGGAGGAGGACGTCCAAGGGCTTCCTTGGTGTGTTCTCCATCTTCTCGGGACGTGCTCCAACTTGGGCCAGGGTCCCAAGGTGAATAATAAGCCCACGATGACGATGTAGCTCCCCAGAAACAGTGACAGCATGTCTTGATAGTTTGGAGGCCTTGCCAATGTGAGATTGAGATGGGACTAGATCCATTTGAAAGCTTATCAAATAAACTTCTCATCAAGTTCTCATTGACCTTAATCGCACTTCGAATGGTTGAGTTATGGCCTTTCTAGTGAGGTACTATCGGGTCATCGACGAACCTTTATTGACTTGCACCTTGAAAAATATTTATAACTACAAGCAAATAGGGACATATACATGTGGAACCAAGTGAATTGCACCAAAAATCAATAAACAAGCTCACCTTATAATCAATGATTGTATCTAAATGTGTCATGTCCTCATCAGCAATTGGCGAGTATAAAAAGGAATAGCGATAGACCTAACAAACTAGTGAGATAGAGGAAACCATAGACCCCTACTCAATGCAGGTTTACCCTTGTGCTTTCTATCTTTGTGACATCTTATGCAGGGTAATGAATGAGTGGTTTTGATCTGCCAGATAACTACGTTGAAAATCCAGAGAAACTCTTTTGAAAAAGGAATTTCTAGCAAGTGAGGGATATCTTTGAATCTCCATCAAAGACACCCACTGCTGAGGTTCGTTCTTTATAGGAGCAAGCTCCTATAAATCAAGAAAAAGAGCAAGAAGAAGGCAACTTAGCACCAGTTTTCTAAGAAATGGCTGATAAGTCACTACGCGAGTTCTTCGCTCCAACACCAACAACATCCGTACTGGACCTAACGTCGAAGTTGGGAAGAATGGATTCGATCTCAAGCCAGCTCTTATCACAATGGTGCAGGCCTACCTGTTTTGTGGAAAAGCACATGAAGATGCAAGTGCTCATCTCCAACACTTCATAGAGATTTGCAGCACTTTCAAGATGAAGGATGTACCAAGAGATGCCATCTTGCTGCGTCTATTCCCATTCTCACTGTTGGGAAAGACAAATCAATGGTTCTATGCTAACAAGGATAATCATACAACTTGGGATAAGTGCTCCACAACTTCTATCAAAATTCTTTCCTATGGGTAAAGACAAGTGCCCTAAGGGGGAAGATCTCAAGTTTCCAGCAACAACATAATGAGTCAGTCCTAGAGGCATGGGAATGCTTTTAAGACTACATATCAGAATGTCCTCATCATGGGATGGAAAATTGGCTCCTTATGCAGACTTTCTATCATGGGCTTACCAATAGCACCTATAACAACATTGATGCTGCTGCTGGAGGTGCATTCATGCCATTGACCATACCACAAGCTACTGCTCTTATGGAGAAGATGGCCTTCAATCAAGACTGGAGTGAAGGGCACCAATCAACCCGTAAGAGGAGTAGAGGAATGCACCAGCACAAGGAGGTAGACATGCTGTCCGCCAAGATAGATCTGCTCATAAAGAAGTTGGAAGACAAGGCCAGCTTGAAGCAAGATGTCATGCACATCAGTGATTCATGCATGACTTGTGAAGTGTGTGGCAATATGGGACACTCAGGCAACAACTGCCCTGAGACCCATGAGGATGTGAACTTTATCAACAACAACAACTATCATCCTCAAAATTAAGGATGGAATCAGCAAAGGCCCAGCTACCAAGGTAATTTCCAAGGTAACTTTTAAGGCACTAATTTCAATAGCTATGCTCAATTGCCTTTGAGAGAAGTGATCTCTAACCAAAATAAAATTATAGAGACTTTATCTAGGAAGGTAGCATCCAATGATAAAATGCTAGAAAACATAAACACTAAAATGGATAGCTTTACCTCTACTATTAAGAACCAGCTTAGCTTTAACAAAATAATAGAACAACAATTAGCTTAGCTGGTGGTTCCACCGACCAATGAAGGTAAGATTTCAGGGCAACCTTTAGAGCCCGAGACCACGAATCTTGTTGATGTACATGCAGGTTACTATATTAAAGCATCAGCAGGAGGATGGAAAGATGAGTCCATGCCACCCAAGAGAGGAGACCTAGGGAGACCTGTGATCCCCATCTCTATTAGGCAGCATGACTTCCCTGAAGTTGTCTGCGATCTAGGCGCTAGTGTCTATTGGTATTTCTTAGCGAAAGCAGCCAAATTCGCAAGCGCACGGAATTACCGTCGTAGCACTTCACCCGGTGATAGACAGGGTATCGTAATTTCATGAAGAACGGTTGTGTCTAGTCAACTAGCTTAGTCCGCCCCGGTGGGTTGAAGAAAAGAGATCCTGGTAGTGAGGTTTTTCTACGGTTTAGATCCTCTACTCGAAGATAATCTTACCTACTACACTCTTGCTTCGGGCACCGGATCGCACCTAGTCTGCTAAGTGATGCCAGCTAACAGCTCTACGCCACACCCAAACGTGGGGGAATATAAAGGATGTTAGGGCTGTCACCACCTAACACCTACCCCTCACCCGTGGAGTGTGAGGCAAACGAGGGTAACCTATAACTTAGACACCATGTCGACGCTATCGATTACTATTCTAGCGTTGGCCAGGAACATCCGTCTTTATCAGGAGTCCTCTACTAGAATATCCGCTACTAAGGCAAGTAACGAACAACGAACCCGCAAGAATGTACTATGCAAGAGAATACGAAATAGAGACTCACCATCGTAGTAGAACATGGACCTTATACTCCAAGTAGTATATGGCCGTAGAGGTACACGTCGAGGGGGAGCCGACACGTCGGCACTCCGCCTCCTCAACCCGGAAGCTCCGGATCCGAGACAAGAGATGGCAGACACGCTCGAACCTTCTCTACTTTTCCTTTCTCACTTCCTAAACTAAACTAGCTAGGCTAGGATGGGATTTGAGCTTGGCTCTCTTCTTCTCCACTTGGATTGTGTGTCTTTGAGAGGAGGTGAGGGGTCCTTTTATAGTTGCTGGAGGTCGGTTTTGGCCTGGACAGCATTAACACCATATGGAACCGACCTTGGAACCGCCTGAGTGATCCGCCAGAGAAAGGTGGGCCCGAGAGGCGGTCTTTGGGGGTGCTTGGGGCGTCTTGCGGGGCGCACTGGGGGAGGCTCGCCTGGCCACCGTCTTTCTCTAGTCGGTTGCTGGTTGGGCCTGGATGCTTGCCTTGTGTGGTGCTCGGCCCAATCATGTAGCTAGAGATGGGTTCCTTTGTATTTGCCTTTGTTCTTGGGCCGGTTTCTAGATTTTTGTATGCTTTTGGCCCATCTTTGATATCTTTTCATGTTTGTCCTGCAAAACAAGTACATTCACCAAAACTATAGAATTTGTTAGTGTATAGACCCTATATTCTAGTTATGGTGGTGTTTTCATCTCTCTTTTGTATGTATGTTGGCGGTATATGATGTGAGTTAAGAACTGTCAACAAACTCCCCCACACTTAGTCCTTTACTCATCCTCGAGTGAAGCTTGTGACTAAGGTAGATAGGTTCTCATTGTAATTGATAGCTATACAGTTTTATTTCAAGATTCCAGCTGAGTCCATGAATCTCACACTACTACACAAAAGATTTTACAAGGCACTTGAAAAATGAGCTCGGAGGCGGTTTTAGGAAAAAACCGCCTCGGTTAATGATTCCCAACCGAGTCAATGCCCAGCCCCAATAACCGCCTCGGAAAATGTATTAACCGAGGCGGTTTTTATAAAAACCGCCTCGATTAATTGATATTTAGGCGGTTTTCAAGTAACCGCCTCGGTTAATACATTTTCCGAGGCGGTTTTCTAAAGATAATGTTAATATCAATTAACCGATCAAAGTCCATCACATTTTCTCCTAGATAACTTGAATAGTAACAATGACTTTGATTTTACTTTCCTTACTCTACTTCTGCTTAAGGACTTGGGTTTTTGTATATATATATTTTTTTGAAAAGATGATAAAACTTTGCTTTTTCCTATGATATCCTTGGTTTCATGGGAGACTTTTCCTTTTATGTTATTCTGCTAACTTCTAGACTTCATGGGGAAGGTACCATACCTTTAGATCGGGAAGTATTTAATGAAGCTTTTATTTGTATACCTCCTGTACATGCTCTTTCCCTCTTATGCTTCTTTGAGAAATGTGGGCTATCTCTCGGGCGGGTGCTTTTGCACCTATTTTTTTTTCGGTTGGGTGTCTTTGCACCCCTTGTTTTGCTCTAGTTTTTTTGGCACATATCTTTTTGGTATGGCATCTTTTTCTCGCTCATGCTTCTTTGGCATGGCACCTTTTCTTTGTTATAGCCCACATTCTCTTTTGGCATCCGAAGTTTTTAAGAGTCATGTAACAGAGTGTATATTTTTACTTTTTATGTGAATCCCGATCAGTAGGCATTATACTTTTCTCTCATTAAGTCATAGAAAATTAGCGAGAAATTCATAATTGGTAAAGTTCCTATGTGACCAAGGTCTACCTAGAGAAAAAATGCTAGTTTATCATGGTTATTTTTATTTATAAATCCCAAGTCTTTTTTGCATAGAGTGTCATTTGTACTAATTTAAGTTACTAGCAGGGAAAAAAAAGATGTACTTAAATCAAGTTCATAGATCAGGTTTCTCTTATAAATAAAATGTAAGCATATCATGTACAAGGAAAAAGGGCGAGAATTATTAATTTTATACCTTTGAGAAATGAACGCTGCTTCCCCACACTTGTTTTTGCGCCTAGCTTTTAATTTTTATTTTGTACTCAAGAGTAGAAGACAAAAACAAGTGTAGACAATATATTTTGGAATTATCAAGAGAAATTAGGCACATATTATAATTGATGAAAATAAAATATTAGGAAGAAAATACTAGAAAAGTAAATTTGTGCCTAACTTATTGGTGCGGGGGTGACTGATGATCACTGCAGGTCTTTGAAAGCACTCCCCGCTGCCCTAGCAACTTTTTTTCGATCCTCCGGCTCGGGCGAACCTAGTGGTGTCTAGTTCGCCCCTGCAGCTCGGTGATCTTGAGCTGTGCTAGTGCAAGGTCCCCGTGCAGCTTTCTCACAAGATACCTTAGTGAGAGGACCGAGGTGCCGAGCGGACGGCAAGAAGAGAGGCCCGAGTCGAAGTTTTCGACTCGAGATCGCTAAGAACGGCCTGCCTGTGGATCCGGGGATTCCCCGCTCTCTTGAACCCGAGAGGGAGGGAAGGATCCTCGGACGGCTCCTTTCCTTTGGAGCCTGAGGCCTAGCCGTTGGGGGCTGGCATAGGACCCTTGTCCTTGCGCATGAGCCCCTTAGCGAAACCACCCCCTGCCTTGGGAACGCCTACTACTGTGTAACTACAGCTGATAGCCGGGCTACCCAGACCGCTAGAGATGCCCGAAGGCGGTACAACAGAAACGTTCCTAGTATCCCTAGGCTCGGCCCTTGTTGATGTCGTTGGCCTTGGTCCTAGGATGCCGGCAGTCGTTCGCTTGGCCGTCTTGTCCACCCGTACGCCGAGCTTCTTGGTGATCCGTGTTCGGGTGGTGCCCGAACCTCCTTTGGCCACCTTGCTCCCAGTGCTAGCCGTGCTACTAGCATCACTAGCTGGGGGCATGAGGGCTAGTGGTGCCGCCACTATGGCTTTTGCCTCCTCTCTCACGAATGAACTGTCTGGGGGCACATAGGCTGGCCCTTGCACACTCTCTAGGCTAAGATCAGTGTAGGTGTCATGGAAGAGGACAAGAGCAAGTTCATATGCCATTGTTGGAGAGGAGAGAAAACAAGCTCAAGTGTAGATGTGAGAGAGAGAGATGCTTGAGCTTGTGTGGAGAGATGGAGAGGCCTAGAGGGTCCTTATATACGCTCGCCGTGCAATGGCCGAGCACCGCCATGAGTGCCATCACTCGGCTCATCAAGGCCGATTGGGCGAAGATGGAGAGAGGGGCCAGGGGGGGTGCGCCCGCACCACGGTGCGCCCGCACCCCTGCACGCCCCCCGACGCCCTTTCGGCAAAAAGTGTGGTGTTAAGTTTGAAATTCAAATATCTTTGGGATTTTTCATTATTGCAATCGTTGATGGCCAGGATAGATAAGATATTCTCTTTTTATGTATTTTGAAATTATTTTGGATTTTGGATTTTGTGCAAATTGAACTTTAAACATGACAATCATTTATGAGTTTGGAAAATCAGTAGGAGAATCATGTTTAAACTAGTGAGGGTATTTTGGTAAATTATTAATTTAAACTTTGTACACTCACTTTTTTATTATTATTATTATAGGATATTATAATGAGGAAATGAAATCTATCCTATCTATTTCTTGATTATCACTTTGGGAGAAGGTTCTAGGAAAATTTTTAAGCGTTGACCATTGACTTTAAAAATGTTACCTTCGTCATCTTGGATAGTGATTGCTCCATGTAGCGAGGTGTTGATGATTGTATATGGTCCCTTCCATTTACTGCGTAATTTTCCTGCACCGAAGAGTTTTACCTTTGAGTTAAACAGGAGCACCTTGTCTCCTTGTTTGAAGTCTTTAGGCTTGATTCGGTGGTCGTGCCATCTCTTGGTTCTTTCCTTGTATATCCTGGCACTGTGGTATGCCTTCTCCCGCCATTCTTCTAGCTCAGCTATTTACTTTTGCCTATTTCTACCGGCTAGCTTGACATCCATATTCCAACACTTGATTGCCTAGTAGGCTCTATGTTCTAGCTCTATTGGCAAATGGCAAGTTTTTCCGTACACGAGTTGGAATGGTGACATGCCAATGGGGGTCTTATAGGCTGTTTGGTATGCCCAGAGTTCATCTGGTAATTTGTTTTTCCATCCCCTCCCCATTTCATTGACAGTCTTCTGCAGGATGTTCTTGATTTGTTTGTTGGATGTTTCTGCCTGTCCGCTGGTCTGTGGATGGTAGGGTGTTGCAATGTTGTGCTGTGCACCAAGCTCTTTAAGGAAGTTTCTGAAGCTTCGATCTATGAAGTGTGATCCCCCGTCACTTATCACCATCTTAGGTGTTCCAAATCAGGAAAAAATCACTTCATGGAACATTTTCCTTGCATGCTTGGCGTCTGCTGATCTGCATGCCATTGCTTCTACCCACTTGGAGATGTAATCAACTGCCACAAGGATGTACTCGCACTCATAGGACTTTTGGAATGGCCCCACGAAGTCGATACCCCATACATCAAATATTTCTAGTTGAAGGTTATAGTGTAGGGGCATCGCATTGCGAGAGGTGATGCTGCCTTGGAACTGATATTTCCGGCATCTTCTGATGAACTCTTTAGTGTCCTCATACATTGATGGCGGAAGAACCCGCCTTTGCCGATTTTGGCCTTTGTGTGCGGAAAAAACTCTGTAATGTCCTCCGTATTGTGCTGCGTGGCATTTTTCGATGATTTGCATCCCTTCGGCAGTTGGCACACACCTTCTTAGTAACCCATCCGCACAGACCCGGTACAAGTAGGGTTCATCAACTTGTAACTTTCTTTTGTTCTCCCCTGGTGGTACGTAGCCAGTGACCATGTAATTGACAATGTTCGCGTACCACGGGTTGACGTCATCTACTTTGAGTAGCATGTCATCGCGTAGGAAGTCATTAATCGGTGGGTCCTGCATGTTAGTGACTTGCATACGTGACAAATGGTCGGTAACAGTATTCTCTACTCCCTTTTTATCTTTTATTTCTATGTCGAATTCTTGGAGTAGGAGAACCCATCTGATTAGCCTAGGTTTCGCTTCTTTCTTAGTTAACAAGTATTTAAGGGCAGCATGATCGGTATGAACAATTATTTTAGACCCAACTAAGTAAGAGCGAAACTTTTCGATAGCAAAGACTACGGCGAGGAGTTCTTTCTCTATTGTGGCGTAATTAGGCTGTGCTCCTGTTAAAGTCTTGCTAGCATAGGCGATGGCATGATGCTTTCTATCTTTGGTTTGTCCTAGGACTGCGCCAACCGCGTAGTCGCTAGCGTCACACATGATTTCAAACGGCAGCGTCCAATCAGGGGGTTGGATGATTGGAGCTGAGATGAGGGCTTTCTTAAGGGTGTGGAAAGCCGCTAAGCACTCATCGGTGAACTCAAAGGGAGCATCTTTGGCTAACAGGTTGCTCAGGGGTCTAGAAATTTGTGAGAAATCTTTAATAAACCTTCTATAAAAACCTGCATGCCCTAAGAAGCTATGGATCCCTTTTATGTTCACTGGGGGAGGTAATTGCTCGATTACCTCGATCTTCGCTTTATCTACCTCAATCCCCCGTTCCGACACTAGGTGTCCTAAGACGATGCCCTCACGGACCATAAAATGGTATTTTTCCCAGTTTAAAACAAGGTCCTTTTCTTGTCATCGTTGCAAGACTTTGTCTAAATTTTCTAGACAATGATCAAAAGTTTTTCCATAGACTGAAAAGTCGTCCATAAAAACCTCCATGATTTCTTCGATCATGTCAGAGAAAATTGACATCATGCACCGTTGGAATGATGCGGGTGCAGTACACAACCCAAATGACATACGTCGATACGCATAAGTTCCATATGGGCAAGTAAAAGTTGTCTTGCTTTGATCATCAAGGTGGATAGGGATCTGATGATAGCCAGAATACCCATCTAGGAAACAAAAGAAAGAGTGTTTCGCCAACCGTTCCAACATTTCATCAATGAAGGGCAGTGGGAAGTGGTCTTTCTTTGTGGCCGTATTGAGTTTTCGGTAATCTATGCACATCCTCCACCCTGTGACGGTGCGTTGCGGTATTAACTCGTTTTTACTATTTTCTACTACCGTCATACCGCCTTTCTTTGGAACCACTTGGACTGGGCTGACCCACTCGCTATATGGTACGGGATAAATGATCCCGGCGTGAAGAAGTTTTAGAACCTCCTTCTTCACGACTTCACTCATTGCATTGTTTAATCTTCGCTGGGGTTCCCGAGTAGGTGTGCTAGAGGGGTCTATCGGGATGCGATGGGTACAGAGGGTCGGGCTAATCCCCTTCAAGTCTTGCAAGGAATACCCAAAGACAGACCTATGCTTTTCTAGGATGGCAATGAGTTTGACTGTCTCCTCCTCACTAAGCTTATCACTAATGATAACAGGAGTTTCTTTGTTGCCATTCAGGAAAGCATAGCGCAAGCCAGTGGGTAGGTGTTTTAGCTCGACGGGGGGTTTTGTCGGGGCTTCCTCTTGAGGAAGGTCTATGGTCTCATCCAGATCATCCTTTTCCTCGGTAAAGAATTCGGCTTCTCTTTCTAAGGCTGATTCTAGTGAGTCAAAGGGTATTACCGATTTAACCTCCATGGGCATATTAGGATCAGGAGGGTTGTTTGCCACCAAAGGGTTGATATGTGAAAATGATATGGCAAACTTATCCCTCCCTAGCTTTACATTAATCCCCCTAGAGGTTGGTGACTCTAGAAAGAATCTCTCTAGGGGACACCCTATCAGGATATTGAAATCCTGGAAATCGAACACATGAAAGTCCAAGGGTATTTTGACATTGTTGTGGTGCAACAGAATATCAGATAGTACCCCTAGTCCTTTCAGTCTCGTGTTTGGCTCACTTCGGAAGTAAATGCTTGTTGGAGCAAGCGTTTCCTCGCTCAGAAAGAGCTGAACGAATGGTGCAGACATCAGGTTTGCTCCAACAGTGGGATTATACAGGGTGTTCACCCATGTTCTACCGACCTTGGTTCGGATTATCGAGGAGGGACAGCATATCCGAATGTCTTCGGAAGCTAACTCCACTTCCTCAGTCCATTCCCTGTTCATTGCAACGCACAGATCCTTGATGGAAGTTTTAAGGGTTTCTTGGTCAAGGGTGCTAATCGGTTTCTTGGGTGTTAAAGGCTTCCGGTGGCACAAGTATTTTGAGGTATTGCCCAGATTTTCAAAAAGGGCATCCTCAAAAAACGGAAGATCTGAAGGTTGAAAACCTTCCTCCGGATTCTTATGTTCGGCTGAGGGTCTTTCTTTGAGTGGTAAGGTTTCGGCTTCAGCCGACGAGACTTCCTCTTGGCATGGTTCGGCTTGCACTTGGAGGGGTTCTGGCGGAGGGGTATTTTCGGCTATACGGGTTGGGAGTGTTTCCCCCTCCATTGTTGTTAGGTGTGTGAACGAACCTCCGGCAGCTATATCCAGGTGTAGGGCAGCTTCCCTTCTAAGCCCTAACCAAAAATGCTGTAATAGCACATGGTTGGGTATAGATATGTCTGGGCCTGATCATGATAGGATTAAGAATCTATCCTAGGCTGCACCTAAGGTTCCCTTCTCGTTTTGTCGGAAGTTGAGTATTTCTTGTCGCAGGGCAGCTATCCGGGATATCGGGAAGAACATAAGACAAAATTTGTTCCTTAATTCCTCCCAATCCCCTGATAGTTTTTCTACGTTTTGGGTGTACCATTGTTTTGCTCTCTCATTTAGAGAAAAGGGAAACAATTTCCACTGCAAGGTTTCTTGTGACATGCCTACTATGGTTAGGCATGCACAGAGTTGCTCAAACTCCCGCAAATGGTGGTAAGGGTTTTCATAGTTTAACCCCGAGAAGGTTTGTTCCCGAACCATGGCTATAAAGCCAGGACGAAGCTCGTAGTTTGTAGCTATGATTGGCTTTGATGATTGTGGTGGCTCTACGAACTCGCCCTTAGGAGCAGAAAAGTTTTGAATTGAAATGTTCTCTATTTTTTTAGAAAAGATAAAATAAAGGATACACGGACTAGGTTCGAAGGCTAAAACGACAACCGATCCCCGGCAACGGCGCTAGAAATGCTTGTTGGTATTTTTTAACGAAAGCAGCCAAATCCGCAAGCGCACGGAATTACCGTCGTAGCACTTCACTCGGTGATAGACAGGGTATCATAATTTCATGAGGAACGGTTGTGTCTAGTCAACTAGCTTAGTCCGCTCCGGTGGGTTGAAGAAAAGAGATCCTAGGTAGTGAAGTTTTTCTACGATTTAGATCCTCTGCTCGAAGATAATCTTACCTACTACACTCTTGCTTCGGGCACCGGATCGCACCTAGTCTGCTAAGTGATGCCAGCTAACAGCTCTACGCCACACCCGAACGTGGGGGAATATAAAGGATGTTAGGGCTGTCACCACCTAACACCTACCCCTCACCCGTGGAGTGTGAGGCAAACGAGGGTAACCTATAACTTAGACACCATGTCTACGCTATCGATTACTATTCTAGGGTTGGCCAGGAACATTCGTCTTTATCAGGAGTCCTCTACTAGAATATCCGCTTTAAGGCAAGTAACGAACAACGAACCCGCAAGAATGTACTATGCAAGATAATACAAAATAGAGTCTCACCACCGTAGTAGAACACGGACCTTATACTCCAAGTAGTGTATGGCCGTAGAGGTACACGTCGAGGGGGAGCCAACACGTCCGGCACTTCGCCTCCTCAACCCGAAAGCTCCGGATCCGAGACAAGAGATGGCAGACACGTCCGACCCTTCTCTACTTTCTCTCTCTCACTCCCTACACTAAACTAGCTAGGCTCGGATGGGATTTGAGCTTGGCTCTCTTCTTCTTCTCCAGTTGGATTGTGTGTCTTTGAGAGGAGGTGAGGGGGTCCTTTTATAGTTGCTGGAGGTCGGTTTTGGCCTGGACAGCATTAACACCATATGGAACCGACCTTGGAACCGCCTGAGTGAACCGCTAGAGAAAGGTGGGCCCGAGAGAGGGGTCTTTGGGGTGCGGGCGCACCGGGTGTGGGCGCACTGGGAGGCTCGCCCGCCACCACCTTTTTCTCGGTCGGTTCTTTGGTTGGGCCCGGATGCCTGCCTTGTGTGGTGCTCGGCCCAATCATGCAGCTGGAGATGGGTTCCTTTGTATTTGCCTTTGTTCTTGGGCCGGTTTCTAGATTTTTATATGCTTTTGGCCTATCTTTGATATCTTTTCATGTTTGTCCTACAAAACAAGTACATTCACCAAAACTATAGAATTTGTTAGTGTATAGACCCTATATTCTAGTTATGGTGGTGTTTTCATCTCTTTTTTGTATGTATGTTGGCGGTATATGATGTGAGTTAAGAACCGTCAACAGTGTCAACATCATGCCTAAGGTAATTCTTGACCAAGTCTTTCCATGGGCATCTTTGTTGTACACGAATATGTGTTTCAACTTGTAGACCAGATGGTTAAGCATCCTGAAGGAATCTTAGATGATGTATGCATACAAATCGGGAGATCATATGTCCCTGTAGACTTTGTAGTCCTAGATACTGATAGGGATCCTAAGAGTCCAATCATTCTTGGCCGACCATTCCTGAGTACTGTAAAGGCTATCATCTACACGGACAGTGCTAAGATTTATTTCACCTTCAAGGGCAATAAAGAAAAGTTTAGTTTCAAGAACAAGACCCTTGAAGCTCCTGTAGATCCAAGTGGAGCTTACTTCCCATTCAAGCCAACAATTGAAGAAGCCAAGAAGAATAATTCAAATGGAAAGAGAAAGAACAAGAATAAGAGGCAAGAGAGAAAGCAAGTCCAAGTAGTCAAGGCTGTTGAGTACGAGCATGACCACCTTTTAGCTTCACCATTCCTAGTCAAGAGAGAGGATCTAGGCATGCCGACCATCGACTGCACTATTGGGCAGTACTCCTTCTACAACTCTTTCTGCGACACCGGATCAGCTGTCAACATCATGTCTAAAAAGGTATATGACTTATTATTCGATACACATCTATACCCTACCTATATGCAGCTACAGCTGGCGGACAACACGACAAGATTTCTGGAGGGAGTAGCGAGGGACATCATGGTCAAAATCCACACTCACTACATCTCGACCGACTTTATGATACTGGATATGGGAGATGAAGATGAGACACCTATCATTCTTGGGAGGTCGTTCCTCAGCACCACCAACGCCATCATCTACAATGGAATAGGCCAAGTCCACTTCTAATTCCCAGGAGAAAAGGTACACTGTCATTTTTAAAGATTATAACTCTTCTGGATTAGCAGCTTTCACCCTGTCCAAGAGGAGACGCCAACGCCGGAGGAATCGCTCTCAAAAGAGCAATGTTGAGGAGGAGGCAAGCAAAGAAGAATCTACTATGCCTAACGGACATCCCCAACCTACAAAGGTATGGAAAGAAAAGGTTACCTCCTCAACTGAGTCATTATCACCAAGAGGTCCAGCATCAGGGTCCCCATCCTTGGGATCTGATGAAGCACCCTAGGAGTCACGACGATGAGAAGTCTTGTCTGGAGGACTCTAAACTCCGAACCCTTACTATAAGGTAACAATGGTAGTTATCTATTTACATTCTTGCACTTTTAAATTCATAGTTCGTTATCATCCATATAGAAAACAATAAAAACATTTGAAAAACCTAAAGCCCCATGTGACATCCCTGCAGTGCAACCTAAAGGAGTGATCACTGTGGTGGCCTAAAAATAAAATAAAAATTAGCATGCATATTTCCTTTCTGTTTGATAAAAAGAAAATCCAAAAATAATCATTGAGCATCTTGCTGCATTGTATACATTGTAACAACCTTTGAAAACCTCTCACAATAACCAGTCCGCGAAACGGCTGACCACTAACTGCTTATCCTAATCCGTTCCACGAGTTTTGGTGTTTTGTAAGATGTTTGCTACAGGACGACTCTAAGAGCTAGTCCACCTAGGAATCATCATCTTTATCAATCGAAGTACACCTAACCTACACACAGATAACCACTGTGTGGAGGAAGCAACTTCTTATTGAATGAGATGAAGGTTCCTGGCTACACCAGCTTTTGCAAGCATGAGCTCCATCAAAAGGACTGCTCAGCATCAATGCTCAACCACGATAACAACTAGCTTAGGGGAAGGCATCCCCTAGATACCTAGGTAAGTGTACCAACATGATTATCGAGTCAGTCATAAAAATAAAAAATACCAAAAATATGTGAGCACATGAAGTTTCACCATAGTATCATAAGAAAACTTAAAAATACGAAAAATATATGGGCACATGAAGGTCCATGCTTTGTAGAGTCTTTGGAGTCTTATATAGTATGAGTCTTTAAAAACCAAATAAAAATGTTTGTCTAGAGTCAATAAAAAGGAAGCTCTTGAGATGATCTGAATTGATGATAAGCTGCTCTGTTACAACCTCTAAAATGCCTAGAGTCTAGACAAAAATTTTCCTAAGTTTTAGCTCCAACTGTTTTGACATAAAAATTTGCTCTGAGCCTGAAACTTATGGGTCGCATATGCTTGAACTAAGTCTAGGTACTTGATTGATAAGATTGAGAAAATCTGAGCTGCTATCTATCTTGTTCTAAGTGAGTAGAGTTCTGGAGATTTATCTTTTGAAAAATGCAAAAACATGATGAGTTCCTACATGACAAAGCTTACATATCCACCAGAGCCAAACATGATGAGATAGGCTAGTTAAACTTTCACATACATGCTGCTTGTCATGCATTGAGTTTTGTCAACCTTTGTGACCCTGGTGAGAAATTTGTCATGCCTTTGAATCAAGATCCACCTCTATATGCACTACTCTACACTGGAGTAGGCGCAACAACATGCCATTCTATCTATATCCATTTCAAAAATATTTTTCTCCTACACTGGGAGAGAACACCAAAAATATTTTTATTAGGATAGCCATCCAATAAATGCCCCAAGTTCCTGTTGTTATCTCTCCAAATCCATTAATGCCAAAAGGAGTGCTATGAGCTATGTAAAAAGATATTTGAAAAAAAGAAAGAGAGAGAAAGGGGACAAGAAAAGAAAAATGGACAAGTGTCCAAGTGCTAAAACAATGGGTACTTAGATGCCCGACTCCCTAAGAAAAAGAAAAAGATAGCTCATAACCTTTGGCCAGTTTTCAATGTTCAAAATAGAGATAGGCATTCAAGGAACTGAGTAGAATTAGCTTCCACCATATATCCACCATATCCATCCACCTATACATCTTAATTCGACTGCATGACTTGTTTCTCTATGGATCCATTGTTTGACTTTACAACACATGCATTGTAAGTTTGCTCTTTCATGTTTTCTCCTTGCCTATGAGCTCCACATAAGCTTTAGTTATAGGATAAAAAGAAAGACAACCATCATCACTGCCTTGGTGAGAATCCACAAATACCACATATATTGAGAGACTTAAGAGTATCATACATAGGAAGCTCTGAGTTTTATTTGAAAACCTCTAAAAACTCTAAAATGACAGTTGAGCGAAGAGCTTGAGACATAGTGCTTGGGTGGGATCTTTCTGTCTGTCAGGTACTCAAGGTCCAAGGAAGAGCTAATAAGCCCCATAGTCAAAGGAAACATGAGTAAGTTTGAAAGTCGGCTCAGTTATTGCTTAAACTTGGAGGAGAATTTCTATCTGACTGCAGGTATACTTCTAGGGAGTTGCTCCGAGATGGCTACAATGCTTAAACATAGATATCTTACAATAACATTTTTTGAGTTTTCTTTGCTAAGGGACTAGCAAAGGTTAAGCTTAGGGGAGTTGTTGACGGTCGTTAATGTATGAATTCAACCATCAACTAGACTTGGAAAAGGATATAATAGCAATCACTAAAGTAGATATAGGGTTTGCACTAACAGAATTCTGTGAGTTTTGGTGTTCACTATTTCTGCAGATGTAAACAGAAAAAGATGTAATCCTAGGAGCTTATCAGAACATAGAATGGGAAATCGGACACCACGGCAACACAGGAATAATCTAGAAGAGACCAGAAGACACCACGCCAAAGCGGAGGGCTGGAGGCCACCAGGCCAGACCGACCGGTCTAGGCCTGGGCCCACTAGCGGCCCGCTTCACCTAGGTTGCTCCACTACCTTTGAGGATTTATCTCAGCCGTATGTCAATGTCAGTTTGATCCAATGGCTCACGTTCATCGTCCAGGGCTATAAAAGAAGGGCAGGACCCCCGAGGGGAGGCACATTCATTCATTCCTTATTTGAAGTCCGATCATCAGCCAGAAACCCTAATCAGAGCTCCTTAGCTAGGACCTAGATAGCTAGTTAGAACTAGAGAGAGGCAAGCGAAGGCTTGGATTCCGGAGCCATCAAGAGCTTGGATTTGGTATAGTTCTTACCTCCTCTTACCTTGGTTCTCTTTCATTGTATAGTTATATGATTGCTACAATTGAATTGATAAATACTTATATGGTTATATTCATAGTTATTATGTTCTTTGTCTATTCTGGTTATATGCTTAGTATAGCTAGATTAACATTATACTTATTCATAGGTTCGTATAGCGCTCATCTAATTGATCTTTGGGTGAGTGGTGAACATTGTGTAAGCTTGGTGCTTATACGTTGTTTACCTGCGAATGCACCCTATTGGCCGGGCTTGGTAGATCACGGGTGTGACAACCCTGTTGAGTCCTATGTAGTCCAAACCCCGTTTATAGGCACAATAGGGCTTTTGTACGATGGAAGGGCGTGCTATGTTCTCAAACTTCCCTAGTATGTCCACTATGAATAAATGTAATACTAACCTTAGCTATGACTACTAAGTGTATTGCACTAACCATAATATGCATTGACATGTAGCTAGAAATTACATAGTAATATCTCCTGATGTTCTGCTAGTAACCCTAATGTTATAGCTAGGAGTCTCTATCTGTTTATGCTAATGATTTATACTTATCTTTATCATTTATCTTGTGACTTACCCCTGCATTGAGTAGTGAGGACATGGTTATGCCTATCTATTACACTCTAGGTTATCCCGCTACCTTACACGTATGCCCTGTTGTTGGTATTTCTAAGGCCACTGCAATAAAACCCAAATCCCATGCAATGACACTAGAAATGTTGGTATTAATTAACTTGCCTTTACCAACTTGCCAATAGCCTCTCTACCCTTACTCCTAACTGTGAAACTAGGTTGTCATCCCCAATTATAAAGCTAGGAATAAACTCTGGTACTAAATCTTATCATTTTATGTGACTAGGCAGAAATAAATAAAGATAAATATAAACTAAGAACAATTCTGCAAGCGGACAGATAATTATACCATTGTAGCATTTTACCTAGAGTATTACTAGGTTGTCATTTATATTCTACCACTGGGAAGGCATTGCTAAGAAGCTACTCATAGTATTGATAACATGTATATGCATTGAATAGACGATGTAACCAATGTCATTCACTCTACTCATAACAGGGGTATGTCACAAGATAAATAAGATAATAAAGATAATAATAACGAGCCATTAATCAGTCATCTCCTAATGATACTAATCCATCATAGCACTCTAATCATGTCAGCGTTGTCCAATCAATTAATAGAGAAATAACTCCTATGTATTTAACTACATGTCAAAGCTACATCAACTAGTGCAAGTACATCTAGAAATCATTGTCAAGTTATACTACTATAGTTCCCAAACACATCCGAGCAATGTACAGGAAAAGATGAGTACAGGAACCTCCTCTCAACCTGATAATCCCACTCTACCAATCCACCGTACGGGGGAAGGCCTATAAAGGACTCAATGGGTCTGTCACACCCACGATCTACCTCACTACCCGGCACAACTGAGGATATCCGCAGATAAGCAAAGCATCTGGACACCATGTCTACATATTGCCTACCACTCACCATATGATCAACTAGATGAGCGCTATACAAACTAGTGCATGAATATAATAGCAAACCAACTAAACTAGATGTATTAAAGTAGACAATGAATATAATAATTAAACTAAGATGAAGAACAATGTTGCTAGTAAATATCATACGAACGCAGATAATACAATAAGAAAGAAAAGCTTAAGAACTGTACCCGACTCTTCTCTTTTTGACAACTTCTGGAATCCAAGACAGATTAACACGCCTTGACATCCTCTAATCTAGATCTAACTATGCTAAACTATTAACTAGAAGGCTATGAGGAACTAGAACTTGAAGCTCTAGATGACTTGATCTTCAACTGGCTCAACCTTGAATGACTTGAATGAGGTATTGAATGAATTCTAGGGTTTCCAGGGGGAGGTCTGGCTTCGCTTATATAGCCCGGTGGGATGCACGACTGCTGTTTGATCAAACTGACTTCACATAGGGCTAAGATTGATCCTCAAAGGCGGTAGAAGAAGACTCCAGAAGGGGGAGCACCTTCTTCTCACAGGGGGCCGGCCGGCCTGGCAGGAGTTAGATAAAACCCTAGCTTTCTAGATATTGATGTGTGTTTTATGCCTTTGATATATAAAAAGTTGATGCTATCCACCATCAACAACTCCCCCAAGCTTACCTTTTGCTAGTCCCTTAGCAAAACCTAAAGTTGGATTAGGAGTTGCTACAATGCTTTTATTCTGACAAGTACACATGCTCTCAAACAAAAATTTCCTCTGGATTAGACAAAACTGCTCTAACTTTCAAACTACCCATATTACCTTTAACTGTAGAGCTTTTAACCTTCACGTGGGTCTTGACTAATTGAAAGATAGAACAATCAAGTCAAGCACTATGTCTCAAATTCTTCACTCAACTAGTATTCCAGAGTTTTGCAAGTTTTCGCAATAAAAACTCAGAGTTTAATTGTATGACACCCTCAGTCTCTCAGAGTATGTGGTATTTGTGAATCTCACTGAGGCATTAATGATATTATACCTTCCTAATTCTAAGGATTATAGTGGAGTTTATAGAGTGGCATTAAACAAGGATAAGCATACTTGCAATTCATATATTGTAAAGTCAAACAATGGATCTATAGAGAATCGAGTCATACAATCAAACCAAGATGTGCATGTGTGTGAAATATGGTGGATAGGTGTATATGTGGTGGCTAATTCTAATTCTACTTTTGCTCTTCAAAATGAATCTCTCCTCTTTCTTAGACTTTCAGAACTTCTCAGGAAAACATGGGCTATCTTTATTCTCTCTCTCTTTTTTTTTTTTTTTTCATTGGGAGGTGGGCATCTGAGTACCCATTGTTTTAATGCTGGGATACTTGTCCATCTTTTACTCCCTTCTTATTTTTGCATAGCCACATGCATCCTTGGATACAATAATTGATTGAAGAGATAACAATAAAGAACTTAGAGCAAATAAACAAAGGCTGTCCTATGGGTTATGTATATTTTTGGGTGTTCTCTCCTAGTGTAGGAGAAACATTTTGAGGTGGAAATGGATAAAAGTGGAAAATGGTTGCGCTTACTCTCAAGGTAAGAGTAATGCATATGTGGATGTGTGAGTGATCTTGATTTTTAAAAGCATGACAAGACTCTCTTAAGTATACAACAAAGGTTGATTAAACTCAATGCAAAGCAAGTAGCATAAATGAGCAAAGGGTTTGTTGACGGTCCTTAACGTTCAAATCCAACCGTCAACTAACCTTCCAAAATAACATAAAAGCAATCCATCTACCTAGAAGTAGGGCTTTGACTAACAAATTCCACGAGTTTTGGTGAATCAATGGTTTTGCAGGTAAACACTGGAAATAACACACTTTTTAGCTACACTGCAACATAGAATGCAAGATTGGACGCCACGGCGACATGAGAACATTCCAGAAGAGGCGAGAAGACACGAGACCGAAGCGGGAGAGCCGGCGGAGGCTAGGCCGGGCCGCCGGCCGGTCGCCTCGACCTGGACCGGGCCCGGACCGGCTGGTCCGGGTGGGCCAGGGGTGGGCCGGTTCGTGGTTCCCGCCCGGTTTACTCCACCGCCTTTGAGGATTGATCTCCACCATACGTCAATGTCGGTTTGATCCAAGGGCTCACGTTGATTCGCCAGGGCTATAAAAGGAGAGGAAACCCACCCATGGAGGAGGATCCATTATTGAGAAGAGAAGAGCTTTAGCGAGAAACCCTAATTAGGATCCTCGGAGGTGTCCCTTGAATGGATGACCTCTCGAGTTAGCATTCCAAGAGAGAGCTAGTTCTATACCTCTAGAAGCTAGTTCTTCAGAGATAAGAGATAGAGTTAAAGAGAGAGTTTTGGAGGAGTATCGGCCTGTCGGTGCTACCTCTACGGCTTGTATCTGAGACTACTTTGGAATCGACGTCTGAGTTCAAGTAAGTAACATTGTTTATCTTGTTTTACTAGTTTGCGACTCTTTTGAGTACTTTAATCCTTGTAGCTCTTGGGTTAGAGTAGTATTCATAGTGTAAGTGTGGTGCTTAGACTTCGTTGCTCGTAGATGTACCCTATCGTCCGGATTTGGTGGTAGCTCACGGAGGTGACTTTATAGCTCTGTTGAATCTTATATATTCCACTATCCCGTCGGTAGGCCTAGCAGGAGAATAGTTGGTAGTCGAGTTACAGCTCTGTCTCTGCCCCTCTATCCAACTCCCTAGTAAAACATCTTAATCATAACTTGCTTGAGCCTGAACTAGAAGCCTTAGTTGTCCCCTCTATATCCTTACCTTCTACAGCCTTGTTTGCTACTCAGGTGGTTAAGTGTAGTTTAGAAGACCCTCACACATCTTCCTTTGGGTTCGATATTAAAACTGGGTATACTTATCTGGTGAAGTACTAAACGTATCCATGCGCTTGTGGAATTATTTAGTAGGCATTAACAGATACCAACAAGCATTTCTGGCGCCGTTGCCGGGGATGACATCGCTGAGATCACTCTAAACTTATCTTAACCTGTATTATAATCTTATCTTTTCTTTGTATACTATCACTCTTTACCTTTTCCATTTCTCTTTACCTTTTCTATCCTTCAATGGATCAACTTGATTCCACGCCTATCTATAAATATAACTTCATGAGCTTATGCTTAGAGCCAGAGCCGTCCTCAAAGCCTATCTTAGCCTCTGACTATAAGCTACGCCCATGTTTAATAGACATGGTCGAAACCAATCTTTCTCGGGGAGAAGACAATGCTAGCCCTTGTTCTCACCTCAATGAATTCGAACAAAACCATGCGCGTGTTTGCGCATTAAGGATATGTCCGATGAGACTATCCGATGGAAGCTTTTTCTTTTTCTCATTTGGAGAAGCTAGACATTGGTATGATCTCCACGTTGAGAGTGTTAAAGGTGACTGGAGAGCATTATGTGCTGAATTCTGCCTTCAATTCTATCCTATTTCTAAGGTAGTAGAGCTTCGCTTAGAAGTTCTATCCTTTAGACAAGAGAAGAAGGAGACTTTAACCGAAGCCTGGGAACGCTTTAACAATCTTACTCATTCTGGACCTAGTCTATCTTTACCGGACCCCGTTCTACTTCAACATTTTTATAAGGGTCTGAATAGAAAAACTTCTACATTCCTCAACCTTGCTTCTGGAGGATCATTCTTGCATATCACTCCCGATGTTGCGAGAAATGTCCTTACAAAGATCCACGAAAATGAAACACCTTTAAAGAAGCTAATAGAGGAAGAAGATTTGATAGTTGATCAGGAATCCACACCTACCACATCCCAACCTTCAACTATTAGCGAGCTTGAACCACAGGAGGAGGAAGAAATTCCACTTCCAAACTTCATGCTCGAGATCGAGGATGATATATTCACCGATTACGGAAACACCTCGAATTATTACACTGTTAGGAGGCCACAGAAGTCAAAGAAGACGTCACCTAGTGACAAAGTTTTAGATCCTTCTGATGAAGCTTTCCTTAAGCAAAATGCTAAAGAGCTTGTGTCGATTATAAGCAATGATTGGTTGGAAGAATCAGAGTTTTCCTTTGATGTCATCCGAGTTGATTTCACATCAACTACCATACCTTGCCAAATCCACAAGGGTTCTTTCAAAGCATTATACAACCCTGTTGTGGGAGTTAACATCATGTCTGCAATATATGCTCAAGATCTTTTAAAAGACATGCCCTTAACCCCAACAACAAAGTTTTTAAAAAGTCCTTTAGGCCATGTTCTTCCAAGTTTGGGAATTCTCTATGTCTTACCTATTCATGTCAAAGGGATAAGAGTTCATTTGAGCTTCTATATCTTTGATGTCGTAGAGTTTGACGTATTAATTGGACAGCCTATAGAGAGACTTTTACAAGAAGGACAAAAAGGGAATCTAAACATTAGCCTTGGGAAGAACTTTAATTTGCCTATATCCATAACTCGAGTTCTCAATAATGAGACTGAATCACTTCCTGAGCCTGATCCTATGGAAGAAGTCTTAGAGACAACCTTTGAATCGTCTTTCGAGCCAGATTTCGAAGATGATTCGAACCACTAGAAGAAGGAGATAGTACGCTAGAACCCGACCCTCTAGATGAGTCTGAAGAACCACCTAAGCCTCCCATAGAACTCAAACCCCTGCCTTCTGGTCTTAAATATGCTTTCCTAAATAATGATCGAGAATCTCCTGTGATAATAAGTGATAAACTCTCTGAGGAGGAAACCTTTCGATTGATTACAGTTCTAGAAAAGCATAGATCTGCTTTCGGCTATTCACTCCAAGATCTTAAAGGAATCAGTCCTGTTCTTTGCACCCATCGCATCCCTACAGACCCTGAGATAACACCTTCTAGAGAACCACAACGTAGGTTGAATAATGCGATGAGAGAGGTCGTTAAGAAAGAGGTTTTGAAACTATTACATGCCGGGATCATATATCCTGTGCCATACAGTGAGTGGGTAAGCCCTGTGCAAGTTGTGCCTAAAAAGGGAGGCATGACAGTTGTTAGGAATGATAAGAATGAATTAATCCCACAAAGAACCGTCACTGGATGGCGGATGTGTATTGATTACCGAAAGCTAAATAAAGCAACAAAGAAAGATCATTTTCCACTTTCCTTCATTGATGAGATGTTGGAAAGGTTGGCAAATCATTCTTTCTTCTGTTTTCTTGATGGGTATTCGGGATATCATCAAATACCGATCCATCCAGATGACCAAAGCAAAACCACCTTTACATGTCCATACGGAACTTATGCCTACCGTAGAATGTCTTTTGGACTATGTAATGCTCCAGCTTCATTTCAAAGATGCATGATGTCTATATTTTCTGATATGATTGAAGTGATAATGGAGTTTTTCATGGATGACTTTTCGTATATGGAAAAACTTTTGATAAATGCCTTGAAAACTTAGATAAGGTTTTGCAAAGATGTGAGGAAAAGCACTTAGTCCTTAATTGGGAAAAATGTCATTTCATGGTTAGAGAAGGAATAGTGCTTGGACATTTAGTGTCCGAAAGAGGGATAGAGGTAGATAGAGCTAAAATTGAAGTGATTGAACAACTACCTCCTCCCATTAATGTTAAAGGAATTCGAAGCTTCCTAGGTCATGCAGGTTTTTATCGACGGTTCATACATAACTTTTCATACATTGCTAGACCTCTAACAAACCTGCTAGCTAAGGATGCTCCCTTTGAATTTGATGACGCTTGTCTAAAAGCTTTTGAAACCCTTAAGAAAGCGCTCATCTCGGCACCAATCATCCAACCCCCTGATTGGTCGCTACCTTTTGAATTGATGTGTGATGCAAGTGATTATGCTGTGGGGGCAGTTTTGGGACAAACTAAAGACAAGAAACATCACGCAATTGCATATGCTAGCAAAACTTTGACAGGACCTCAACTTAATTATGCAACTACTGAAAAAGAGCTTCTAGCTGTTGTTTTTGCTATAGACAAGTTTAGATCTTACTTAGTAGGAGCAAAGGTAATCATTTATACTGATCATGCTGCTCTTAAATACCTGCTCACTAAGAAAGATGCTAAACCTCGACTCATAAGATGGATTTTGCTACTCCAAGAATTTGACTTAGAAATAAAAGATAAAAGAGGAGTAGAAAACCCTGTTGCCGATCACTTGTCTAGAATGCAGTTTAAGAATATGCAGGAATTACCAATCAATGACTCTCTTCGAGACGACACGCTCTACGCCATCTCCAGGTCGGATCCCTAGTACGCGAATATTGTCAATTTTATGGTTGCAGGATATGTACCACTAGGGGCGGACAGGAGAAAGCTTATCTATGAAAGTCGTCTACATATATGGGATGATCCTTATCTCTTCCGAGTATGTTCTGATGGACTACTCCGAAGGTGTGTACCTACTAAGGAAGGGCTACGAATTATTGAAAGATGTCACTCATCACCATATGGAGGTCATTATGAAGCGTTTCGAACTCATGCAAAGATTTGGTAAAGTGGATTCTTTTGGCCAACCATGTACGAAGACACTAAGAACTTCATCCGAAGATGTGGAGCATGTCAGAGGCATGGTAATATTAATTCAAGAGATGCCATGCTACTCAGCAACAATCTTCAGATCAAGCTCTTTGATGTCTGGGGAATTGACTACATGGGACCATTTCCAAAATCAGGCAACTATGAGTACATTCTAGTAGCAGTTGACTATGTCTCAAAATGGGTAGAAGCCATGCCATGCAAAGCTGCAAACTCCAAGAATTCCAAGAAGATGTTTCATTCGGTGTTCCAAGGATGGTGATCAGTAATGGAGGAACTCACTTCATTGACAAGGACTTTCGCAAGTATTTGATGAAGCAAGGGATCCAACATTACGTAGCTACTCCTTACCATCCTCAAACAAGTGGTCAAGCAGAGACTTCCAATAAGCAAATCAAGAACATTCTACAAAAGACAGATCAACGAGATGGGAGGCTGTTTGGAAGGAAAAGCTACCCGATGCGTTATGGGCATACCGAACCGCATACAAGACACCTCTTGGCATGTCACCTTATCAGCTTGTCTACGGCAAGACCTATCATTTGCCAGTTGAGCTTGAGTTCAAAGCTCATTGGGCAATTAAAAGATGGAACATGGATTTAGAAGCTGCCGGGACAAGAAGAAAGATGCAACTCTCAGAGTTAGATGAATGGCGAGAAAAGGCATATCATAACGCAAAGATCTATAAAGAGAGGACCAAAAGATGGCATGATAAGCGAATCAAGAAGAAGAACTTTAGCCCCGGAGATAAAGTGCTACTATTCAACTCCAGGGTAAGATTATTCGGGCATGGAAAACTATGAAGCAAGTGGGAAGGGCCATTCACGGTGGTAAATTCATCATCACATGGAGCAGTGACACTTCAAAACAACGAAGGTACGTTATTCAAGGTAAATGGCCAACGCCTTAAAATCTTTCTAGAACCTTCTAGACCACCCGAGGAATTAGATGAAATTTATTTTCTGGCTTTTCCCTAATTTATTAAAATATAAAACTCCGTCGCGAATTGGGCTGCGACAGGAGAAAATTTGGAGAGATAACGGGCCAAGAATACACCCCGCGGAAGGGCACCGGAAACCGGGCCAGGATGGGACCGACCGGTCCCACCCCAGACCGGCCGGTCTGCCACTGCGCCGCCTCGCGGTCCACCGCCTCTCGGTGCGAAGCTTGTTCCGTTAGGGTTTTGGATATTCTACTTTGATTCGAATCCGCCGCCGCCTGTTCACGGTAGATGCTCGGGATAGATTAAGATGGAATGCCCCCTACCTCAAGTTACCAAGACTATATAAACAGCCCCTGGGGTCATTCTCCTCTCATCCCAAGAGCTCTCCTCTCTTAGCCCATAGCAAGGACGCTCTCCACCTCTCTACTTTTCCACCAAATGGCGAGCCCAAACCTTCCCTACACAGTCGAAGAGCCGGAGGAAGTCCTCCCACTGGCGATCATCCCGCCAAAGCAGCTGGCGGTGGTGCCCCCGAAGGCGATCGTCCCGGTGCCATCGAAGGAGGTCGTCCGAGCTCGACCTCAAGGAGCTCCAATGGAGGAGGCCTTCTACGCTCAGGCCATCAGGAGGCCTACGATAGCGCCACCAGCTCGTCGACCGCTTCTGGAAGACAAGCCACGACCCCCAGGTCAACCTAGCATTGCTCTCCCCCAGGGCACTAAATTACTACCTCCTAGAGAGGGGGAGAGGCTGCTAGGGGTCACCACCAAGTTTAGGATAATGACTGGTGCTAAGTACACCACCGAGAAGGAGCGTGTGACTCTGGATGGTGTGCGGGTGGACCCCAACAATGTGAAGTTCAAACCACCGCCAAGAGCCAACCCGGAGCCCCCGAAGAAGAAGGCAAGGACTGCACCAGTCCCAAGACAACCTCGCCTGTCCTTAGCCACCTTAGAGACTAGAATAGATCTCCAAACCTAGGCCCTGTCTGATGCACTCACAGTCCTAGGGACCACTGTGCAGCGCGTAGGAAACCTAAAGGTCAACCAAGAGCGGCTGCGTGTTAAGAACAAAGAGCTCAAGGCTAGGGTTGAGGAGTTAGAGAAGAAAAACTAGAGATCAAGATAGATAGGCACACGTGTAATAAAATATTAGTTAGTTTGCTTGATTAGTCATTTAGTTAAAGATAGTTTTGCTTAATTCGATTCATTCCTTGTGTAATAAATGTGCCTCATGATAATAAAGAGTTGAGTCTTTAGAGTCATCATCTCTCTCTAGATATATGTTTTTGTCTCCACCTTGTTGTGCATAAAAGGTAACAGGAAACAAGTGTGGGGGAGACAACCCGCAAGAACTCAGAAGGAGAATCATTCAACAGGAACCAGGTACGCACTCCAAAGCACTCTCATTTATTGATACTGAGCTTAATTGAATATCCTTTAATGAAACATGGTTACACCTCAAGGATGAGTAGCTTAGTCATGACTTAAGGCAAGAATCACATAATTCATCTCCTGTAATACTTGCAGCTGTTGGGAACTCTTTATAGGGACCCCATGCCTCTTAAGTTGTTGACAAGTATGAGATAGTAGAACATGAGAACCTGAATTTCTATGCCTAGTTATTGGAGCATTTATTTCAAAAACATAAAAACAATAGCTATGCCACTCCTCTGTGATCTTTTAAATGCCTATAGAGCCATACATGATCATGAACTTTCTACATAAGTTGCTTGTCCTGCACTGAGCTCTGTCAGCTTTTGAGACCCGTGTTGTAGAGATTTATCATGCTCTCAAGATCAAGATCCACTTACACTCCATATATGCACTATCCCTACACTGGGGGTAGGCGCAACCATTTCCATCCACATAGAAAATATGTTGCTCTTATACTGAGAGTATGCACATAAAAAGATTTTTTTGGTAGGATCTCGTTCACCTATGCTCTAACATTATTAGAAATCTCTGTCTTGCAAAAAAGTTTTTGTGCAAGGTGACATGGGCTATGCAAAAAGAAAAAAAAGAGAAAGAGAGTTCAAAAAGAAAAATGGATAAGGGTCCAAATGTTAAAAAGAACAAAAGGCACTTAGATGCCTAGCTCTCTAGAAAAGAAAGAAAAGAAGAATTTAAGATAGCCCATTTGTCTCCAAGCACTCCAATTCAAGCAAGAGAGATATATCCTTCAAAGTATGAGCATAGTGAAAATAGGATAGCCACCTATATTCCACACACATGCACATCTTGATCTAGGGGTATGACACTTCTCTCCTTGGGGACTCTTGAGCCTTGGGACTCTTCGGCTCGGTGGCGTGTGAGGTAAGTATACTATTCCTTGCCAAACCTTTGAACTCCACATAAGCCTATTAGATATAGGTTGCAAGGTAAGGCAGTCACTCATTCATGCCTAAGTGAGATCCACAAATACCACATATAATGAGTGATTTGAGAGTACAACATTGAGGAGAAGGTAAGCTATGTTTTATTTCAAAAATCTTGCAAAAATCTCCAATGGACTTGGCCGTGAGATAAAGGTAATCTATTCAGCTGTTCTACTCTTCAACTTCCTAAAGTTGCATGGTAGACACTTTGAATCTCACAGTGCAGGAATCACCAGGAATGAGCTTATGTTGATATCTTTGTCCGGAGTTATGTCTGAAGTTATCCAACCTTTTCTCGAGGACGAGTAAAAGCCTAAGTGTGGGGGTGTTGTTGACGGTCCTTAACGTTCAAATCCAACCGTCAACTAACCTTCTAAAATAACATAAAAGCAATCCATCTACCTAGAAGTAGGGCTTTGACTAACAAATTCCACGAGTTTTGGTGAATCAATGGTTTTGCAGGTAAACACTGGAAATAACACACTTTTTAGCTACACTGCAACATAAAATGCAAGATTGGACGCCACGGCGACATGAGAACATTCCAGAAGAGGCGAGAAGACACGAGACCGAAGCGGAGAGCCCGGCGGGCCAGGCCGACCGACCCGGCCCGGCAGGATGGGTGGGTGGGGGTTCGCGGCCCGGTTCGCTCGGTTTACTCCACCGCCTTTGAGGATTGATCTCCACCATACGTCAATGTCGGTTTGATCCAAGGGCTCACGTTGATTCGCAGGGCTATAAAAGGAGAGGAAACCCCCCCATGGAGGAGGATCCATTATTGAGAAAAGAGGAGCTTTAGCGAGAAACCCTAATTAGGATCCTTGGAGGTGTCCCTTGAATGGATGACCTCTCAAGTTAGCATTCCAAGAGAGAGCTAGTTCTATACCTCTAGAAGCTAGTTCTTCAGAGATAGAGAGATAGAGTTAAAGAGAGAGTTTTGGAGGAGTATCGGTCTATCGGTGCTACCTCTACGGCTTGTATCTGAGACTACTTTGGAATCGACGTCTGAGTTCAAGTAAGTAACATTGTTTATCTTGTTTTACTAGTTTGTGACTCTTTTGAGTACTTTAATCCTTGTAGCTCTTGGGTTAGAGTAGTATTCGTAGTGTAAGCGTGGTGCTTAGACTTCGTTGCTCGTAGATGTACCCTATCGTCCGGATTTGGTGGTAGCTCGCGGAGGTGACTTTATAGCTCTGTTGAATCTTATATATTCCACTATCCCGTCGGTAGGCCTAGTAGGAGAATAGTTGGTAGTCGAGTTACAGCTCTGTCTGTGCCCCTCTATCTAACTCCCTAGTAAAACATCTTAATCATAACTTGCTTGAGCTTGAACTAGAAGCCTTAGTTGTCCCCTCTATATCCCTACCTTCTACAGCCTTGTTTGCTACTCAGGTGGTTAAGTGTAGTTTAGAAGATCCTCACACATCTTCCTTTGGATTCGATATTAAAACTGGGTATACTTATCCGGTGAAGTGCTACAACGTATCCGTGCGCTTGCGGAATTATTCAGTAGGCATTAACAGATACCAACAGGGTTCCTAATCTAAATATGTATCAGACATGGCTTTGGTAGGAATTCAACTTTGTCATACAAGAGCTCATCATGTAGGGGTTTGAAATTTTCAAAAGATAAATCTCCAGAATTTAGCTTCATTAGGAATAAGATAAATAGTAACTCAGACTCTCTTATATCATATCCGTAAATCACCTAGACTTAGCTCAACCATATTACTCCACAAGTTTTAGGTTCAAAGTAAATTATCAAGTTAAAGCAATCATGTCCAAAACTTAGGAGAACTCAAGGTTGAAAACTAGGTACTTGAAAGAACAGAGCAACTATTCATCATCTCCAAGATAAAAATTTCTAGTTCACACTCTAATTAACTAAGACTGATTAAAACTTCTTTTTATTGCTTTTTAGATTTTATTTAACTAAAGACTCTTAAAAGACTAAACAGACGTGGACCTTCATGTGCCCACATATTTTTGGTATTTTATAACTATAAGACAGACTCAATAAATCGCATAGGTATACTTACCTGATAACTAGGGGATGCTCCTCCTCTAAGCTAGATGTTCGCCATATTTCGCTTGAATGATCTTTTTAGAGTAAGCTTAGCAGTGGTGACCCACTGTCCTGTCTCACTCCTTCATAGTATAGTCCTGTAAAAGTGTACTCCAAAAAGAAAACCAAAACTCGAGGCTCGAATATGATAATGGATTAGCGGTCAGCCAGATGAGTAATTGATTATCTCTATGAGCAGATATGAATGTGTAGCATGATTCTTATATTTTTATGCTTTTCTATTTATAATGCAAAGAAAAGGAAATTTATTTTTGTGCTACCATAGTGAATATTCTTACGGGGTAAATCATAAGCCTAATCCTTTGGAGCTTTTTAAGGTTTTATAATAAAGCAGTAAAGAATTTTTAATTTTTTTCTAAACATGCAAAAGAATAAATATACTAGAGTAATTAGATAACTACCATTGTTACCTTATGGCGAGGGTACGGAGTTTAAAGTCGTCCGAACAAGACTTCTTGTGGTCATCATGTTGAGGGTTCTTTAGTGGATCCTGATGGGGACCCCAATGTTGCCTCTTCTAATGTTGATGATTCGATTGAGGGGATCTCCTTTTTCTTCCATACTTTGGTTGGTTGTGGATGTTCTTCAGGTGTAGTTGATTTTTCTTTTGCTTTCTCCTCCTCAACTTTTCTTCTCAAGGCGCGGCGCTGGCTTCTCTTCTTAGTCCTGGTGAAAGCTGGTAATCCAGGAGAGTTATAATCTCTAAAATAACAGCGTACCTTTTCTCCTGGGAAGTGGAAATGGACTTGGCCTGTTCCATTGTAGATGATGGCTTTGGTGTCGTTGAGGAATGGCCTTCCAAGTATGATAGGTGTCTTATCTTCTTTTCCCATGTCCAAGATCATAAAGTCGGTAGGGACAGAATGGGTGTGGATCTTAACCGTGATGTTTCTTGCTAGTCCCTCCGGGATTCGTGTGGTGTTGTCTGCCAGCTGCAAAATATATGTAGGGTCGATAGGTTCATTAAATAGTGTATTGTATACCTCTTTTGACATTATGTTGACTGCTGATCCAGTGTCGCAAATGGCTGAGTAGAAAGAGCTCTGTCCAATGGTGCACTCTATTGATGGTAGACCAGGATCTTTAGCTATGACTGGCAAAACTGAGTGATGACCCTGTCTGTATTCTGTTACTTTGACTATCTGAGTCTTCTTTCCTTCTTGCCTCTTGTTCTTCTTCTTTCCCTTTGGACAGGTCTTCCATACTTCTTCTTCTTTGTACATAGACTTCTCTGGATAGTAAGTGTTGATAGGGTCTTTAAGGGTCCTGTCTTTGAAACTGAATTTATCTTCATTGCCCTTGATAGTGAAACATATTGTTGCACTGTCTACATAGATGGCTGCTTTTGTAGTACTCAAGAATGGTCGGCCTAGGATGATAGGACTCTTCGGATATTTGCCGATATCTAGAACCACAAAGTCTACTAGAACATATGATTGCCCCACTCATATGCATACGTCATCTAGGATTCCTTTAGGGTGTTTAACTGTCTGATTTGCAAGCTGCAAGCACATATTCGTGTACAACAAAGTTGCCCATGGAAAAATACGATCAAGGATTACCTTTGGCATGATGTTGACACTAGCACCAAGGTCACAGACGATTTCAGAGAAATCATGTTGCCCAATAGAGATGGGAATCACGGGTCTTCCTGGATCTCCTCTCTTGAGTGGCATGGATTCATCCTTCCATCCTTCTGACATTCCTTCTATGTAGTAACCTGCACGGACATCAACAAGATTTGCGGTTTCGGGCTCTAGGGTTGCCCAGGAATCTTACCTTTATGGATCGGTGGAACAGCGGCTGCCAGCCGAGCTAATTGTGATTCTAACATTTTATTAAAGCTAAGCTAGTTCTTAATAGCAGAGGTTAGACTATCCATTTTAGTATTTATATTTTCTAGTACTTTATCATTGGATGCTACACTCTTAGATAAATTTTCTACAGCTTTGTTCTGATTGAAAATTACTTCTCTTAAAGGTGGTTGATTGAAATTGCTATTGAAATTATCGTTACCTTGGTTGTTACCTTGGTAGTTGGGCCATTGCTGGTTCCATCCTTGATTGGGTTGATTCCATCGTTGATTTGATTGATTCCATACTTGATTTTACTGAGGACGATAGTTGGTATTGTTGTTGATGAAGTTCACATCCTCTTGGAGTGTAGGGCAGTTGCTTCCTGAGTGACATGTATCTCCACATTCTTCACAAGTCATGCTGGAGTTATCAATGTGCATGACTTCTCTATTCTCATTGCTTTTTCTTTGTCAAGTTTCTTCATTATGAGGTCTAGCTTTGCAAAGTGACCATGTCAATCTCCTTAATATGATGCATGCCTCCTCCTCTCTTGCGGGGTTGCACACGTTCTTCATTCTGATGCATGCCTCCTCCTCTCTTGCGGGGTTGCACACGTTCTTCATTCCAACTCTGATTTGAGGCCATCTTCTCCACAAGTGTTGTTGCATCGGCGAGCTTAAGTGACAAGAAAGCTCCTCCACCTGCAGCATCCATGGATTCATGGGTACTAAAGACTAGCCCATGATAGAAGGTCTGCATAAGTAGCCAATCCTCCATTCCATGATGAGGACATTCTGTAATATAATCTTGAAAATGTTCCCATGCCTCGGTGAACGATTCATCATGTTGTTGATGAAAGCTTGAAATTTTCCCACGTAGAGCATTGGTCTTGCCTGTAGGAAAGAACTTCGCTCGGAAAGCAGTAGAGCATTTGTCCCATGTAGTGTTGGTTTCCTTGTTGTTGTAGAACCACTGTTTTGCTTTTCTTAGAAGTGAAAATAGGAAAAGGCGGAGTAGAATAGCATCTCTTGATACTCCTCTGATAGTGAAGGTGCTACAAATCTCTAGAAAGTATTGTAAATGTGCACTTGCATCTTCATGAGCCTTTCCACAAAATTAACTAGCTTGAACAATAGTGATAAGAGCAATCTTGAGTTCAAATCCATTGTCACCAATATTGACATTTGGTCCAGTGCGGATCTTTGGCGGTTGTTGGAGCAGAGAACTCGCACAGAAGCGCTTTCAAACAATAGCTTCAAAAGCTGGTGCTAAATTTCCTGATTCTTCTGATTCTTCTCCTTCAGGTGTTAGAGCTTGATTCCTTAAAGATTGAGCTTCGGTGGAGGGTGTTCTTGATGGTGATTCAAAGATGTCCCTCGTATCAGCAAACTTCCTTCTTTGTAAGAGTCTCTCTGGATCTTTAACGTAATTATCTGGGAGAGCAAATCCGTTCATTCATTCATTACCCTGCAGATATACAAATAGATAGAACAAGGGTAAGCTTTGTTTGAGTTAGAGGTCAATTGGGTGATCAGTCTTATTCATAATGCATATATGTTACCAATACTTTTCCTAAGTTTATTAGCCTTCCCCGGCAACGGCACAAAAAATGCTTGTTGGCATTTCTAACGTCACTGCAATAGAACCCAAATCCCACGCAATGACACTAGAAATGTTGGAATTAATTAACTTGCCTTTAGCAACTAGCCACTAGCCTCTCTACACTTACTCCTAACTGTGAAACTAGGTTGTTATCCCCAATTATAAAGCTAGAAATAAACTCTGGTACTAAATCTATCATTTTATATGACTAGACAGAAATAAATAAAGATGAATATAAACTAAGAACAATTCTGCAAGCGGACAGATAATTATACCATTGTAGCATTTTACCTAGAGTATTACCAGGTTGTCATTTATATTCTACCACTGGAAAGGCATTGCTAAGAAGCTACTCATAGTATTGATAACATGTATATGCATTGAATAGACGATGTAACCAATGTCATTCACTCTACTCATAACAGGGGTGAGTCACAAGATAAATAAGATAATAAAGATAACAATAACAAGCCATTAATCAGTCATCTCCTAATGATACTAATCCATCATAGCACTCTAATCATGTCAGTGTTGTCTAATCAATTAATAGAGAAATAACTCCTATGTATTTAACTACATGTCAAAGCTACATCAACTAGTGCAAGTACATCTAGAAATCATTGTCAAGTTATACTACTATAGTTCCCAAACACATCGGAGCAATGTACAGGAAAAGATGAGTACAGAAACCTCCTCTCAACATGACAATCCCACTCTACCAATCCAATGCATGCGGGGAAAGACCTACAAAGGACTCAATAGGTCTATCACACCCACAATCTACCTCACTACCCGGCACAACTGGGGATATCCGCAGATAAGCAAAGCATCTAGACACCATGTCTACATATTGCCTACCACTCACCATATGATCAACTAGATGAGCACTATACAAACCAGTGCATGAATATAATAGCAAACCAACTAAACTAGATGTATTGAAGTAGACAATGAACATAATAATTAAACTAAGATGAAGAACAATGTTGCTAGTAAATATCATACGAACGCAGATAATAAAATAAGAAAGAAAAGCTTAAGAACTGTACTAGACTCTTCTCTTCTTGACAACTTTCAGAATCCAAGACTGATTAACACGCCTTGACTTTCTCTAATCTAGATCTAACTATGCTAAACTATTAACTAGAAGGCTATGAGGAACTAGAACTTGAAGCTCTAGATGACTTGATCTTCAACTGGCTCAACCTTGAATGACTTGAATGAGGTATTGAATGAATTCTAATGTTTCCAGGTGGAGGTCTGGCTCCGCTTATATAGCTCGGTGCGATGCACGACAGCCGTTTGATCAAACTTCACGTATCAAACCGACTTCACGTAGGGCTAAGATTGATTCTCAAAGGTGGTGGAAGAAGACTCTAGAAGGGGGGAGCACCTTCTTCTCACAGGGGGCTGGCCGGCCCCACCTGGAGGTGGCCTCGCCTCTCCTTCGCTCCGGTGTCTTCTGGATCCTTCTAGAGTAGTTTGGCGTATTCCTGAGTTTTGGATAATTCCGTGGTGTAGATTTGTAGTTATGCCCCTTTTTCGGGGTTTTCTGGTTCAGTCCCTGAAAATTGATAAATCACCAAAACTCGTGGAAATTGTTAGATAAAGCCCTAGCCTTCTAGATATTGATGTGTGTTTCATGCCTTTCGATATATAAAATGTTGATGCTATCCACCGTCAACACCTGTAGACCTTCCTTTGAGAAAATATAAATGACAATATGGTAATACTCCGGGTAAAAAACTACAATGGTATTTGATCTGTGCGCTTGTAGATTCTATTTCTATATTATTAATGGTGGCATAATTTAATACCACACCTCTTGGTATTATTACTATTGGCATTTTTAACGTCACTGCAATAAATCTCAAATCCCTATCCCACGCAATGACGCTAAAAATATTGGTATTAATTAACTTGCCTTTAGTAACTAGCCACTAGCCTCTTTACCCTTACTCCCAACTATAAAACTAGGTTGTCATCCCCAATTGTAAAGCTAGGAATAAACCTTGGTACTAAATCTTATCATTTTATGTGAGTAGACAGAAATAAATAAAGATGAATATAAACTAAGAACAATTCTGCAAGCGGACAGATAATTATACCATTGTAGCATTTTACCTAGAGTATTACCAGGTTGTCATTTATATTCTACCACTGGGAAGGCATTGCTAAGAAGCTACTCATAGTATTGATAACATGTATATGCATTGAATAGACGATGTAACCAATGTCATTCACTCTACTCATAACAGGGGTAAGTCACAAGATAAATAAAGTAATAAAGATAATAATAACGAGCCATTAATCAGTCATCTCCTAATGATACTAATCCATCATAGCACTCTAATCATGTCAGTGTTGTCTAATCAATTAATAGAGAAATAATTCCTATGTATTTAACTACATGTCAAAGCTACATCAACTAGTGCAAGTACATCTAGAAATCATTGTCAAGTTATACTACTATAGTTCCCAAATACATTTGAGCAATGTATAGGAAAAGATGAGTACAGGAACCTCCACTCAACTGACAATCCCACTCTACCAATCCACCGTACGGGGGAAGACCTACAAAGGACTCAATAGGTCTGTCACACCCACGATCTACCTCACTACCCGGCCTGGCGGGGATATCCGCAGATAAGCAAAGCATCTAGACACCATGTCTACATATTGCCTACCACTCACCATATGATCAACTAGATGAGCGCTATACAAACCAGTGCATGAATATAATAGCAAACCAACTAAACTAGATGTATTGAAGTAGACAATAAACATAATAATTAAACTAAGATGAAGAACAATGTTGCTAGTAAATATCACACGAACGCAGATAATACATTAAGAAAGAAAAGCTTAAGAACTGTACCAGACTCTTCTCTTCTTGACAACTTTCAGAATCCAAGACTGATTAACATGCCTTGACTTCCTCTAATCTAGATCTAACTATGCTAAACTATTAACTAGAAGGCTATGAGGAACTAGAACTTGAAGCTCTAGATGACTTGATCTTCAACTGGCTCAACCTTGAATGACTTGAATGAGGTATTGAATGAATTCTAGGGTTTCTAGGGGGAGGTCTGGCTCCGCTTATATAGCCCGGTGGGATGCACGACAGCCGTTTGATCAAACTTCACGTATCAAACCGACTTCACGTAGGGCTAAGATTGATCCTCAAAGGCGGTGGAAGAAGACTCCAGAAGGGGGGAGCACCTTCTTCTCACAGGGGGCCGGCCGGCCCGACCTGGAGGTGGCCTCACCTCTCCTTCGCTCCGGTGTCTTCTGGATCCTTCTAGAGTAGTTTGGCGTATTCCTGAGTTTTGGATAATTCCGTGGTGTAGATTTGTAGTTATGCCCGGTGTTTTCTGGTTCAGTCCCTGAAAATTGATAAATCACCAAAACTCGTGGAAATTGTTAGATAAACCCCTAGCCTTCTAGATATTGATGTGTGTTTCATGCCTTTCGATATATAAAATGTTGACGCTATCCACCGTCAACACCTATAGACCTTCCTTTGGGAAAATATAAATGACAATATGGTAATACTCCGGGTAAAAAGCTACAATGGTATTTGATTTGTGCGCTTGTAGATACTATTTCTATATTGTTAATGGTGGCATGATTTAATACCACACCTCTTGGTATTATTACTATTGGCATTTTTAACGTCACTGCAATAAATCTCAAATCCCTATCCCACGCAATGACGCTAAAAATATTGGTATTAATTAACTTGCCTTTAGTAACTAGCCACTAGCCTCTTTACCCTTACTCCCAACTATGAAACTAGGTTGTCATCGCCAATTGTAAAGCTTGGAATAAACCTTGGTACTAAATCTTATCATTTTATGTGAGTAGACAGAAATAAATAAAGATGAATATAAACTAAGAATGATTCTGCAAGCGGACAGATAATTATACCATTGTAGCATTTTACCTAGAGTATTACCAGGTTGTCATTTATATTGTACCACTGGGAAGGCATTGCTAAGAAGCTACTTTATAGTATTGATAACATGTATATGTGTATGCATTGAATAGACGATGTAACCATTGTCATACACTCTACTCATAACAGGGGTAAGTCACAAGATAAATAATATGATAAATATAGTAATGCTAATGATAATGAGCCATTAATCAGTCATCTCCTAATGATACTAATTCATCATAGCATTTTAATCACGTCAATGTTATCTATTCAATTAATAGAGAAATAATTCCTAAGTATTTAACTATATGTCAAAGCTACGTCAACTAGTGCAAGTACATCTAGTAATCATTGTCAAGTAATACTACCATAATTCCCAAACACATCGGTGCAATGTACAGGAAAAGACGAGTACAGGAACCTCATGTGTATAAATACACTTTTAACCTGACAATCCCACTCTACCAATCCACCGTATGGGGGAGGGCCTACAAATGACTCATTGGATCTATCACATCCACGATCTACCTCACTACCCGGTACAACTGGGGATATCCGTAGGTAAGCAAAGTGTTGATGGCTGTTAATGACCAAATTTACCCGTCAACTAACTCTTGAAAGAGGAACATTTGCGATCACCAATATAGACTTAGGGTTTACACTAATGGAATTCCACGAGTTTTGGTGAATCCTTGTTTCTACAGGTACATATCGGAAAAGCTATCAAAAAGGATCAATATGACAGATTACAAGCACCTCAAATGATGAATTAGAATGCACCATTACGAAGAGCTTGTCGAGACGATCAAAACAGACATATCATTTGCCTTTTTTGGTGTTTCGGATGAAAAGATATCAATTCCACAGCGGGGGCTGCACTAGAATACTCCAGAAGGCGCGAGAAGACACCACGCCGAAGCGGACCGCGAGCGGCCCTGGAGCCAGACCGGTCGGTCTGCTACAGTGGCCAAACGGGCCGCTTCGGCCCACGTGCTCCACCGCCTTAGGGTTTCAATCTCAGCCATCCGCCAAAGTCGGTTTGATCCAAGGGCTCATGTTTATCCCACCGAGCCATAAAAGGAGGGCAGGACTCCCCCGGGGGAGGCACTCATTCATTTGCTATTCTCTAAAACCCTAATTGAGAGGTGTCCCTTGAATGGATAACCTCTCGGGGGCCAGCCATCAAGAGAAGATTAGTCCTCTCTAGGAGGGCCAGCCATCAAGAGAAGATTAGCCCTCTCTAGGATCTAGTCTTTAGATAATAGTGAGATGGAGAGTAAGGGAAGAGTTAGGAGAAGGTGCCGGCCTGTCGGTGCCCTCTCTACGGCTTGTACCTTGGCGGTATCAAGCTCTGCTTGAGCTTGCTCCTGGGATGTCTCTGGTGATCAACTTCTAATGCGAGTAAGTTCTATGCCTTTATTGTTTATCTGATTCATGACTATCTTTGAGTGCTTTATTCCTGTTCAAGAGGGATTAGAGTATTATCGTAGGTGTAAGCATGGTGCTTAGGCTTATGATAATAGTGGCTGCACCCTATATTCCGGTGGTGGTCAGGAGTGACAGCCCTGTTATCCACCTCCCATCTGTAGGCCAAGTAGGACGCGGTTGCTAAGGAGATCAATATCCTATGTCGGTGCCCCTCCTTATGTAATGTCCCCAGTTAGCAATAGAAGACATAGGCTTGCCCAAGTTAGAAGGAGAAAACAATAGTTATCCTCTCTACTCTCCTATTATCATCAACCTTGATTGCTGCTCTCAACCACATTAGTTGTCGCCCTAGTTCTACCTTAGTGCTATCTTAATCTATTCTCTACCTTCACCTTATTGTTACCCCTAGTTAAGTTAGACCGTAGTTGAGCTCACAGGTTTCTCAGTGGAACAAAACCTGGAATACTTCTGGGATAAAGCTACAATGGTATCCGTGCGCTTGCGGATCATTCGGTGGGCGTTAACAATATCAACAGCCTTTTTGGCGCCGTTGCCGGGGAAACGGTTTGCTGAGTTGACTATGAACCTAGCTTAACTTTTCTTTTTCTTTTATCCTTTTCCTTTTTATCCTTCTTTCTTTTCCTTTACTCTATCCTTCTTTCTTTCATTCTTTTCCTTTTGACTTTTGGTTTAGCATGAGTCACACTCCTATCAATCAATATGCTAAACCCACGAGCGCAAGCGTTAGGCCACTAGAATCTTCAGAGCCTATCTTAGCACCTGGTTATGAGTTGCGTCCATGTTGGGTAGACTTTGTCTAAAAATAATCCTTCTCAGGAGAAGGCGATGAAAACCCATACTTACACCTACGGGAATTCTTACTGAGATGTGCATGCTTTCGCATTGCTGGCTTGCCTGATAAGACATTACAATGGAAGCTCTTTCCGTTCTCTTTAACGGGAAAGCTAAACATTGGTACAACAAAACCATAGGAAGTATGCAAGGAGATTGAGAATTGCTATGTTCTAAATTTCAAACCAATTTCTTTTCCATCTCTAAGGTGATTGATCTTCGGGAAGAGGTTCTACGCTTTAAACAGCTAGAGGAGGAATCTCTAGAAACATCATGGGATCGCGTTAATGATCTCCTCACTACAGGCCCTGACCTTTCCATTCTAGACCCAGTGTTGTTTCAACACTTTTACTTAGGCCTTAGTAAGGATTCTACGCAGTTCCTTGATATAGTTACTAGAGGATCTTTTCTTCATGTGACTGGTAGTGAAGCAAGATCTTTGCTTGATAAACTTTGTGGAAGGACTCTTTGCCCTAACATCCATTATGAGCGCCCCGAGAAAGAGAAGGAATTGTTTCCTAGACAAGAGGAAGTTTTGATAACTAAATCACACTTATTTCAATCCCATAATTTAGCTATCAGTCTCGAACCATCTACATTCCAAAACCCACCAAGGGAAGAAGAAATTCAACCCTTAGAAAATCCTGATGTCGGGAAGAGCCTAAACTTCCAGTCCTATAAGAGACCTTCGAGTGAATACAACTTAAATCCTCTCAAGAAGGAATCTCTTAGAAAGCATCCTCTTTAGAAAGAATTCAAGGATGGCATGTCTAATGATGCCATAGAAGGAGAGCCAAGTCAATTTGATTCTAATCCTATCTTCTCTCCTTCTATGCCACATTAGGTGTCTTACATGAACCCATCTCAAAACCCATCCTTGACCCCAAAGAATTCTCTGACACTTGTTCTCCTAAGTCTCATGATGACCATAGAGATCCACTAAGACACATAGAACGTAGGAATCATGAAGGATTCAAGGATGACCAAGAAGTATTACAACAATGGCTGGAATATGTAGAATAGATAGACAACAAAGAAGCCTTAATTGAATCCAGCCTAGGCCTAGATCCAAATGATAAACTTATGACTCATCTAAGTTTGGAGGAGGCCATTGATAAGACTAAATTGAGAGCCACAAATCCCAAGGAGATCTTGGACAATAATATGATTGATGAATGTCATAGGCATGAAATGAAGGATACAATTTTCACCTATAGATATTCATAAAGAATTAATCACCCTTGGAGATTGGTAAGGAAGATGACATCAATAAGCATGGAAGCTACTTCATAAAGACCTCATCAAAGCTATGCTCATATGACACATCTCCTGAATCTCTTGGTCTCTCTACCATGATCACACATGAGATCTTCAACCCCCTTATACATCCTGTCCATAAAAACTTTAAAAGGGTGGTTGTAGATGCATATGTTTATCATAAACATTGCAGATCTCGATGTGCGGATCTTGAGGTAGGTAGATAAAAATTGGTGTTGGAGGGGAAACCACTTCACCATCTTGAAGCATGATTTTGAGGTTTCCCAACAATGAGCTTTTGACCAAGAACTAGCTCTTTCGGTAGACAACATGAACATATTCCTTTTGCTGAACTGCCCTTATGGATTGAGTATAGAGAAGTAATTGTGAAAATATTCCTTCGGATATTCTTGTCACTAATCTTTTCAGGTTAAAATAAGAAGAATGAAGGATGATGATGAAAGGTATGTCTAACCAATTATCTAGCAACATCACACCCAAACTTGATCTTGTCTTGCAAGAACTCAAGTGTGGGGGAGATGCTTCTCTGCAAAATCACATGCCATGTTGCTAATCTTGGTTATCTCTACCTTTAAGCCATACTCAACTTGCCATATAACAATCATGCTCTTTCATCTCTACTTGAATAATGAATCTCTATAATGCTTCCATGTACCTTTGCTTGCTATAGTATGCTTAAGGTTTGGAGTATGATCACATATCTTTTAAATGAAGCATGGTGCTTAGTTTAGAAGTGTTGATCTTACTTCCAAAGGCTTTTAAATTAAACGTGGTGCTTAGGTTAAAACGCCTTTCTAAATTAAATTAGACGTGGTGTCTGGGTTAGTTCTTGAACTGAAAGTATGCTTTAGTAGACACTGAATATTTTGTTGGACTAACCCCTGCAGGCAATTCTCAAATCCAATCTGGGTAAGTCAAGAGATGAATTCAAATTAGAGATGAAGCAAGGCGCATGACGAACTCCAATAACTTTGCACATTGAAGACACAGCTCATTCATCATTGATGGAAGAACTGTAAATATCAACGATCATTCACTTTGTCTTCAGCTGCAAGTTACCTTTGCCTTAAACCATGCTTGCATAAAATATGAGAACCCATCTTTCTAATTAATGCACATGATTTAGAGACAGCAATCCCCTCATTTGAATTAGTATATTCCTTCGAGAATATGTTGTCCACTAATCATGTGCAGGCATGAAACAAAGATTGAGATAGAAATCCAAAATGGCAAAGAGCAAAAACATGGCATGACAAAAAGAGCACCATCTAGGAACAAGAGGAACTATGAACCAAGATGTGAGGTTGACCAAACAAGAAAAGCATCAAGGAAAATAAAAGGACCATCAAGAATCATCTACTCTTCATCACATGGTGTCATCGTGCTCCAATGATGAAGGTAACATTCAAAGATAAATGGTCACTACTTAAAAGTTTCTCCTTGATTCTGATATGAACATAAACAAAAAACCTAACATGTTTGAGTAACAATCATCAAAGATAAATCCTGATTAACTCAATATGTTTAGTTCTTTAAACTTGTTTATAGCATCACTATCTTGACCTCTCTTAACCATATGAGCTAAAAACTTGCACACCTTATGCTTGGAAGATGATAGTCATGATCATATAAAGACCGACACATCATGTACAGATAGACAATCCTTCCTTGGGTTAAGCACTTCAACTCTTGTAGCCTAATGAACTTAAATGTTACATTTTTGCTCAATCTTCTAATCCTATCTCTCATGATAATGTTGAACAAAGCACATAACATCAACTCCATATTGTTCAATGTGACTAAGGACTAGAGATGTGGAATAGAAGTTTTGGTTCTGCTAGTGTTTTTCCACCAGTAGAGCCCATGCACTTGATCTCTGCCTTGTCTTTATGAGCAGGACACACTTTAAGCGAAGTGTGGGGGAGTCAATTCCCTACTTTGTACAAGTGGAGGTCCTGGACCTGTCAAAGCAAAATCAAATCTCAAAATCAAGACGAGTTAGGTAGAAGAAGGTGACACATCATAAAGGGCATCATCATAGAAATCTTTGTGCGCTAAGAAATGCCAACAAGCATTTCTGGCGCCGTTGCCGGGGAAGGCTAGGAAAGATTTTATATGAAAACATAAACTTGGATAATATACTTGTGTAAAAGTAACCTTTGTTCATACAGGATAACTTTTCTTGTTTTCTCCTTTTGTGGATGAAAACAGATAGTGTATGACTGGGTTCGATCTGCCGGAAAACTTCACCAGCAATCCAGAGGCTATCTTGAAAAAGACTCGGTCTCGTACCGTTTCTTCTTCAAGTACTCCACCGACAACCGAACCAGTCACTTTCGCACCCGAGATCGCCGCTATAGCCGGAAAGTCACTCCGCGAGTACTCTGTCCCCAATGTTGCCAGCGTGCCCACTGGCGGTGTCAAACTTGGTGATAAGAACTTTGAACTTCGCACCGGTCTCATCACTATGGTGCAGGCAAGCACATTCTGTGGCTTGCCAAGTGAGGACACCAACGCTCATCTCCAACAATTCCTGGAGCTGTGAGACACCATCGTCATAAAAGACATCGCACCGGAGGCCATCCGCCTCCATCTGTTTCCCTTCTCCCTCACGGGAAAGGCGAAACAGTGGTTCTACAAGGACCGGGAAGCTGTTGACACCTGGGCCAAGTGCTCAGCGGCGTTCCTTGCGAAGTTTTCTCTCTAGGCAAAACAACTGCCCTTAGAAGGAAGATCACATCGTTCCAGCAGAGCAGCCTGGAGAACATCCCCAAAGCATGGGACAGGCTGCAAGACTATATCCAGGCCTGTCCACACCATGGGATGGAAGATTGGATGATCCTACATACCTTCTATGAGGGGTTAATCCCCATGTCGAAGGGTCATCTGGATGCTGCAGCTGGAGGAGCATTCCTCTCCCTCACTATCACTGGGGCAAAAGCCCTGATTGAGAAAATCCTATCCAATCAAGGATGGGGGCAGGAAAGGTCCCAGTCACAAAAACAAAAAGGCATGCACACTGTCAAAGAGGCAGATATGCTTGTCACAAAAATAGACTTACTGCTCAAGAGATTGGACGAAAGAGCCCATAAAAAAGATGCCATGAAGAAGGGCTACGTCCAGGCTATAGACTCACACATGACGTGTGAAGTCTGTGGCAATGTTGGTCACTCGGGAAATGACTGCCCCGAAACCCGTGAAGAAGCTGCCTACATCAACAAAAGCAGCAACGAGTATCGCCAACAAAATAATGGCGGATGGAATAACCAACCCCACCAATAAGGAGGTAATTCGAACTTCAATTTCAATTATAATTCGAACCAACCTTTCTTGAAAGACTTGGTATTAGGCCGAGCAAAAATAAATAAAAATTTAAATAAAAAGCTATCTTATAATGATAAAATGTTTGAAAAACTTAAACACAAAAATAGAAAACCTCTCCTCTGCCATTAATAATCAAATGAGCTTCAACAAAATGATAGAATCCCAGTTAGCTCAAATAGCTGCTGCTATTCCTGTCGATCAAATGGGACGGATCCCGAGGCAACCCGAGAAACTTCCCGATAATCCTTTTGCAGCTAAATAAAGAAGGAAAGTAGGTCTAACCCACCAGACCGTAAATTGGGTGAGTCCTCGCCATAGGTAACGGTATGAATCAAATTTATACACATTTCTATAAAAAAGGAGAAAACCTCAATTTAGGGTTTTATTATTAAATGAATATTTTGGTGCGTTTCAAAAGTTTGGAAAAAAACTTGCAAAATTCATTTCCTGCACTGAAATAAATTGGCATTCTCTAAACTTATTTTTTCAGGATTTTTAAAAATAAAAATTTCAAAGAAAAAATTAATAAAAATTTAAAATCAAAAGAGCCGTTGGGGGTCTCACCGAACCTCCAACGGTTTGGAAGTATAGGTGGCCGTTGGGAGCTACCGGCCAAAGGGGGGAGCAGGCGGGCCCACCCCTGGTGCGGGCGCACCAGGGTGCGGCTGCACCCGTGCCAGCGCCAACGGCTCCCTGCTGGCAGCTGGTGCAGGTGGCCGTTGCCCTCTCCCCCTCCATGACGGTTGCTCTGGCCATAAATAAGAGGGAGGCCGGGAGGAGGCTCTCCACCCCCACACACTCTCCATCTTCTCTCCCTCTCATTTCACTCTCTAGCTCTCTCTTGCTCTCACCAATTCTAGCAAACACAAGAGCAAGAAATCCTCACTCCCGCAGCAAGCTCTCGCTAAGCAAGCCACTTTCAAGCTCTTGCTTCACCACTCATCATGAAGAGGTTCAAGGAGGGAGTGGCGGGAGCCATCAAGAAGATGACAAGGTCCCATTCAAGGCGATCGCGGGGGAGTTCAAGCACTCACTACTCCACCGAGCATGAAGAAAGCCCGGTGCATGAAGAGACTCCCCCAGTCGTGGAGGAGGAACAAGCACCAATGGATGCCATGCCTGACATAGACTTAGAAGGGGATCGAGAGGAGCAAGCCTACAACCTCATCAAAGAGCTCACGTACGCCCACACGCCAGTATACGACCCCGACATCCTCGCAAAAATAGGTATGGATGAATAATTTACTCTCATTTGGAAGCATGTCGAGTAGGAAGGTATTGATCCGGTGTGGGAAACGGGCTCTCGATTTCTTACCATGCAATTCTTGTGCACTTTAAAGGAGGTAGATGGTGGAATTAGCTTTCGCATGTTTCAAACTGAATATTTTGTTTCATGGAAGGATCTTAGCCAACATCTGGGGTTTAATAAGAAATGCTCTCTTTATCTTGATCGTACCCTAAGTAACTTCAACCGTTTCTCTTTTTGGGAAGAAATTTCAGGGGAAGTTCAAACTGGCAAGTTCCAACCTAGAAATGCTCAAATCCATCACCCGACCCTTAGATTCATGCATAAGTGGATGGCCATGACCTTGTTTGCTAGAGAGGATATTCGTTATGTTTATAGTGATGAGCTAAAACTACTATATGCGATGGTAAAGAAAATAAAAGTTGCCCCTGTTAGAGAAATAGTTGCTCACTGGCTACGCTACTTTTCGCACACAACTACTATCCCATGTACCTCCCTAATAACTCGCGTCTTTACGGCCGTCGATGTTTTAGAAGGGAAGGAGTTGTCTGATTTCTTCGATATTCCTGCTCCTAGAGTAATGATAACTGAAGATTCTCTTATACATGGGCATCACTTGAAAAAGAATGCAGCCGGTGAACTCTTATACTCTCCTGGAGGTGCACTCAAAATCCGGTTATCTAACCCGGATCTTCGATTGTACAAATGTACTGAACTAACCCTTCCAATCATTTCACGAGAGGAAGCTAGCAGGAGAAGTGTTTCTGGCAGGTTAACCCGGAGTACCACTCAAAGAGGGGAAGCATCGAGCTCACACCAACCCCAGCCAACGCCACCCCCTTTCTTCTCACCGATAGGGCAGCCAGGGTATCTCCCAGCAATGCACACACCAGGATATACTCCTGAAATGCATTCTGCTTGGGGGCATACTACGCACCCATATGAGGCTGGAGGATCGGGGGTACCGCAGGCTAGGGATGAGGCTCGGGGAAGCCACCACCACTCCTCGGACTCCGAGGGAATGCCGCCCCATGTGCCATCACGCCAGTCAGTCACACTAGAGACGCTCCACACTCAGCTGGGCGGACTTGTGATCCGCACTGATGAGTTTCAGGAGGAGACAGCACGGCAGTACCACCAACAACAACAATGGCAACTCCAAAATCAACAGTGGCAACAACAGCACCATCAGCATCACCAGCAGTGGCAGACCGAGCAGCAACAACAGTGGGCCCACCTCAACGAACAAATGAGGATCCAGTATGAGCAGCAGCAGGCCTTCTGGAGGTCCCAAGGTTTCAACCCAGGAGGCTAGGGTTCAAGCCAGCTTGGGGGAGGACCCCCACTCAGGTATCATTGCATTTGCATTTTTTATATTTTTCATCTCCTACATATGCATATTTAAATTCATTATAAAAAAATTCCACTCCAAATATGTGAATACTGCTATGCATAGTTTTCCCGTGTTGAAATGATAAATAGTTGCTCTGTCTTATGATTCATCTGTGCCTAGCTTATGACTAAGTCCTCTTCCAAGGTTTAAGTTTATTGGTTTTAAAATATTCACTTTAGAAACTTGAAAACTTAGTGGGATGCATAAAGCTTGATCTAATCTAGGGGTGGCATGAAGCTTGAGTTGGTTAGACTAAAGAATTTGTTACAATCTTACTCTAAGAAAAGCTTGAATACCGAAGTCTTAAAAAAATTAAATAAAAACCAAAGTCCTTTTGATATGATCTAAAGAAGATTGCTTTGTTATACACCCATGATTGGAATTCAAATACACAAATGAAAATCAATTTTTTGCTCTCTACGTATTGATTCTCTCTTAGAAGTCAAAAGAGAGTGTGGGCTATAAAAATGAAAAGATGCCATGCCAAAGAAGCATGAGCCAATAAAAGATGCCATATCAAAATGGTATGCCAAAAAAAAAAAGAGAGAATAAAATAAGGGGTGCAACGACACCCGCCCGAAGCGAAAAAAATGGGTACAAAAAGTACCGCCGGATAGATAGCCCCCACTTCTCAGAAAGACAGAAAAGAGATAATCATGCATAGGAGTTCAAAAAGAAAAAAAATAAACTTCCCTTCCGATCAAAGTATATAGCTTAGTAATTTGCTATGATCTCATCATTTGACTCTATTCTTCATATAAAAATAAAAACTCCAGGAAGAAAGCAATTCAAAAGAGTAGAATGTATACAAAATCTATGTCTACCTCTCTTGCTAAAATGCCAACCTAAAGATAATTCGATAGCCAGAAGCCCCACAAGTGACAAGTAAAAAGGGGATGAGTATGAAAACCAATTTATTTAAATCAAGGAAGAAAACTTTGTTATAATCCTGGCACTTGTGAAACATAATCAGCATTATAGCAACTCCTGATCAACAACCAAGTTCTTAGCTTTGCTCGAGGATGAGCAAAAGGTAAGCTTGGAGGATTTTGTTGGCGGTGATTACCGACATACTTTAACCGCCAACTATAAATACGACATCTAGGATTTCTCCGGGTTGAAATGCTACAACGGTAATTCCGTGCACTTGCGGAGTAACATCCAAAACTGCAAAGGTTTACCGGATCACTGTTACTTCTTTACTGTAGTTAGGAATATAGTTTTAGCACTAGTGTCAAGGAATGCAGAAAGTGCGCCGTATAGCATCTCCGAGGCACTAGCAGCTAAGGCTACAGTCCTAGCGTTATTGGGGACATAACTCTCTTGATAGAGGTAAGAATAGTCTTGGTATGCCACGGTGCCCGTGCCAGGCTATTCTGAAACTATCATCCAAGGTATATCACTAGTAGCGGTAAAGGGAATAACTGGTGAGGTGTGCCTCAGTACCATGACTGATCGAGTGATATGGTAACCGAGGTACACCACCCTAAGCATTTCTTACTTATTACCGGGGATAGACTTACCTCCATTCTCAGTGATGATGTTAAGGAATGTTAACTGTATTTCTAGCGTTGTCACCAGGGGTCCAAACTTGGTGATGCGCTAAGAAACGTCAACACTCTCTCATCGCATTATTAAGTCTACGTTGGGATTCTCTAGTAGGTGTAACTTCAGGATCAGTTGGTATACGAGGGGTGTAAAGAACATGATTGATTCCCTTAAGATCTTGGAGCGAGTATCCAAAAGCAGCACGATGTTTTTTTAAAACAGTTATTAGACGCAAAGATTCTTCTTGATAAAGTTTATCACTTATGATCACAGGAGATTCTTGATCATTATTCAAAAAAACATATTTCAAACCAGAAGGTAAAGGTTTAAGTTCAATAGGGGGTTTAGGTGGCTCTAGTAATTCATCGAGAGGTTCTGATGAGGACATCACCATGCTAGACACACCTGCACCATGGTCTTCCCCAAGTTACAAATCATCAGTAACTCAGATGCCACGTCCGGTTCGGTTTCAGCCTACACCCCCACACGGTTTCGGCAATATCATACGGCGTCGAAATGAGACGAGTAAATATGCGTTGGAAAGGGGACGACGACACCGTCAATTTGGTTCTAGTCCTAGCTCCAGAACATTCGTGGATCACGCTGTGTAACCACAAAAAGGTGCTGCGACACCTATTTTTGGGCTAACTTGGCCTTGTATCGAGTTGGGCTTGTGGCCCATGCTGTGGGCGCCCCCCTGGTGCGCCTCCAACCCTGGGACACCCCCTAGTATATCTCAGTAGCTGCCGCCAATTAGACTCAGGTTTTGTTTAGAGTTTAGTTTCCATCGAGAAACTGAATCGTTCATTGTAACTATGATGACCAATCCTTTTACAGTGATCCAGGGCCCCCGTTCTTGATCTTCTCCACTGTGTCGATTAGTCTTTTGGAACCGAGTTCTTGAACCCTCAATTGATAATTGTGTCATTCATATTTGTAATTTCAGATTGCGTGTTTGAAACCTTCTTGCTTGTGTTCTTCGATTCGCTTGCAGGATAAGCCTTCTTAGCGAGGTCAATCAAGTTGTGCTTGGTTGATAACCAACGGAGAGTGGTATAACGGTTGCAGGGTTCAAATCATGTCTGATTTGAAGCCGGATCGCCAACGTTGAGATCTCCACAAATCAAACTTACCAGTTACCTCTCGGAAGATCGGGCCAGTCCTCATCAGGTTCAGGATCAGATGGTTCCTCTTCCTCTTCTTCAATGAAGAACTGGGCATCATTATCTATAAATGGTTCTATTAACTCTTCATTAAAAACAGCATTAACCTCTATTAATGGTCCTTAATGCCTATTTTATATCATCAATTATTGCATGAATTAACATGAAAAGAATCATAAAGCATAGCTGTAGGGTTTGATTCTAACGAGTTCCACGAGTTGTGTTGCTCTTGATCGTTTTACAGGTATATCCAATTTTGCACAGAATAAAAGTATCTCAAATGATAATTTGGAGTGCATCATTGTGAAGAGCTCGTCGAGACGATCGAAACGGACATATGGTTTGCCCTATTTAGAGTCTGGAGTCAAAAGATATCAATTCTACACCGAAACCAACACTAGAAGACTCTAGAAGACACGTGAAGGTGACCCACCGAAGGCGGGGCCCACCTGTCACAGGGTGGGGCCGCCCGGCGCCACCTCAGGGCCGGCCGGTGCCCTCCAGAGCCCATTCGGGGCCCGCTTCAACGGACGGCCTCCTACCGCCTTAGGATTTGCATCTCCACCGTTGTCCAAGTCGGTTTGATCCAATGGCGCACGTTCATCCCACCGGGCTATAAATAAAGAGGCAGACCCCCTCCCTGAGGGCACCACATTATTATGGAGATGTAGAGGCATCCCTCGAATGGATGACCTCTCACCTCTAGAGAATTAGGGCAAGACTTTCCAATGTAGTAGATTAGTTCTAGTCGGGAGTTAGGGAGAGCGGAGCTGCGCTCCGGTTCTGGAAGAGTCTTCGGAGTCATGGTATGTCCTTGTATTTATTCTTTGTAAGACTTATACTTTAATATATTTATCTTCTCTATTTTACTTTATGTCTTTCATATTATGTTTAGTATAGTTGTTATATCTTGGCATGGGATCTCCGCTCATATTGAGTGCTCTGGTTATCATATGTGATTAGAGTAGTAATCTTTAGGATAGATGTTGGTATTTTTTATGCACAATTAAAATATGAAGGATTCGCAAGCAAGTTTACGTAAAACTATTGTAGCATTTTACCGGGAGTATTCCAGGTATCGTTATTTATATTTTACCACGGCAAATATTGGTTAAAGACATTGATAGTTCACCATCATGTATCTACTAACTTAATACACCAACTAGACTAAAGTAGGGGGTAAATAATAGATGATAGGAATTATGTATATATGACACACATGGGAGAATTCTATGATAAAAGAGTAGATAGTTAAAGTGAGAGGACAACGGGAGAGCTCAATGTTCCTAAATACTTCTCTATTACTTTGGTTCTATATAACTAATTTATGGTAGATAAAGCAATCACACAATAATACTTTGGAGCAGCAGTACCTTTCCAACTCTCGAATAAGACTGGGAAGAAGGTAGTCCGAGAAGGCTGCCAAAAGCTCTACGAAACACCAACTCCGACATGGTGGAATACAAAGGCCTAACAGAGCTGTCACCTCTAGGGCTACCACAACTAACCGTAAGAATTGGGTGCAACCTCAGGTAAGCTATAGCCTAGACTCCATGTCTACACAACCGATTACTACTCTAGTGACGATCTATAACTAGAGCACCCGATACAGGCGGAGATCCCATGCCAAAGTATAACAACTATACTAACCAATTAAATGCTAGGCATAAAAGTAAATAAAGAAGATAAAATATATTAAAGCCTAAGTCTTACAAGAATAGATACAAAGATATACCAGGACTCTGACGACTCCTCTAAAGACTCCTCCAGAACCCGGGCGTAGCTCCGCTCTCCCTAACTCTCAACAAGAACTAATCTACTACATTGGAAAGTCTAGCCCTAATTCTCTAGAGGTGAGAGGTCATCCATTCGAGGGACGCCTCTACATCTCCATAATAATGTGGTGCCCTCAGGGAGGGGGGTCTGCCTCTTTATTTATAGCTCGGTGGGATAAACGTGCGCCGTAGGATCAAACCGACTTAAGCAATGGTGGAGATGCAAACCCTAAGGCGGTAGGAAGCCCTCTGTAGAAGCGGGCCCCGAACGGGCTCTGTGGAGCGCCGGCCGGCCCGGCCGGCCTGACCCCGTGGCAGGTGGGCCCCCCGGTGGGTCGCCTTCTCGTGTCTTCTAGAGTCTTCTAGTGTTGGTTTCGGTGTGGAATTGATATCTTTTGACTCCGGACTCGAATATAGCAAATGATATGTCCATTTCGATCGTTTCGACGAGCCCGTCGCAATGGTACAGTTCAACTCCTTATTTGAGATACTTGTATTTGATGAAAAATTATATATTCCAACAAGACAAGTGAGAACACCAAAACTCGTGGAACTTGTTAGAATCAAACCCTACAACTATGCTTTGTAATTCATTTTATATCATTTTATACAATAGTTGAGGATTATATTTGGTGTTTAATGACCGTCAACAAGTTCCCTCGAGCTTAACCTTTGCTAGTCCCTAGCAAAGCTAAACTTAGAAACTGCTATTGATATCCATATGTTCTTAGCAACTTTCTTGCAGCCCTCTCAAAAAGTATACCTGTATTAAACAAAAATTCTCCTCTAGGTTTAAGCAAAACTGAGCTAACATTCAAACTTATTCATATTACCCTTGACTATGGGGCTTCTTAGCTTTTACTTGGGTCTTGAGCAATCGAAAGACAGAAAGATCTAGCCAAGCACTATATCTCAAGCTCTTCATTCAACTATCATTCTGAAGTTTTTAGAGGTTTTTAAATAAAACTAGAGCTTTCTTTGTATGACACTCTCAAATCTCTCGGTATATGTGGTATTTGTGGATTCTCACCAAGGCAATAAATGATGTTATGCCTTTCTTTTCGTCCTGCAACTAAGGCTTATGTGGAGCTCATAGGTGTGGAGAAAACATAAAGGAACATACTTGCAATGCACATATTGTAAAATCAAACAATGAATCCATAGAGAAACAAATTATGCAATTGAATCAAGATATGCAAGTGTATAGATATGGTGGATATTTGGTAGAAGTGGTGAAACCTAATTCTTGCTCCATAAAGACATATCTCTCTTTTTAGAACTTGGAACTTGGCCAGAGAATATGAGCTATCTTATCCTTTTCTTTCTTTCTTCTTTCTTTTTTCTTTTTTAGGGAGGCGGGCATCTAAGTACCCATTGTTTTAATATTTTAGACACTTGTCCTTCTTTTTCTAACTCCCTTTTTTTTTATTTTTTTCTTTTCTCTTTTTTTAGAATAACTTTTGCATAGCTCATACCTCCTTTTGGCACTATAGATTTTTGAGAGATAGCAATAAGAACTTGGAGCATTTATTTAGTGGCTATCCTATAGGAATGTTTTTGGTGTTTTTCTCCTAGTGTAGGAGTAAAACATTTTCTTGGGTGAATGGAATGTGATGGCATGTTGTTGCGCCCACTCCAATGTAGAGTAGTGCATATGTAGGTGGAGTGCAAGTGGATCTTGATTCAAAAGTATGACAAATCTCTTAAAAAGGTCACAAAGATTGACAAAACTCAATGCAAGACAAGTAGCATATATGTGGAAGTTTATCTAGCCTATCTTATCATATTTGGCTTTGGTAGAAATGTAAGCTTTATCATACAAGAGCTCATCATATAAGGTTTTGTATTTTTCAAAAGTAATCTCTAGAACTTTAGTGTCACTTAGAACAAGATAAACAGTAGCTCAAACTTTTTCAATCATATCAATCAATCACCTAGACATAGCTCAAGTATATGCACAAGTCTTAGGCTCAAAGTAAATCTTCATGTCAAAACAGTGTGTAAGCTAAAACTTAGGAAAACTTAAGTCCATCAACTAGGTACTTTAAGAGCTATTACTTTTATCCTTTAAGATCATCTCTAGAACTTTTCTATTTATTGCCTCATAACTAGACACTCATTTTATTTGGTTTTACATTTTAAAGACTCACAAAGACTCGATAAACATGGACCTTCATGTGTCCATATATTTTTAGTATTTTTATGACTACAAGACAGACTCAATAATCGCGTAGGTATACTTACACGATAACAAGGGATACCCTCCCCAAGCTAGTTATTGTCGTGGTTGAGCATTAAAACTGAGTGATCCTCACGAAGGAGCTCATGCTTATAAGAGCAAGTGTTGCTAAGAATACTTCAATCTCATTACCCAAGAAGTTACTTCCTTCACATAGGGGTCAGCTGTGTGACAAAAAGATGTGCTTCGAGTGATGAAGATGAAGATTCCTGAGTGAGCTGGCTCTTGGAGTTATCCTGCAGAAAGCTCTCACAAAACACCAAAACTCGTGGAAAAAGTTAATGTTCAGCCATTTTAGATGGAGGTTTCAAAGTATGTTTATGATAACAGTATTGCAGCAGGATGCTTAATTAATATTTTTAGATTTTATAGGTTTATTTACAGAAAGTACAAATACATGATATGTATTTTTATTTTGTAGGCCACCACAGTGAGAACTCCTACAACTTTTACACTACAAGGATTTCACATGGGGCTTAAAGTTTTTTAAGATGCATGAATGCAACCTAATGCATATCTATTTATTTTTGTTATTTCCTATGCAATACTAATGTAGAAAAGTAAATATGGTTAAGGGAAAATAAATCATGCAATGTAAGAAAGTAAATATGGATAACTACCGATGTTACCTCACGGCGAGGGTTCGATGTTTTGAGTCCTTCGAATTGGACTCCTCTTTGCAGTGGTTTGTTGATTGAGTACTTCGGTTTGCTCCTAAGGATGAGGATTGAGGTGGTGTTTCCACTAGTGGCACTTCCAATAGTGGTGCCACCTTCTTCTTTTCTTTTTGTTAGCATCTCGACTCCAATTTTTTGTGTATCCTTGTTACTAGTTTAGAACTCCCACTGGTAGAATTTAGGGAATCTCCCCACACTTTGCTTAAAGTGTGTTCTGCTCATAAAGACAAGGTAGAGATCAAGTGCATGGGCTCCATTGGTGAGAAAACACCAACAGAACCAGAAATTTATTCATTCTCTAACCTTAGGCACAATAAGATTAATGTCTTTCACATTATTCATTTACATCTTGGATAAGAATATTAAAAGTATAAATATAGCATTTAAGCTCATGAGATAAAGGAGTAGAGTTACTTAACCTATAAAAGGATTGTTCATCTTTATAAGTTATCAAGATTAACATGATGACTATCATCTTCCAAAAATAAGATATATCATATTTGAGCTCATTTGGTTAAGATTGAGATCAAGAGAATGGTGTTATGGTGTGTACTCCAAGATCAAGAGGAAATAATGACTACTTACCTTTAAGATGTTACCTTTGTTCTTTGGAGCATGATGACACCATGTGGTAAAGGGTAGATTGAATCTCAATAGTCTTTTCCATCTTTGCATCTTGAGTTGTTCATTAGCATCTTGTCTCATATGTTTTGTTCTTTTCTCACTCTTTCAGATTTCTTCTCTACAAGGGATTAGTAGACAACACATACCCGAAGGAATATACTATTTATTTGAAGTATGGATAGTGTTTGCCAAGGAGTTAAAGATTAATTTATGGTCCGTGTTTTAAATGATTCACCATTATTTTAAATTTTTAAACAAGGTTAAGGCGAAGATATAATTTTGAAGAATACCTCTAACCTTGATTTGATTCTATGAAGTTTTCTAATCTGATTTAAACATTTTTATTTAGAAGAGGATAGTCTGTATATACAACCAAATTTTTATACAAATATGCTTTGATGTTATAATGTTTAAGTAATATTCTGAAGCATACTTATAATAGACTAAGAAAGTTCAAAAGACTAAAGATATTTATTTAAATAGAACCAAGAATATGTAGGTGAACCAAATTGTTTTTAGTTTTAGGAAATTAAGCATGACATAAGGTATGGATTAACAACATGGTATAAGATATTGAATATAGTTTAAAGTTGCTTGAGGCTTGGGTAAACATACTTTATGTCTTGCAAGGTGATTGGTCCACTATCATGGTAAAGTGTAGAAGGCGTTGAAGTGTTCTTTCATCTATTTCTTTCCATCTTAGTCCTTGCTATACACTTGTTCTCCTTCCTTTTCGTTTCGAACCATGATCAGACAATTATTCTTTCTTTCCTGCATAAATGTTAGTGGACACATACCCGAAGGATTGCAACAAGTTTGAAATGTGGGTTATGGTCCATATAATTCATGCGAATTTCATCTATGCTAATAAAAGGATAATTTTTATGATTGATTTAGCATAGATTGTGTTTGTTTACTGCATTCTAACATGGTTCAAGGCAAAGGTAACTTGCAACAAAAGATGATTTAAATAAACATTGATACTTACAGTTCTTCTATGGAGAATGAGCTATGTCTTCCTTTAGTGCAAAGTTATACGCCTTGATTCATCTCGGTGTGAGTTCATCTCTTGACTTAGCCGAATTGAGTTTGAGAGTTTCTGTAGGGGTTAGTCCAACAAAATATCTAATGTCTACACAATAATTTCTTGTTCAATAATCAAACCAAACTCCATGTCTAGTTTTAATTAAGAAAGCATTTTAACCTAAGCACCACGCTCAATTTAAAAGCCTATGAAAGTATGGCGAGTACTTTCAAACCAAAGCATACTATAATAGATAAAGGTAATATGGGAGCATAAAGAGATTTACTCAAAGAGATGAAAGCATGATCATGTATGGTGAGATTTTTTTTTAGTTTTAACCAGAGATGCATGTGTGCAAGAAACTAAATATGCTGTGGATTTGATATGAGATGGGGTAGATGCATGGAACATTCAAAGTAAACATGCAGTAGAATGCAATAGGATAACTACTCATCAAATTTTAAGTCTATGAGCAAGACTTTCTCACCTTTCTTGATCAAACTTACTATGACTCACAATGGTATTTGTGAGTAGCACAGCGTCTTTATTCATCCCATGTGATGGACTTTAAATTCATATGATGACAACTTTTCTCTAATCTACACATGGTTAGAGGAATATATATGTTTATACATACCTGTGAGATGGCAGGGCTTCATTGTTGATAGATCATGAATGTTCAGGCACCCTGAGTTCTTCAATATCTTCCTTTTCTTGGTCTTATGGAATTTCACCATAAAGTGAAACGGTTGATAGCCCCGCTTATTCCACAACTCAACAAAACAAGGGTAATCCTACTAAAGCTAGTAGTAGACTAGATTAGTAGATATCAAGATCAATATCAAAATCTTTACGCCAATTGTTTCCCCGGCAACGGCGCCAAAAATGCTTGTTGGTATTTCTTATGCACAATTAAAATATGAAGGATTCATCGCAAGCGCACGAGAAAACCATTGTAGCATTTTACAGGGAGTATTCAGGTATCGTTATTTATATTTTACCACTGGGAAACATTGGTTAAAGACATTGATAGTCCACCATCATGTATCTACTAACTTAATGCACCAACTAGACTAAAGTAGGGGGTAAATGATAGATGATAGGAATTATGCATATATGACACACACGGGAGAATTCTATGATAAAAGAGTAGATAGCTAAAGTGAGAGGACAACGGGAGAGCACAAGGTTCCTAAATACTTCTCTATTATTTTGGTTCTATATAACTAATTCATGGTAGATAAAGCAATCACACAATAATACTTTAGAGCAGCAGTACCTTTCCAACTCTCGAATAAGACTAGGAAGAAGGTAGTCGGAGAAGGCTGCCAAAAGCTCTACGAAACACCAACTCCGACGTGGTGGAATACGAAGGCCCTAACAGAGCTGTCACCTCTGGGGCTACCACAACTAACCGTAAGAATTGGGTGCAACCTCGGGTAACCTATAGCCTAGACTCCATGTCTACACTACCGATTACTACTCTAGTCACGATCTATAACTAGAGCACCCGATACAAAGGAGATCCCATGCCAAAGTATAACAACTATACTAACCAATTAAATGCTAGGCATAAAAATAAATAAAGAAGATAAAATATATTAAAGCCTAAGTCTTACAAGAATAGATACAAAGATATACGAGAACTCGACGACTCCTCACGAAGACTCCTCCGGAACCTAGGGGCGTAGCTCCGTTCTCCCTAATTCTCAACTAGAACTAATCTACTACATTAGAAAGTCTAGCCCTAATTCTCTAGAGGTGAGAGGTCATCCATTCAAGGGACGCCTCTATATCTTCATAATAATGTGGTGCCCTCGGGGAGGGGGTACGCCTCTTTATTTATAGCCGGTGGGATGAGCGTGCTTGTAGTAGGATCAAACCGACTTAAGCAACGGTGGAGATGCAAACCCTAAGGCGGTAGGAAGCCCTCCGTAGAAGCGGGCCCCGAACAGGCTCTATGGGCGCTGGCCGGCCCCGAGGTGGGGCTGAGCGGCCCCACCCCTGTGGCAGGTGGGCCCCGCCTTCGGTGGGTCGCCTTCTCGTGTCTTCTAGAGTCTTCTAGTGTTGGTTTCGGTGTGGAATTGATATCTTTTGACTCCGGACTCCAAATATAGCAAATGATATGTCCGTTTCGATCATTTCGACGAGCCCGTCGCAATGGTGCAGTTCAACTCCTTATTTGAGATACTTGTATTTGATGAAAAATTATATATTCCTACAAGAGAAGTGAGAACACCAAAACTCGTGGAACTTGTTAGAATCAAACCCTACAACTATGCTTTGTAATTCATTTTATATCATTTTATACAATAGTTGAGGATTATATTTGGTGTTTAATGACCGTCAACAGTAGACGTGGTGTCTAGGCTAGGGTTTACCTGAGGTTGCACTCAATCCCACGATTAGTTGTGGTAGCCCTAGAGGTGACAGCTCTGTCCGGTCTTCGTATTCCACCACGTTCGGGTTGATGTTTCGTAGAGCTTTTGGCAGCCTTCCCCAACTACTTTCTTCCCAGTCTTATTCGAGAGTCGGAAAGGTACTGCTGCTCCAAAGTGCTATTGTGTGATTACTATATAGAACCAAAGTAAAAAAGAAGTATTTAGGAACCTTGAATTCTTCCGTTGTCCTCTCACTTTAGCTGTCTACTCTCTTATCATAGAATTCTCCTGTGTGTCTGTGTCATATATGCATAATTCGTATTATCTATCATTTACCTCTACTATAGTCTAGTTGGCGTATTAGTTAATAGATACATGATGGTGAACTATCAATGTCTTTATCCATTGTTTTCTAGTGGTAAAATATAAATAACGATACCTGGAATGCTCCCGGTAAAATGCTACAATGGTTTTCCGTCGGCGCTTATGAATCCTTCATATTTTAGTTGTGCATAAGAAATACCAACAACCTCCTCTATTGGGTCGGGCTCGGGGAAGTAGCTCTACTTTGGTTTTCAAAGAATGGGTCATAGGCATAGAGAGCTTAAAACATTTCCCGAGACTAATATCTAATTCCCTTTTTGACCTTCTCTTATGAGCTTTCCTATTGGTAAACCTATTAACACATCAAACTCCGAAACATCAAAGATATAGAAATTTAACGAAACTTGAACTCCATAAACCAAAATAGGAAGAGAACACAATTGTTAGTGCTAGAACTGGCGGTCCTAGCACCAACTAGTAAATTTATGGTGCGTGCTCCCAACTCCGGAAGGTGTGGGATTTATACTGGTTCAGGCAAGATAAAGCCCTACGTCCTGTGGGGGGTGGAAGTCTTGTATTATCTTGCACCGAAGTGCTTGTAGGTAGGGTGTACAAGCTGGTGGAGAGAGGGAGCTGGTCCCAAGTCTCATAGATGATTGAGGCAAGTGCCAATATCGTGCCCTCTGAGCTTGCTTGCTAAGGGCCCCCCGTCCTCCTCTTTTATAGCCGTAAGGGGAGGATAGGGTTTACAGAAGATGTCTCGTGTGACAGGTGCTCCCTTGCTCCATCCGAGGCCTCGGAGCCTGCCATCCCTCTTGTGCCGAGGGTCAGGAGTGGGAGGCAGCACTATTGGTCGTGGCTTGGTACTGCAGGTTGGCGGAGTGGCGATGGACGACGTGTCCGAGCCCTGTAGCTCGCTGTAGCTTTGACCCGTCCCGAATCCGAGGCTCCGAGGGCCTCGGTCCCTGCTGCCGTACGCTGAGTGGTTGGCACCGTCGAGGGCGGTCATCGAGGCGGTCGCTGCCTATTCCGAGCTCAGAAAACCTGGGGGACTGTTGTTTGACCGACGCCCCGCCTGACATCGCTCCCGTACGGAGGATGACGTTGGGCGACGTCTCTTGGCATGGCAGTCGGCGTCCCGAGGCTTCGGCGATTTAACCTATCACGGAAGTTAGGCAGAACAGCGCTCCACAATGGCCGGCATGGCCGTCATTGTGGGGGATGATGCAATCTGGCGTGAGCGTAGGTGGTGACGTGACGGCCCCCATCCCTGTAAGGGAATGGGTAGGTCTGGCAAGAACTGCAGCGGGAAGGGGCACGTATACGTCAAGTCCGAGTCCCGGGTTGACCAAGAGTTGCGGCGAGTCCCGTCCAAGGCTAGTCGCGGGGGCTCGGGCGAGGCGGAAGGTGGAGGCTCATCTGTGGCCTCAGCGGGGAGGGCTCGGACGAGGCGGAGAGTTAGCGCCCGTCCGAGGCCTCGGCGGGGAGGGCTCGGACAAGGCGGAGAGTTAGCGCCCGTCCGAGGCCTCGGCGGGGAGGGCTCGGACGAGGCGGAGAGTTAGCGCCCGTCCGAGGCCTCGGCGGAGAGGGCTCAAATGAGGTGGAGAGTTAGCACCCGTTTGAGGCCACGGCGGAGAGGGCTCGGACGAGGCGGGGAGCAGTGTGCTAGGCCTTAATGGGCCGTGCTCTTGTTGTTGTGCGGCCTGGTTTTGCGTTTGCTGGGCTTGGTTTTTTGTGGTCCGTTTGGGGGCCCCAATTTTGGTACCCGACAGTAGCCCCCGAACCTTCGAAGGAGTGGGTGCACTCGTTCGGAGGTTGTGGCTTTGAACCAATCTTCTACCGGGCACACTGTTAAATGTTTTTGAGCTTTCCTCCGCTGGATACGCGCTAGCGCACCCGGCGGGTGTAGCCCCCGAGGCCTTGGAGGAGTGTGAGCACTCCTGCGAGGGCTTATACGTATTTGTTGAGGGTACGAGTCCGCTCATCTGGTGTTTTTCTTTCAGAGGCTGTGTCCTCCGGCGGGGGCGCGCGAGCGCACCTGCCGAGTGTAGCCCCCGAGGCCTTGGAGGAGTGTGGGCACTCCTCCGAGGGCTTGTGTGTGTTATGCGGAAGTGTTCCTACCGCTTGCCGAGCCCCCGGGCCCGTCGGCATGTCCAGGGGTCCAGCGAGTTAGGTGGCGTTTCCCAACCTCAGCCTTCTGCGCCGGGGAAGCCCCCGAGCCCTGTCTTGGCGTGGGACGGCCGAGTGGTACTTGGCCATTAGTTTCGTCGGTGCCTCAGCATCCCTTTCGCAGGGAGGAGGGTGGATTTTGCCGTGGTGTCGTCGACAGGTGTCAAACATGGTCAGATCCGGTGAGCTGTTAACGGGTAAATCCAAGTGGGACGCCCGTGCCCCGTTCGTTAGGGGTCGGCTGGGCCCGGAGGCGCATTCCATTGGAGCCTACAAGGTGTGTCTGAGGCGAGGCCCGGGTCCCATCCGCCAAGTCCCGAGGGCTCGGTGCACTCCCACGCGGGATCCCCCTAACTTAGACTGCCTCGCTGGCCTTGGACGTGGCAAGGACGTCCCCTGCTTGCATAGGACTAGGCTGTGTATGAGACCGTCCGAGCCATCCCTGACTCTGGTGGCCTGAGGCGGCTGTCGAACCCACTGGTGGGCCAGCCTCCGAGCCTCTGGACCGTAATCGGGCCGCCGCCCGGGCTCCTTCCCTGGGAAGGAAGCCCACAGTTGGCCCGTCGTGGGGGCGTGGGCGCGCTTTTGAGGCGGCCTTCTCGGGCGTTCGGGCGCCGCGGGGGGAGAAGTGGCGGGCCCCCACGCTCAGGGCGGTTGGTGCGCTGCGCGCGTGCCTGTGGGTCCCACGGAGGATGTGACGGTGGCGTGTGCCGCTGCGGCTGCCACTGTGGCCACGCGCGGCGTCCGGGCCCGGGCTCCGTGAGCCGGGATCCTCTGCGGAGGATTAACCCTATAAGGTGTCTGGGGTTTCACGATCCCTTGTGGCCGTGGCCGCTGGGGCGCGTTTGCCTGGGACTCCGTGTGAAACGTAATCGAGTAGGATATCCTAAGCGAGATATGCATTTAATGCGTGAAGGTGAACGGATTGGGGTTTTGGGTATAAATACCTGGGTGGTGGCAGTCGCTGGCCCCCACCTGCTTTCTCTGCCATTGCCTCCGCTCTCGCCCCCGCCGCCGCGTTCAGCCCAAGCGCCGCTGAGAGAAAAGGAAGGGGAGAGTAGGGGAGAAGGAGTCTTGCCTCATCACCACCCACTTAGCCTGAAGTTGCCATGGCATCGAGGGTCGAGGTTGTCGGCACCGTGGACTGGGAGATGTGTTTAGTCACAGAGGCCGATCTGCGGGCGCTGGTGAGGAAGGGGCTCCTCCGTCCTCGCTCCGATGTCGACACGCCGGAGTGGATCGTCCCGCCGTCTGAGCACCAGTTCCCGATGCCGCCGTAAGGATACGTCGTGAGTTTCATGGCGTTCCATGAGTGCGGGTTTGGGATGCCGATGGGTCGATTCCTGCGGGCGCTCCTGGAGTATTACTGCCTGGAGCTGCACAACCTCGCCCCCAACTCGATCACCCAGGCGACGGTGTTCATCGCCCTGTGCGAGGGGTATCTTGGAGTCGAGGCCCATTGGGACTTCTGGCTTTATTTCTTCGAGGCCGCCATCTTCTTGAAGTCCCTAGAGAAGGGGAAGAGGCTAGCGGTCCGAGCCGGGAGCCGTACGTTGTAGTTGCGAGCCCGCAACCGTCACGCCTACATCCCGGTGAAGCTCACGTCCTCCAACCGCGGCTAGCACGCGAAGTGGTTCTACATCCGGAATGACTGTGGCCACCTGCCGTCGTACACCGGGAAGTGGATCGACATGGAGCCGCCATCGTGGAAGGCGGAGCTGATCCCAGAGAAGACGACGCCGCTGAAAAAGGTGCTCGCTGCCCTGGCGCGTCTGACCCAGGCGGGGTTGGACGTGTCGGTGGTGATTGCTGGCTTCCACAAGCGGTGGGTGCTGCCCCTCATGTTGAGGCGGTACTCTTTGTATGACCTGAGGGCCGACAACGCTTGGGAGGGCACCCGGATGGCGCCGGAGGACCTCGACCATAAGGAGATCCTCGAGCGGACGGGGAAGGTGGTGGCGGTCGACCCGGTCAATGTGTATAAGGTGGTGATGTGGCCCAAAAAGGGATTCATCTCCGTGGTAAGCGTCGTGCCTACGTTTGATGTCTGTCCCCTGTTTCCTTCTCTGGTCCCGCCTCACTCCCCTCTCTGCAGGGGCTTTCCGGAAAGCTGAAGCCATCCAAGCCACCCATCTCCGCGGAGAAGGATGCGAACCAGGCCTACGTGGAGATGAGGAGGAAGAAGAATGAGAGCCGGAAAGAGCGTAACGTCCGCATGGAGCGGGATAGAGAAGACCTGGCGAAGCGCCGGCGCCTCCAGGAGCAAGAGGGACTCCCACGGGAGGAGACGCCATCAGACACCACCGACGGCGGTGACGACGATGATGATGATGACGACGACGAGGAGCTGTACGATGACGACCTATACATCTTCTTAGGGATAGGTGCGCCGGGGGAGGCGTTGCGCCCCCAGCCCACTGGTGGTGCAGAGCAAGCGCAGGTGATGGAGAAGTCCGCCGCAGAGGGTTCGGCCTCGGCTTCATCAGCGCTGAGGCTGCGTGGTGAAGCTGAGGCCACGACGTCCCCCCAAGGGGAGGTGACATGCCACAGGGGAGGAGAGCTGCCGAGGCCACCCCCCGCCCAAGTAAGAGGAGCGCGGGGGCGGCTGAAGGCGAAACTTCGGTGAAAGAGGCGTGGTCCCTCGAAGGCCAGCCCGCGCCGGTGAGCCCAAGCGGTGCCGGACCAGCCCCGCCCCGAGGCAGCCCGAGGTGGCGGGAAGGAGATCTGAGGGCAGGGGTCGGACGCCTGATGAAGGGGCGAGGATGTCGGAGAGCCTGAGGCCCCTGCCCTCGGGCGCGGCCCCGACGGGCCTAAGGATTAAAGTGCCGGTTGCCGGGTGAGTGTTGCTTGGCCTTTGGACCTGTCCTCGGTGGTCTTTTTTCTTTCTTCTTTTCCTCTGACGCTCCCCTGATTGTCTTTGCAGCCAAAAGCGTAAGACCGGTCCGGCCCCGGCTCCGCTTTCGCTGCGAAGAAGCTGAAGCCGGGGGCGGGAAGGGCGAGCCTCGAGGCTACCCCACCGGTGGTGGCGCAGCCCGCGAAGGAGAAGGACGCGGCCGAGGTGCCGCCAACCGGGGAAGCGTCCTTGGCCAGCGACGAGGGCGCGACGAGGATGTCCGGCATGGAGGTTTCGGTGGGCGCGGTCACGACGCCGGTGGTGGAGATCGCTTCTTTGGAGGAGACCACCAGCGCGGGGAAAGGAGGCGCTTGGCGCGGACGCGACTTCCTCTGGCGGCGAGCTGGGCGGGTCGTTGGCCGAGGCGCCCATCTCGGCCGAGGGGTCGCTCAGCCAAGGAACCGTCCGCTCCGACGAGCTCGTGAAGGTTCTGCCACGGCTGACTTGGATGGACCGTCAGGACGAGGGGCGGCCGGTCTACGTGCTGGACGACGCCGTGGAAGAGCACCTGTGGGAGCAGGCAGAAAAGTGCCAGGAGTTGGCCGAGAGGTCTCTTAAGACGCTCTCAGCGATCGTGCCCACAGAGCTTTCCAGCGTGCTGAAGGTAAGTCCTCCTCCCGTGGTTTTGTTAGCGTGAGAGCATTTTCATGGTGTCTGAACGGTTGGGCTTAATTACTGCAGGAGCTGGCGCGGGTGTCCTGGGAGAAGTCGGAGTTCATCCGGGTGGGGGCCGGCCTTGCCGACGAGCTCCATCATCAGAAGGAGCTCGCAGGCCAGCTGAGCGCCGACCTGTCGGCAAAGGACGAGGAGATCGAGAAACTTCGTTTCCTTGTCTCGAACCTGAAGGCCGAGGTCTCCACGGCGCGTGAGGAGGCCACTCTTTCGAAAGAGATTGTGGCGAAGCACGTGTCGGACCTCGACCGATACCGGGCTGAGAGGGAGGAGATGAGGGCCGAAGTCACCCGCTCGGCTGGCTCCGTCGAGGCGTTGTCCGAGAGGCTGGTAACCGTGGAGACTAACCAGCAACTCCTCACAGACGACAATGCCTTGCTGAGGGCCGAGCTCCTGCAGGCGGTGCCCGAGGCCGCAACCCTTCGTAACCAACGGGAAGGTAAGTGTCATACCTGTCCGCCGTGCCTCTGCTGCCTTGTCTCGGAGCTTGACACTCGGACCATCACAGGCCTGAGGGGGAAGGTGTCGGAGCTGGAGGCGAGCCTCGTCGCGTCACAGGCGACCTACAACTCGGCGCAAGGCGAGGTCGATGCTTTGACGCAGAAGGTCGAGGCCGTTTGTGCTGAAGTTGAGGCCGGCGATGCTGCTGGGAGTAGTCCGCTGGGCGGCTGGCTGCGCTTCCCAGGCGGGTGGAGGGGCGCACCCTGGACGCCCTCCGGATCGGCGTGTCGCACACGCTCGCGTTGGCCATGTCCCATTACGAACTCGATCTTCCTCGGATCTCCAAGGGGATCATGGTTACGGAAGAGGAAGTGGGCCGCGAGAGTGAGGTGCTTGCCGAGCTCGTCCAGCAGGCCGAGGCGAGCGGGCCCCATCCGCGCTGGCCGGAATCTTCGCACCAGCCGTCCTTCCCGTTCCCGCAGTTGAGGCCGACGCCACCGTTGCCATGGATGCCGATGCTCGAGACGGTGGGGGGTCGGATGCCCCCAGTAGGTTCTACGTCTTGGGTCAGAGTGCCCTTGTAAAAAATTTGTTAGTTTCTTTTGGAAGCACTTGCGCTGATGGCCCATCGTGGCCTTGTGTTCTATGATGGTGTTCTTGTTTGCTTTTCGCGTCTTTTTGATCTCGATCCACACTTAGGCTAGAGTCTTGCGAGACTATTTCAAATTTAGAGGCCGTTCCTTAGTCGAGGATAGCGAGTAGAGGTACCGTAGTGCATGCACGTGGGTGGCCTCGTGGCTCTGCCGATCCTGACATTCAGAACAGCCTTCTCGCAATGCCCGAAGTCTTCCTTAGGCCGAGGGTCGCAAGTAGAGGCACCGTAGCGCTTGGGCGTAGGTGGCCTCGTAGCTCAGCCGGCTCTAGCTTCAAGATGACTTTCTTGAGTTGCCCCCTTCTAAGTGTTCGAGATCTTGGGCTCGAAAATTTGCGAAAAACGATTGATGAAAACGAGAAGCGTTTTTTGGGGTGCTTTTCAGGAGGGGGTTCCCCCTTTCTAGCCCCGAGGGAGGCTCGGTTTTGGTGAGTCAAGACCGAGTCTCACTGAGCACTTGTGGGAACATAAACATAATTAAGGTCCTTAGCCCCCGAGGTCCTCGGATGTGTGTTTCTTTTGTGGAAAAACGAACTGGTGCTTGCTTTCATTTCTCCAAAAAACATAAGGTACAGATGTATGTACAGAGCTTGGAAATTTTAGGGGTGAAGCGACGTAGCTGTTGGATGTTCTAAGTGTTGTTGAGGATTTGGCCGTCCTCATCAGCGAGCTTGTAGGTGCCCGGCTTGAGGACTTCGGTGACGATGTAGGGGCCCTCCCATGGCGGCGTGAGCTTGTGGTAGCCTCGGTTGTCCTGGCGAAGACATAGCACCAAGTCGCCCTCCTTGAGGTCTCGGGTTCGGACCAGTCGGTCGTGGTAGCGTCGGAGGGATTGCTGATATCTGGCTGAGTGTAGAAGGGCGGCGTACCTAGCTTCCTCGAGCATATCCAGCGAATCCTCCCGAGCCATCTGGTTGCGCCGCTCGTCTTAGGCCTTGAGCCTCGAAGAGCCGAACTCCAAGGCAGTGGGGAGGACAGCCTCGGCGCCGTACACTAGCGAGAACTGGTGGACTCGGGTAGTCTTTGCAAACAGATTTGGTGTCGTGGGACCGGGGAGACCCGTGCCAGCCCATCTAGTCCCTGACTCACCGGGGTCAGGGTAAGACGAGACTGGCGTGGGTACAACCGGGTCGTGGTCGTAGCGCGGCTGGAGCTCGTTATAGACCCCCAAGCTGGTGGAGACCGTCGAGGCGCACGTGGCGGCGGGGCGTTGGTGAGGCCGAACGGCGGAGGTGGTGTGCAGTCGCGAGGCATTAGGGGCGGCCTCCGCCGCCCAAATGCAGCGACGGATCCTCCTTGAGGTCCTCGCTGGCGCGCGCGCCGCCGTGCACGGTGGGCACGTCGGCCGCGGGGCGCCTCTCGCCGGGTCCGTGTCCGGAAGTCATGGGAGCCTCGTCAGAGGAGACTCAGGGGCTCGGGTGGAAGGAGCACCATGTCGCTTGGTAGCCTGCAGACATGAACTCGAGATCCCCGAACCGGATCACGGTACCCGGCTCTAGCGGGTGGTGGGGAGAAAGCGGGGCCGGAAGCGTCTGAGACGCCTCATTGCAGTCGCCGGCCATTCCGGAGCTTTGGCGGGAAGGGAGGCGAAAACACGCACAGCTCCCCTACCTGGCGTGCCAACTGTCGGTGCTAGAACTGGCAGTCCTAGCGCCAACTAGTAAATTTATGGTGCGTGCTCCTAACTCCGGACGGTGTGCAAGATGGACACAAGGGATTTATACTGGCTCGGACAGGAGAAAGCCGTACGTCCAGTGGGGGGTGGAAGTCTTGTATTATCTTGCACTGAAGTGTTTGTAGGTAGGGTGTACAAGCTGGTGGAGAGAGGGAGCTGGTCCCAAGTCTCGTAGATGATTGAGGCAAGTGCCAATATCATGCCCTCTGAGCTTGCTTGCTAAGGGCCCCCGTCCTCCCCTTTTATGGCCGTAAGGGGAGGATAGGGTTTATAGAAGATGTCTCGTGTGATAGGTGCTCCCTTGCTCCGTCCGAGGCCTTGGAGCCCGCCATCCCTCTTGTGCCGAGGGTTAGGAGTGGGAGGCGGCACTGTTGGTCATGGCTTGGTACTGCAGGTCATGGGCGCTGCTACGTGGAGTCATTTCCCCCACCCTGGCGATAGAGAGGACGTCTGTCCCTGTGCAGGTTGGCGGAGTGGCGATGGACGACGTGTCCGAGCCACAGCTATTGTAGCTTTGACCCGTCCCCACGAGGCTCGGGGCCTCGGTCCCCGCCGGCCGACGTCCGAGTGGTTGGTACGATCGAGGGCGTCGTCGGGCGGTCGGCCGCCCATTCCGGGCTCAGAAAACCTAGGTTGATTGTTGTTTGACCGACGCCCCGCCTGACCTTGCTCCCGTATGGAGGATGATGCTGGGCGACGTCTCTTAGCGTGGCAGTCGGCGTCCCGAGGCTTCGGCGATTTAACCTGTCACAAAAGTTAGGCAGAACAGCGCTCCACAGTGGCAGGCATGGCCGTCATCGTGGGGGATGATGCAATCTGGCGTGAGCGCAGGTAGTGACGTGACGGCCCCCATCCCTGTAAGGGAATGGGCAGGTCTGGCAAGAACTGTAGCGAGAGGGGGCAGGTATACGTCAAGTCTGAGTCCCGGCTTGACCAAGAGTTGCAGCGCGTCCTGTCCGAGGCCAATCGCGGTGGCTCGGGCGAGGTGGAAGGTGGAGGCGATGTGAACCCGTTAGGGTTTTTGCCCGATCTTTTTGATGAGAGGCGTGGGATAACTCGATTGGTGAATGGAGATGGCGTTCACGGCTCGACTACTGACCTTCCAAGACTGCGCCTTAGCAACCGATACACCACCCCAATGGTCGTCACGATCTTGTGGAGGCGCAACACCCGGCCACTAGGGCACTCGTCCCCGCAAGCAATCGAAGAACCAAAGAAGAACAAGTAGAACAAGCACTGAATTACTAGATATAAATGAAGGTTTCAAACTCAATCTCCAATGAAGTGGGGTTCGAAGACAAGAAGACGGGCGGCTGATCCAAAGACGCGGCTTACAAGCAAGTAGCGAAGGCTAAACTTGCTCTAAACAAAAAACCAGTGTTCTGGGCGGCGGCCAGGGGTATATGACGTGGGAAGGGACGACCACAAGGTGTTTGGGTCGTGCTCCAACCCTAGGACACGTCCCTAATGGACCCTAAGAAGATACACGACCCATCGGGCTAAAATAAGGTGACGCAACACACGGACAGGAAAAAACTGGTCGGCATTATTTTGATCATTGCCGCTGACTCCGAGAAGATATGGACATGGGACTGAATCCATATGAAAGTAGACTTGATAAGCTTTCCAACAAGTATTAGAACGTCCCAATTGGACTCCATATGAAGCCATGGTGACCCGCACAAATTGGGGGCTGTTCTGCGGTCGAATCCAATTCCAAAACGTGTTGGATTTGGACTCTTTCTTTCTTTAGGCTAGAAGTGACGTGGTAGCCTGATTGAGGACGTTGAGGATACTTGGTCTTGGCTCCCAATCATCTTTGTTAAGGTTCCATGCTTCCCATATGCAATCATCCCTTGACAAGTTGGCATTGCCGCACAATCTGAACGCAGCCCGAGTGTAAAGCCTTCCCTTGTTGATCTTTTCCGTTTCCATGTTGGTCTTCTCCCTTATTCTGAGCAAAACAAGAGTGCACGTGTCTCCAAGATCTAAACAAGATGGACAAGAGCTCAAGAGGGAACTCACTTGATGATTAAGTTGACGAGCACGAGCACGAGTAAGAGGACCAGCAATAGGTACTGGTGTCGGTGGGGATGCATTGTTGTTGTTGATGTCCTCATCAGAGGCTCATCTGTGGCCTCAGCAGGAGGCCTCGGACGAGGTGGAGAGTTAGCACCCGTCCGCAGCCTCGGCGGGGAGGGCTCGGACAAGGCGGAGAGTTAGCGCCCGTCCGAGGCCTCGGTGGGGAGGGCACGGACGAGGCGGAGAGTTAGCGCCCGTCCGAGGCCTCGGCGGAGAGGGCTCGGATGAGGCAGAGAGTTAGCACCCGTCCGAGGCCTCGGCGGAGAGGGCTTGGACGAGGTGGAGAGCAGTGTGCTGGGCCTTAATGGGCCGTGGTCTTGTTGTTGTGCGGCCTGGTTTTGCGTTTGCGGGGCTTGGTTTTTTGTGGTCCGTTTGGGGGCCCTAATTTTGGTACCCCGACAACAATACTCCTAAACTTGGAATAATGTGCACCGAAAGACTTTTTAGAGTTTTAATAGTTGGAATTAATGGCATATCTTCTAAAAATCTTTTAGCAAATGAAGGAGACATGATATTAACACCCACAATTGGATTATAAAGAGTAGTAAAAGGATGTTTATCAATCGACACTCAAAAGTAATAGAAGAAGAATTTAAATGAATAATATCTTTCAAAAGTTCGATTCTTCTAACTATGCTTCACTTAAGATAAAGACTAACTCTTTAAGTAAACTTTTTAAAGAACTTTACCTCAAAAGAATGAATAAGATCAATATTTTAAATTCCCTAGATTCTCTAGGTTTTATAATTACGATAATTAGAGGTGTTTCCATAATCATCAAAAAAGATCATCCTCTAAATCAAGCATAAAATCAGGGAAATAAGATTCCCTCTTCTTCATTCAAAGGCTCGGGTTTCAAAATAGCTAAAGGTTGGGATTCAACCAACGATGCGGATTCAGCTATTGATTCTTCTTTTTCTTGAAAGATCATTCAAAATATTCATAAGGATAGTTTTTGCCTGTGTAGCGGTGATATACTTGAACGCTCCTCCCGCGGCCAAATTAAGATATTCCTTAGTTTTTTTCATTAAGGCCCAAAAAAGAAGTGTTGTAAGAGAATAGGTTACGGCAAAGCAAGACTAGGACCTGAATTTACAAAACTATCAAAACGTTCCCAAGCCTTACCTAGTGATTCGTTATCTAATTGTTTAAAACCTATGATTTTAAAATGAAGTTTAGCGACTTTCTCGATAGAAAAGAATTTAAGGCAAAAGCTAGAACGTAACGCTTCCCAATCTCACGACTACTCCCAACATAACGTTTATACCGGTGTTTAGCTTGCTCCGTTAATGAAAACGGAAAAAGCTTCCACCTTAACGTCTCATCTGTCATGCCTTTAATGTGTAGAAATAAACAAGTTTCTTCAAAATCATTCAAATGGGAATAGGGATTTTTGCTAGAACTGCCCAAAAAATATTTTTCGAACTAAATGAATTAACCCGGACGTAGCTCATAGCCGGGTGATGTAATGGGCTTAGATGATTCTCTTGGGCATGCGTGAGCCCGATGGTGCTCCGTATTGATATAAGAGTTGAGATACGGGTTCCATATTAAAAGATAAAAACAAAGTAAAAACCCAAAAAGCTAAATAAAAGGGAAAAGTATAATATAGGAATTAAGCTAAACTTAAAGTAAATCTCAGCAAACCGTTCCCTGGTAATGGCGCCAGAAATGCTTGTTGGTATTAATTAAATGCACACAAGAAATAAGATTATCATAGCGCGCAGATACAATATCATTGTAGCACTTCACCAAGATAAACCCGGTTTTAAATATCGAACCCAAAGAAACAGTAGGTGACGATGACTAAGTCTATAAACTTAACCCGATGCACAATTGAAAGCCCTAGTGTAGTTTTGGCTAATGGATGAAACCTAGGACTAACCCTATTGCTAAGTGTGTAGCATTAGAGAAAGGGAGGTCCAAGGCAAGTGGTGGAGTGGAGATCAAGATGATGGTGGAGACCAAAGATGATCAAGTGCCACCTTTGAAGATGAAGGAAGAAGAGGAGCGAGATGGAATGCTAGAGGCAAAGGTATATGCTAGCCCATTTCCATTTTACTGGCCATAGGTGAGTAGAGACGTTGATGGCTAGGTTTAGGATAGATAATCGTACTATTAAAAGGGGCGATGTCGCGCAATATCGGTTATCTAAGTGCCACTAGATGAGCAATGACTTTACATATACATTAGGAACCTAGTGAGCTAACAATCTCTTGCAAAAATTCATTTGAAAATTCTAACACACACGCACAAGTGGAGAGACACTTTTGTATTGGCACATGAGGGCAGGAGTTGATGGGGTTTGGATGTAAACCCCTCCCACCGAGCTCGTGAGGCGGGACTCGGAAGTTTTCGGACAAAGAGGAGTCACTTAGAGGTGACCGAACGCTGTCCTGGTAGGGACCGGACGCGTCCGGTCAGTTGGTGGCGTCCGGCGCATTTTCCCGGGAGACCAGACTCTGGCCACCGGATCGTCCGGTGCCAGAGTTTTGGTGCAGCCATTGTGCACGAGTGTGTGCATCGGATCTTTGGGGACATCCGGTCGGGAGCGTAGGGCAGCGTCGGTCGTGTTTGGAGCTCTACGGAACACAATCGGTGGCCGGCCAGGGACGCCAGGGCTTGTTGGCGCGTCCGGTGGTTGCGTAGGACGCGTCCGGTCGTGTGCTATAGGGCGCGAGTTGGTTCGACCGTTGGCGCACAACGGCTACATTTAAACGTCAGCGACATGTGGCTCAGTGAGAGTGACCGGACGCCGGGACCGGACGCATCCGGTCGTCACTTAACCAGCGTCCGGCCAACACGTAGACAGGTGTTCTTGAGTGTAACGATTGGGTGCTTTGATGGGTGCCTATATAAGTGAATTGGTCGGCTCTAGGGAGTCTGGCTTGGCACTTTGACGTACTTGACATCCCTTAGAGCTAAGCAAACCAACTCCCTCACTTTGCATACCTCTTGATTGATCTTGAGAGTGATTGGGAGAGCTTCTAGTGCATTTGCCTTGTGATTGAGCATCTAGTGGCACTAGTGAGAGTTCTTGCTGTGATTGAGCTTATTTCTCTTGGTGGTTACCACCACCTAGACGGTTGGAGCAGCAAGCCAGAGTTGAGCAAGCTTGGAGATTGTTCTTGGCCACTCTACAGGTGATTGTGAGGGGTTCTTGACCTTGTCCCCACGGGAGATCGTAAAAGGTACTCTAGTGGAATGCTCGTCACTTGTGTTGCCCTCATCTTGTGGTGATTCTTGCGGTACCCGTTGGAGACGGTGTGGTGCCAATTAGCCGCTGAATCCCAAATGAGTGTGCCGTCACAATGAGGAGTAGCATGTTGGCAAGCACGTGAACCTCGGTAAAAATCTGGTGTTCATTTGGGATTGATCCATCAAGATCATATTTGGTTTTCTCATTGAATTGATTGGATCATCACCTTGGATATTCATTGTTGATCAAGAAGGTGATTGGCAGGACATCCCGAAGGCAGGGTTTGCATTTCTTGGTTTCTCTCCTCGCGATTACCTTTGTGCAAAGTAGTATATTAGGGTGTACAGAATAGTTTGATTGCTAGGGACATTATTCTTATTGTGCCTAGTGTATTAGGATTGTTAGAATTGAATAGGTTGGCTTGCAACCCCTTCTAGGCTAGCGCAACACTTGCTTCGCCATCTTATTTACTAACCGGTTTGTTTAGTGCATTGTAGAATTTTAATTAGGCTATTCACCCCTCTAGCCATTTAGGACCTTTCAACAATCAAGCTAGAGAATAGCAAGAACAAGGAGAACAATATGGATTATCTAGTTCTGGTATTTGAAAGTGGTTGTTTTATATCATATGATCATGAGCGATAACTTAATAAGATAGGAGTAAAAATCAGAGTTCTCTCCTACCAAGCACCTTTTGTTTACCAAACCTATTAATGGGAAGTGGACTACAGAGAATTCAACGAAGCTATAAGTCACCTTCGCGAGTTACCACTATCCGGAAAATCAGGGGACACTCATAAGTAAACAAAGCCCAAACACCACGTCTACGCTACGAATACTACTTCAATCAAGAAGCTATCAAGATCAAAGTACTCAATAAGAGATGCAAACTAGAAAAATAATATGAACAAAACACTTATTTTAACCAGAAGTTGACTACCAAATGATCTCAAGATGCAAACTCCGGGCGAGGGAGGTTGATCTTGAAGAATACAGCAACGAAGAAGCACCGACAGGCCGAAACTCCTCCAGAACTCTACTCTTCAACTCTATCTCTCTAATCTCTAAACAAGAACTAGTTTTAGATTGAACTAGCCTCTCTTGATTACTAGCCTAGATCTACTAGATAGGAATTAGGGTTTCTGGCTCTTCAGCTCTCCATTGATCGGCTATCTCCGGGGGGTATAGGTCCATATTTAATTA